>VZRI01001593.1:415440-498848 GCA_013397515.1 Upupa epops
CTTCACAGTGAAGGTGATGGAGACTTGGAACAGGCTGCCCAGGGGGATTGTGCAATTACCTTCCCTGGAGATGTCAAAGTCCTGCTTGTATGTGTTCCTGTGTGACTTGGTCAAGGTGATCCTGCTGAGGCAGGGGGATTGGACTGGATGATCTTTCGAGGTCCCTTCCTATCCGTAACAATTCTATGATTTAGGCAATGTGTGCAGCCCATTCTCTGTATTGTCTTGGAATTATGTGATTAAAATAGTTTCAGTTTTCCCAAGAAGGAGAGGCAGTATTCTTTGTGATGAAAATTGGGGTCACTGTTAACTGAAAAATAAGATAGAAGAGTATGAATGCTCATGGCACAAGTGATTCGGGCAGGGAAAGCCACCAGTTCAGCAGGAAAATTTTATTACCATTACGTTCTGTGATGTTACCTGTGGACTTGTGTATCTCCATTTCTGTGATCCATCTTGGTAGCTCTAAATAGAAGTTCCCCTTCTTGGGAATATTGGAAGTCTTGGTGAGAACAATATCTTGTTAATTTATTGTAATTGCTACAGAATATATTAAATCCCTGTAATTTGTCAGTGTGTGTATTGACCCTGGATGAGTATACATGGTGAGAAATATCTGAGCCTGGGCGCTAAAAATGTTTCCTCCAAAACCCTTGTAAAACTTAGGACCGAGAATAAACTTGTAATTCCACTGCCTGGTCTCTTGTGAAAATGTGTAGCCCAAAAGGAGGAGAAGCTGGATTGTTCCTGTTGAGGTTACTCAGATCACTATTCAGCTTGTCTCCAGACTGCTGTGAAACCACAGTGGTTGGAAACAACCACTCCTATGAGTTAACTGAAAGGCTGAAGAAGTAGCTAAGGCTAAATATTCCTGGGAGGAAGCGAACGCTGAGATAATGTTGTGGTCTTTTCACCTCTGCTGCCGTATTTAAAATGAAATAAATTGAATCCTTATTTGTATTTTTAATGTTCCTGAAGTATTTAGAAATAGGTTCCCTGTGATGTGAATCAGTATAAATACAGTGTGTGTCTGCTGGTTTTCTGATGTAATTGCATTTAGAGGAAAATGTTGCTGTTGAAACAGGAGACAAACACTGATATTTTTCATTAGCTTTTCTCTTTGTAATCAGAGAGCATCCTACACTGAGGTTTTACTATAGGCTGAAGATAATTTGTGTGTGGCAGCACGTTTTGCTAGGAAATACTGGATGGATCCCGTAGAACATGCAAATGTTGATCCAGTGAGTTTCAAGCCTCTCTGATTTATCTGAGTTGTTATTATTTAATGCTACTACTGCTACTAATTACAGTCATTAACCTCTCCCCAGCCACTCACTGTCAAGTATTGTAGGCTTTCTGAAGCATTCTTAATTTGTTAAGAGCGCTGATTTATGTTGCTGCTCTGGGAAGGCTGGTGAATATTGGTTGGTGGGAAGGAAAGTAACCACCTCAGATTTTCAGGAGACACTGTTTTGGTGCTACTTTCATGCGTGAGGTACATGAATTTTAAGAGCAGAGCACTGGATGGGAAAGCATGGGCTTAATTCGAGCGTGTGTTTAAGTGGTTTCATTTAGGGCAAAGTCTCATGAATTTGGCTATGAGGGGAATGATTACTGGACTTACTTAAGCAGTTGAACAGTACTGGATTTCAATTATTTAATTATGGTTATAGTACCATAAAACTGGAGTCATGCATTGATCTGTGAGGACTAACGTGCTCAAGGAGCCCAATGCTCAAATTTGTGATCAGAGGAGTGTTTAGTTTAGAAAAAACATCTTTTCTGAAGTGAATGTAAACCCTGGGTTTGATGCTTTATTCTCACACTTTTCCATGTTACTAAAATTCATAGTGTTGGTTTTTGTTTGTGATGCTAAACATGACCTGTGCTTTCAAGTGTTGAATCATGGAATCATCGAGGTTGGAAAAGACGTTCAGGTAGCATCTGTAACTCATTGTATGAAGATTGCTACTTAGTTAGGTAGTGTTGTGTGTTTATATCTACATGTTTGCATTTATATTTGAGAAAGTTGTTTTTTTAGCTTTTAATTCATGAAAAGTGTTAAAAAATAACACACTCCAGTGTCTCTAAGTCTGGTACAAATTAGGGAGCACAGTTCAGATTTCCCCACACGGTGCTGCCAAGTGGCCTCAATCAGAAGTAATTTTCTCCATGAAGGCACATGCAGCTCACTCGTCAGCCTCTCCTCAGCAGATACTGTTATTTATATCAAATTATATGTGGTGGTTTTCCAAGTGGACCACTGTGTCCACTAAGCCATATAGATTTTTGACTCCTTCATTGCTGTTGCTAACTGGACTACCTTCTACTGCTTGTTGCTTATTTGGTATTTGCAGAAGTATTTGAGACCTTATAGTCATGTTAATAAAGAGTTGTGAAACAGACTATTGTGGATAGACTTGAAATACAGTCATGTGAATAAGTAAACTGCCAAGTCATCCACAGTCTTCTGTGTTGGGTATGGCACAAGTATTTTCTTGTTTCTTAAAGGAAATAGATTTATTCAGGGCTTCACACAAAATCTAGAATGAAGGAAGGAAAACTTTGCCTTCTGTATCTCCATTTAAAATTAGAGATTGAGTTTTCACCTGAGATATCCGGGAGTTCTTAACTTTTTATCGTGTATGTGGCTAATACAAGGCAATTCACACTCATGTCTCATTAGATGACATCACATTCTTCCACAAAGTGCTAATAGGAAAAGGTTTGCTGAAATGAGAAGACAAGTGTCTAGACTATCTCTGGAATTAACTATTCAACCGAACTCTTACATCTCATCAGTTCACTGTTTTATTTAAGAGTCTAATAATCTCAGAGCTGTTGGCTGTCGGTTCTGTGTGCCATGCCGATGAATTTGAGTAGTCAGAAGTATTTGGATTTGCATTGCTGTGTCATTAGGAAGGTTGTTAGTTGTAGTTTCACATTCAAAAGATAGTGAAAAGCATTTTTCAGTAGAGCATGGATGGGACCTTGACCCTGTTTCAGCTGAAATAAAAGCAATGTACTACATGTTGTGCTGTGGACACTTAATTACTTGATTGATAGAAGTAACAGGAGTAATGCTGTTAAATTAAATCAAAATTCTAAAGAAATGCAGAAGGCAAAGTGTATAGGACTAAAGTAACTGGTTAAGCTGTATTTGAGCTGTTGAAGGTAGTGCATCAGCGTAATAATGACTGGAGGAAAAAAAGTACTAACAGAGAAAATGGTTGAAAGAATCTCTGTGATTTTCCAAGGATTATTTGTCTGTATTTTTGAATATTTTAAAAGAGGGAAGAAATTGAGTAGAAGCGGCCTAGGTTATTCCCTAGATAGAGAAGACAGTAAATTTGAAAACTGACCTATGTCTTTCTGAACTGGATACATTCTTAGTTCTCTAGCTGACTTGATTTCCTGATACCAGTAAGAGGTTCCTGGAAGCAAAGAAGCCTGCAGAGTTGGTGTTTGCATTACTGCAGACCATGCAATTTCATACAATCTTTATTGTGAGTTTGTGGAAATTTATTTTTATTCATTGTCCATTTCTATGCAAGTAATTCTGTGGAATAATCAAGAATAGAGTGTTTAATCTGTTCATACTTCATAGTAAGTGGCTTTTGATTTGACTGTTTTCTTTAACTCACTCTATGTTTGAGCAATAATTTAAAACAGCCACTGCAATCAAGCATCAATATTGCAGTTCACATGAAAATGCAGACGAAGAAATACTTAATTTTGCTGTTGTTCTTGTGGGCTGTTCTTACTCGTGTTGAACAATGCATTTCTCACTAGTTAAAGTTATCGCCTCAATTAAAGTTACTGGATTATACCTCTGGGCATGGGCTGAATATATTTGAACACTTAAAAATAGAAGACAACTCAATGTGAATAAGAGACTTTGTCCCAAGGATTAGGTTGTAGATGGGCAAATTAGAGAAGTCAGTGGAATCGTAAAACCTAGGAAAATACTCATGTGCATTTCCACAAAAGCTGTGCTGGGTTTTGGAGTGCAGCATCTCGTGTCAGCGCCTGAGGTGAACGGCTATGTGAAGCTCTGGTGTGTGCCCATCACATCACTGGATCAGCATCACTGTCTTTCATATGTGAATTGGTGTAAGCAAAGCAAAACCTGATGTAGACATGTGTACCCCTCTGTCTCTTTTGGAGGGGAAAGCATTTAACATCTATGTTGGATGTGTAACTTGAGGGAATGTTACACACCTGCTCATACATGGGGTTTATCTATGGAGTAATTTGTCAAGAATTTATTTTAGTCTGAGATTTCTTTAAAAAATAAAAAGATTAAAAAATAAATTATCAACCTGCAAAATGATGGGGGGTGGGGTGGGGTCCAGTCTGTGCTGTGCAGCTGGTGCATGTGCTGGTTTTCATCTAACCACCTTGGGAGCAGCATCACTGGTAATGCTGAGGGGTGTGTTTCCATGACCGCTGCAAATAAATGCACAGCAACTGTACTTCTTTTCTGATGAACATTCAGTCATTATTAGCTTGCGGATTACGTACTGTACTGGTGGCCCGATCAACCAAACCAGTTTAACATCCAGAAGCAAACCTAAATGTCCTGTACGCATGCCAGCTGGATCACTTGCAGATGTATTGCTTTTGCTGTATTTTGAAAGACACTGACTGAAAAAGTCAAGTGACAGGGAGCCGGGCACTCAGCAGGAGATTGCCTCTCATGGAAATGTTGGTTTATGTTTTTCCCCGAATTGAAAGGACTTTGAATATCCATTAAAGGGGTATGGCTGATAATGAAATGAGACAACCATTTATCCATTTTTATACGTGGCACAAATTTATATTTCCATAAACCACCAAATTTTTAGGGAATTTTTAAGGACTGTTTCTCTCAAACAAAAGATTTTTACGTTTCCCTAAAAACCAAGTTTTGTGGTGTGGTTTTTCCTTCCTAGTGTATTTATCCAGGCGTTACCAGAACACATCGATAAATGGCTCTACAGACTGCGTATGAAATCTGAAAGGTAGTTTTTGGTAGTTTCTGCAGAACCTCTCATGCTTTGATGTCTCATGCAAAACTGGGCACACCTAAGGTGCCCTTGGACCTGCCCATGTTTTGCTGCAATGCACTGGCCCAGTGCTCTGGTGCTTTGTTCTTCATGCCGTACTGTGCACTATCTGCTCATCATTCCCCGTGCATATGCCTTTGCTGGATTTTTTCCCAACATGACTAGAAGGTGCAATTAACAGTAATGGATACTTTGATAGTGAGAATCTTTATTTCTTCAGCCATAATAATGGTCCCTTCATTTAGGAGATATATTGCTGAATGACAGCTAGTGTTGGTGAGGATGTGTCCACAAAAGTGGGTTCATCTGGTCAGCTTCTCGGCTGCCACAAATAGGCACATCTCCATGAAAGATAGTAAGCTACGTTAATTTATGAAACCCCAGCTGGGAATCTCAATCAATTTCAGTAAAAACTAACCATCATATTCCTGTGAAGTGAGAATTACACAACCTAGCCTAAAGTGAATTTTGCTGTTTTAATAAATGTGGGTAGTCGCTGGTTCATAATAAATTACATAAAATTAGAGTGTAGTCAATATTTGATTTCTTTAAAACATTTATCCCTTCCTTCTCATCGAATGCAACAGAATCATTTATGTATTGTATCTCAGCATGATAGATGATACAGGAATAGTGTATTTAATACTGGGAAACTATCACATAAATACAAATTACATTTTTTTCATTAGCTAGCTAGCTTGCTTTCATTTTGAGGAAGAAATACTCAGTCAATTATAAATGAGGCTGCACTTTCACTGGAGAATGAAATATGTGATTTTTTACAAGTCTCAACCATGTATAATGAAATCTCTCTTTTGAAATCCAGTCTTAAGATGGATTTTGAAACATACTGACATTTAATAAAATCTTAGTTAAATTAAAATATGTTCAGTTATTTCAAATTGCTATTTGAGTCTAGGGTAAAACTCTAGACTGTAATACAACTGTATTAGATGTATAAGGCAAACAGATAGTATTAACCAGTGAGTGCCAAGTGTGTGTGTGTAAGAAAGAAGGAATTTTAATTTTTAAGCCCATTTCCACTGGGAACCTGGGTGTTACAGATCTGTCAGACAGTGTCTCTTCAAGAGGATCTGTAGCAACAATATGTCTAGGTATCTAGAAGAAGAATCAAAGACATCAGGCTGCTATTTCAAGTTCAGACTCGTTGTCTGTTTCTGTACCTGGTTTATGTTTCTGTGGCATTTGACTACTAGTTTACCACGAGGGTTGTTTGTCCTCGCTTTTGGGAAATGATAGTCTGTCTGAGTTCTGTCTGTTGACTGTGAGTCAGAGAATCTAGCAAAAGATCTTGATGCCATCAGGTACTGGTTGAAGCAAAGCAGCAGAACAAGCTGTAGTTTATACCGTCAGTACAGTTGTAGTAGTAAGTCGTTGGACTGTAACTGGAGAAATGAAGCCTGTGAAGGGAACCTGCTAAGCACTGTAATTCAGCTTCAAAAAACAATGACTAGCAAATAAAGGAGGGTTCTTCTCTGTTTACATGGTTTTACAAATACAGCTTTGATTTCCACCGTTAAACCTGTCTGTGTTTACTACTAGAGTCTGATGAATAATGGACTGCCCCATGTGCGAGTATTATTAATACATATTATCAGTAACACTTTGCATGTTCAGAGGTGAAATCATCAGGAAAACAGTCGCTTTCCATTTCAGTTTTCCAGAAAATGTTATTTATCCAGTACTAACCAATGCTGAACACTGACGACGAAGGAAAAACTACCTAAAGACCTCCAGTTAGTTTTATTTCACATTGTTCTGTCAGATGGTTTTGCCACAGTGTTGCTGATTCTTTTTAAAGGGCCCCTTGAGGATGCCATTGAGGATGAAGAAGAAGAGTGCCTGTCTGAGGAAAATGATACTGTCTCAAAAGAAGACTTTCCACTGGAGGAAAGCTTTTCTGCAGAGTTTGAGCCTGAAAATCTGAGCTGTGAAGAAGTGGAGTACTTTTGTAATAAAGGTAATCATTGTAGCCCACCCCCTCTGAGAGAATAATCACCAAAATGGTTTAAAAAGATTCTTTGGTTTAAAATGTACAAGAAGTCCTATTAATCCAGTCCCTTAAAAATAGAAAAATGAGTCACTCGTGGAGTTAAGTCTGGTGAGGGGTAAATATTTAAATGTGTTGGAAGCTGTACTTTTCAGGGAGGTCTTGCCTTTAATGTTTTTCTCCGGGAATGCTATTTTCTATGTATTCAACCGCAGAGAACAGGCTTCAGAAGTCAATTTTTATCAGATCCAAAGCTAGCAATGCAGCATGTCTGTTCATTGCTTCTTTGCCTACGAAACATTGCTAGAAAAACAGATTGTGTCTGTAGATTCTAGGATTAAAATAGAGCTTATTATAGAACTTATTATGCATGGGGGAAAACTAGTGATTTGTGACAGGATAACTTTTAAAGTTGCAGATGCCTTTTCGATGCATTGGTTACTTGCAAGTTATTGAAGATAGAGGTGTTTTAGCATAGGGAACACCCAGTTAATTCTTCCCCAGTGTTCAAGCTGCACGGTTGTGCTGCTGCCCATTCAGCTGACAGAAAAAGGCACGTTATCGTGTACTGCTACTTAGAACCTTGTTTTAACCTTCTTCCTGCCAAATTTCCCTTTGATTGCTTTATTGTTTGTCTTCTGCAGGTAAGGATGCCAATCAAATATCTGGAGTTGTTGTGGTGACGTTCTTCCACAACCCCCTCAGTCATTTGGGTATCAATGCTTTCACTGTCGTGTTGTTCTTTCTCAGATGCTGACACACATTGTCTCATGATAGCCTGATAAGCTCCTGGTTTTGTGTTATTTTGGTTTTCCTGGCCAAAGTAAACCAAATCCATTTGAAGAGTCAAATGTTATAACTGCACAATATTAGCCTTTCCTACAGAGTCCTCACTGGGGAAGGCATGAAAATGTATTTCCTACCTGTCCTCTCTGTAGCATACAAACCTCTGATAAAATAATTTACTTCTTGAGCTACCAGTTCTTAGTACTGAGTAATTCACACAGGGATCATAACAGTCCAGTCAAGAGTCTAGAGTTTTTCTGCTACAGATCTTGGAAGGAAATGAGACCAGATGATGAATTAAAACACTTCACAAACAGGATCTATTATACTTTTATGTTTTATGTTTATATAATATATATATAATAAACACTGCTATTACAACTATGCTGTGAACAAATGCTGCAGAGAGTGGTTGGGCACTGGAACAAGCTGCCCAGGGAGGTGGTGGAGTCACCATCTCTGGGGGTGTTTACAAAATTAGTAGCTAGAGCACTTGAGGCCATGGTCTATGGGTTAGGGAGATGTTGTGATGAGGGCTGGATTTGATGATCCTGGGGGTCTTTTCCAGCCATGATGATTCCATGATTCAATGATTCTATTAATTAAACCACTACTAATAATTGTTGTCCTGGTTTCCTTTGAGTTCCTTCTCTCAGCAGTGGCAGACTGTACACTCTTATCAGTTCCTATCAGCTTTGTTTAGTTATTTCACTGTATTTTTTGCTGTGTTTGCAGTGCTCACCAATGGAAACACTACGGTTTTGGGTGAAATTCAGAAAAATATATAATATTGTTTGGTTATAGCAGTCAGTGCTGCAAATTAACGTTGGGTTTCAAGTTATCTTGGCATTTCCCTATAATGCACACATTTTTCAGGGGAAAACCGCTGAGTCCAGGCCATTGTATTAAACAAGATCAGGAATTAAATGAAAATACATTTAAATCTGTATCTTGATTATCATATGTTTTATTAAGGACATCTGCTGCTTCTTCAGGCTTTTGGCTCCCTGGCAGTTCTTTTTCCAAGTGTGCTGTAGTTATATAAGAATCTTAAACCTATCAGCTACAACTGCTGCAGAAGAAAAGTTGAAAAGGAAATGTCTGTGGATGAAGGGGCACATAAAGCCCCCTAATCTACTTCCAGCTGAGACAGTGTGACAGAAAGTCCCACTTTGAAGTAAGAGCAGAATATCCCTGGACAAGGATGGAATGGGAGACTAGACGTGAATTGGGTTTTGGTTTCAGCTTCTGTTGAATATCCTGCTTCACCCATGTCACATCTTGAGTGATTGTCATTCCAATCTTCAAAAAGTATAAGAAGGAGGACCCCAGGTAACTATAGAACGGTCAGCCTCACCTCCATCCCAGGAAAGGTGATGGAACAATTTGTCCTAGACGCTGTCTCTAGGCACATCAGGGACAAGAGGGTCATTAGGGACAGTCAGTATGGCTTCTCACCAAGGGGATGTCAGGCTTGACCAACCTGATAGCCGTTTATGAGGGCATAACCAGGTGGATAGATGATGGCAGAGCAGTGGATGTGGTCTGTCTTGACTTCAGTGAGAGGCATTTGACACAGTCTCACATAGAATCCATGCAGCCAAACTGAGGCAGTGTGGACTGGATGATTGGGTAGTGAGGTGGATTGTGAACTGGCTGCAGGTTAGAATCCAGAGAGTAGTGGTTAATGGGACAGAGTCTAGTTGGAGGCCTGTATCTAGTGGGGTCCCCCAAAGATCAGTACTGGGACCAATCTTCTTCAATCTATTCATTAATGACTTGGATGAGGGATTGGGGTGCACTGTCAGCAAGTTTGCTGATGACACAAAGCTGGGTGGTGTCGCCGACACCCCAGCAGACTGTGCTGCCAGATGATGAAGGAAGTAGACCTCCGCCCTCATGACAAAAGGCTGAGGGAGCTGGGTCTCTGGAGCTTGGAGAAGAGGAGGCTGAGGGATGACCTCATTCACGCCTATAAATATGTGAGGGGCGTCAGGAGGATGGAGCCAGGCTCTTATCAAGGTCATCTGGTGATAGGACAAGGGGCAGTGGGTGCAAGATGGATCAGAGGAGGTTCCATGTAAATATCAAAAGAAACTTCTTCCCAGTGAGGGCAATGGAGCATTGGGACAGGCAGCCCAGGGGGGTTGTGGAGTCTCCTTCTCTGGAGACATTCAAGACCCGCCTGGATGTGTTCCTGTGTGACTTGGTCAAGGTGATCCTGCTGAGGCAGGGGGAGTGGACTAGATCTTTTGAGGTCCCTTCCAATCCCTAATGAGACTATGATTCTATATTAGCATGATGCCATGGGTACTTTCCTTAGGATAAAGCTAAAGAAGTCAAAATTAACAAGGAAAGCAAGTAGAGGTCTTTAGTGGAAGTGTTTGTGCCTGTACTACGTAGTAAATAGTGAAAGTGAGACAGAGTCTCACTTTTTACCCATACTTTGTTAATCATTCACATCCTCCTCTTTTTAGTGCTGCTTCAGCGTTGTAAATAGAAGGTAGTGTGAAAAAGAAGCTTTTTTTCTCCAAAAACATTTTTTCTTTAACATTATGAACTGAAGTTTTAAAATGAGATAGGTACTACGTAAGGTCAATAGCAAATGAATGCATTCTGATTGGCAGTCTGTAAACGACAGATACTTTCTGAGGGGGGAAAAGTAACTGTAGAACTGTGTTTTCCTTGTGATGGGTTTCTTTTTCTCAGAAAATACCAGAATTAGCTCGGGAATCCTTCATGTTGTCTGTACATTCTCCCCTTGCATGGACCATTAAAGGTTCTATAATGTAAGTGATTTTATTGGATCTAAATATTGGATATAAATATTTTATTGGAAATAAATATCTATCCTGGCTCCCCTTTTGCCTTTCCTTGGATACCTTTATATGTGACCCACATCAAGAAGACAAATGAGTAATAGGGTTTCCTGTAGCAGTGAAGAAGTGTTGGCAGGGAATGGCACAGCCATTAGAAATGGGGTGTTTGTGAGTCTTCATCTGTGCATTTCCCCAGCCAATGCAAACCCAAGGATCGCCTAAAACCAGAGATTTTTAATGATGCAGACTAGGCACTGAAGATAGAAACTTACCGAATATGCAATTCATTCAGAAGAATAACGTAAATGATGTACAAGTTCACAACTGGATAGCTGTGGCTTTTTGGATGAAGAGATTTTGCTGTCAAGCTATGCATGATCGTATTATAAGCAGAGAGCAGTCTCTTACTGTCTAAATTGCAAATAGCTAACCTTTATAAAGCCATACTTGTCATTCCCACCTTATTAATTTGGGTTTGTAAGATTGATTCAGCAGAATAGTTGCCAGAATTAGAAGTCGAAGGCAAAAGCCTCTGCAAAGTGTGAAGCAAATTAATCACATTGATTGAGCTACATGTCACTTTACAACTTCTCCGTTTTCAAAATTATGACTTTTGGCTATTATTTTTCCCTTCTCCTTTTGCTCATTAATGGCTTTTACAAGGAATCTGGAAAATTCTGCCTCCCCCCCACTTTCACCACACCACAAAACCACAATTAGCTGTACTACCTGTGAATAATTAATCCCATGTAGTCTTCGTTTATACTCCAGTGTGAGGAGGTGAACATTGCTTAAGCCTGTAAATATTAAAAACAAAAGTAGAATTTAGCAACTGCCTGTGTATCTGGGATTGACGAAAGCTTGCAACTGTGAATTTTGAACATTTCCCATCTGACAATTAATATTTCAGAAGAGCTAAATAGCTTTTAGAATAGATGGCAGTCAGAAGTCAGGTTTGTCAGTGTGGTTAGGGGAAAGAGAATATTTTGAAACAGCAATAATAACAGCACCACAGTCATAGTGTTCTTGCACTACTAAGCCTTGCTGGTCTTAGTCTCTTAGTCTTCAGAGTAGAAGCAGAGTGTTTGGTAGGAGGGAGTCTTGGTGATAATGCATTGCATTCTGTCTGTTGTAGCCTTTAAAAATTGCTGTTCATGCTTAGTTACTGCTAATGTCTGCATTGCAGGTGGAGAGGTGTCTCCTGATGTTGTTCAGATAAAGCCTGTCCTAGTCTGGAACTTTGTGGCTGAAGGGTTGTTTTTTTATGGTGTCTGGATGGTGGGTATCTGGAATTGGTCTGTATCAGATTAAGATTAATTTAGACTGAATTAAGATCTAGATTTATGAGATGAGTCTCAGTATTTAGACGAAGGAGAAAGTTAACTGTCTCCCATGGAGAAGAGTGATAAGACTGGGTAGCTGAAAGCTTACTATGGAAGCTAGGAGACTGTACGTACAGATTAACTCTAGGCTTTTGTAGGTAGGACAGAAAATAGGTGGTGCTGATAGAAACAACCGGAAAAGTGAGCTGGAGTCATGTTTGGGTTAATAAAAGCAGGAGGGCAGATATGGGGCACAAACAGCAGAACAACACTCATGATCAGCCTTGATGGGGCTCTCAGCAACCTGCTGTAGTTGAAGATGTCCCTGCTCACTGTAGGGGCATTGGAATAGCTGAGCTTCAAAGGTCCCTTCCAACCCACACTAGTCTATGACTCTATGAATACAAAAGCCAAGAAGCTGGAGGTAATGAGATGAAAAGCAAAGTACTAAATAAGTCCATTTGGGCTCTGAAGTACTTTGTCATTGAGATTTTAATCTCTGGTTGCTGTCATCCTGCCTAGATACCCTCAAGAAAAACTAAAACATATTCTCTTCTGTTACTTAGAGAGTTTGCCATGTTCATGTGGAGGTGACACCTTTTCCTGCCTGTAAACATGAAGGAGAACAGGAGCCTTGTCTGCTTCATAAGGGTGGGAACTGGCTACGCAAATTACAGTTCCATGTGACCTTCTTAGCAGAAGTGCTCAATGAGGGATTAACTTTGAAAAGCAAAGTTATCTTGAACAATGAGAGAGATCACTTGAGATTAGCAGATAGTTAAGTAGCTGTGTTCAGAGAAGGAGGGAGGCTGGAGAAGAAAATTAAGGAAGGATTAGAATGGAGAGAAAACGTGGAACTGTTTCCTGAAGAAATTGGTGAATAGCTGATAATTGGAGAAAGAAGACCTATCAGTTTCTTGTTGCCATGCTTACCAAGACAGTTTTGCTGGATTATCCCCTTCCTTGCTTGTAGCACAGGTTGTTCCTCCATCACTAAGCAGCATTTACACCAGATGTCAGTGGTGGGAGACTTAAAACTGCTGGTGGCAAATTGGCAAGCTAATGGCTTGTTTCCCACTCTTAACTGTGCTTCAGTTCCTGACACGGGAAGATGAGGGTGATACATAAGGTAGGATGAAGACTGATTGTTTCCTGATATGGTGTTTTTAGGATCTACAGCACAAACTGCTGTTGCTTGTAAGGATTCAGTGTTGATGTGTGCTTGTGGTTCCTAATAGTTGCTAGATATTTCTGGGGGAACAGTGGGATGAGAGAAATCCAGTGCTGTTTGAAAATCATATACATTCTGAGTCAGCAAGAGGAAAACTTGGGGAATATATAGGCTTCAGCTTGGGCAGGAGGGGATGAGCTCACAACCTGGTCCAGGTTTTCTGCTCATGTGTAGTATTTTGTCACTAGCCCACAAAACCAGCGTTGGACTGGGATTTTCAATGTCAAACCATGTGAGCTGATTGTGCAGCCAGGCTTGAGATTCAGGGAAACAGCTGCAGTGTGATTCTCCGCATAGGAAGAAAAAAAACCCATATACAAAGCTAAGTTCTTTTCTGCATTAATCTTTCCCTTCGTACTTCATGTGCAAAGTTATCACACTACAATCTGCAATACCAGCCAAACTCTTAACACTCTGAAAACGATTTCTGTGTGTCCCTCTTAACTCTGGAGTGTGACTGTGTGTGGTTGCTCGTGTGCATCTGTGTAAATACTCTTTGTGGCTTTCATGTTAGGCATGGGGATTGGACTAGATGATCTTTTGAGGTCCCTTCCGATCCCTTATGATTCTATGTAGTAACTGACTTGTAGTAACTAACACCGTGCTTTCTGTGTTCTGTTTCTGGATCAAAAAGTACATTTATGCCTTTTTTTCCTTTCGATTTTGTTTTTTGTTTAACCAGTAATGTTAGTTTATTTTTCAGAAGTGGCTTTCATGACAAATTTCTCCCTCTTTTTCTATAGCAAGTGGAAGTAGGATCAGCATAAGGCAGCTATACTGTAATCACTCTGAGCTCAATAAGGAGATCTTTACAGGCAACTTTGTTCATATTTCTTAACGGGATTAAGAAGCTCAGCTCTTTAAATTCTTGCATATAACACTGACATTTCCAGGGTGTGTTTGGACCAGGGAGTTCAAAGAGAAGGAGTAAAAAAGAAAAGCCAATATGACTTTGTTTTTTACCTTGCTGGAGGAGCTGTTTGTGCAAATCGCCTATAAGCTTATTGACCTGAATCTTTGACTCCTTGTTTTCTCTGGATTTGGCTGGAGTGTAGACACAGATAGAGCACTGATAGAGGTGATTGCACAGCCCTCGGCTTTGCTTGGCCCCAGACCCTCCCCCCCCCCCTCCCAGCGACCGACTTTATCTTTCCCTGGCAACGTTTCTCTCCTCCTGATGCTCATATTCCTTTAAATGTTTTAATTTCTTTTTATTCATGACATTTTCTTTATGCAGGCATTCTGTGAAAGTGGACACATTAGTTCTTTTTGGTAAGCAAAGACAGGAGAGGACATGTATGTGTGATGATGTGTTCATCTCTGCTGTGTTTTCATCTCCTAGCATAACAAGTATCTGCATAAATTCCTTCCAAAAACACAACAGTTACCTCTTTCTGACGTGTGCACATGTTTGGTTTTGAACCGGTGTTGGGCTCCTGTGTCCTCCAGAGGGAGGATTCCTTGTGTTTATCTGTATCCTATTCCAATGGAACAACTAAACCTTGTGTGTCTTCCATGCTTCTTGTCAGCTGCTGAATATGGACAAAGAAAGGAAGGGGCTTCTGTGGGAACAGCCACTGAAGGGTGCTAAGTCAGAATTAGGCTGGATCCTAGCAGGATGAAAGAAGACCTTTTTCTTCTGTCCATAAGCATTTTCCTTGTGCTTTACCTTTCATGCTTTCTCATTTTTTTCCTGTTACTGCAGCTCACAGGACCACCTGTTTACTTGCTAGAAGAGAGATTTTTGAAAAGATTGGAGTGATTTTTCTCACCATTTGCTTAAGAGCATGGAAAGGCTTCCAGAATAATTGTCTGTCGTATACTGTCTTCTGTTTACTGCTAGCCCATATGTAAACCATTTGGGACATATTTTCATTCCAACTGAAATTCACACCAGTATTAACTTGAGTGGCTAAAATTGTGACGTAAGTCTTCATATAACAGTTGAGGTTGGAAGGGGCCTTAGAGATTATCTATTTCCAACCCCTTGCCACAGGAAGACATGTGTCTCATTAGACCAGATTGCTCAGAGCCCTATCAAACCTGACCTTGAACATTTCCAGGCCAGAGACATCCATAGCATCTCTCGGCAACCTGTAGCAGTGCCTCAGCACCCTCTTAGGGAGGAATTTCTTCCTAAAATCTAATGGAAATCTACATTCTTTTAGCTTGAAACCACCCCCCTTGTCCTGTCACTTGAGTCCCTTATAGAAAGTTCCTCTCCAGCTTTCCGATAGTCCCCTTCAGATTCTGGAAGGTTGCTGTAAGTTAACCTTGGAGCCCCAGTTCACTCAGCCTGTCATCATAGCAGAGGTGCACCAGCCCACTGATCATCCTTCTGTTCCTCCTCTGGACTTACTCCAATAGTTCCATGTCCTCCTTATGTTGGCTTCTCCCGAACTGGAGTCTTACAAGGGCAGAGTAAAGGGAGAGAATCCCTTCCCTTTGCCTGCTGGTGACACTTCAGTTTAAGGGACAGAGTTGGCCTTGTGGGCTGCCCTCGCACACTGGCGGCTCAGGTTGACCTTGTCATCTACCAACACCCCCAAGTGCTTCTCCTTGAAACTGCTCTCCACCCATTCACCACCCAGCACATCTTTGTGCTTGGGATTGCCCTGACCCGGACATAGGACCGTACACTTGAGCTTGTTGAACCTTGTGCAGTTTATTTAATCACAAATTTAAATGATTTTCACCGAGCAGAAAACTGTATCTCAAAAAGAAACTATCAAGCTGTGTTTCAAAAAGAAAATACGTAGATCTGTGTAGAAAACATTCTTTTAGCTGTCCAGAATTATAAAGTGAGGGAAACCTTTAAACAGCTTACTCAACTTTAAGTAGTTTATCAAAGCAACTCCAGCTTGTTCAGTCAGCACATTTTGGTTTTCTTAAGAACAATGAAATTGAAAATTCTATCACAGCCATGAGGAAAGGGATTACTTGGTTACAAGTAGTGCAGTGTCCCCTCTCTAGAAAGTCACTGAACTTGAATTTGGATTGACTTAAATTTAAGCTCAAATTTGACAGATTATGAATTGCAAATTAATAGGGGTAATCGTCTTTAAAATGTGAAATGCACAAGCGACAAATTTCGCCACATGTCCGTAGTTCATGGGAACTGTACATCTGCTCCTGCTATTATTTGTAGTGAAGGTCCGGTTTGCTTTATATTTTGGGTCTAAATTCATGTTCTTGACGCAAGATTTCTAATACTTTGGAAGAGTTCTGAGGTAGTCCCTGAAAAATTGTTGTCAGCTTGGGTCCAGAAAGCGGAGTTGTGTTGTGCATAGGATGTAACAGACAAGCACACATGATGCAGAATTATGTTCAGCAAGCAAAGAGCTCTTTATTGTGTTACATGTCGTCTTTTATACCGTGCTTTAGCATGTGTGTCTTTTGCTCGTTGGACAAAACACCTGTTCACGTGCCTAAGTCTTTATTGTCAGTGGGTCTTCTGCGTGCTTTTCACAAACTTGCAGAATGCTTAACTGTTGCTCATTCCCTTGGCATTCAGATCCCTCAGAAATGTACTTGATTTCATCGACAGAGCTGAAACTCTTCAAGGTCAGAGCTGCCTGCAGCCCAGCCGGCATCCACAGAGTTGCTCAGAGTATGTTGTTCTGTATTAGTGACGATATCAGCAGTAGAATCACAGAACAGTTTTGGCTGGAAGAGACCTTCAAGATCATCAAGTTCAACCTTTTCCCGGCCCTATGAGCACCACTAAACCTTGTTCCCCAAAGCAACGTCCACCCTTCTCTTAAACACCTCCAGGGATGAGGACTCAACCCCAGCCTGCCCTTCCCCGGGCAGGCTGTTCCAATGTCTGACAGCCCTTAAATGCCCGAAGATGAACATTTCTTATCTGTACTGTTCATCTCTATCCAGCATCCAGAGGGTTGCTCCTAAGTCCCTTGGAAATAAGGAACTGTTGTCCGCAACATTTCTGTTTATTGTTTTATTTATGAAACTTTGACCTGCCAGATGAAGTAACTGGGTCACATGGAGGCTGTAAGATCTTAAGTACCTGCCTGTGATGATAGTAATTAAATACTGAACAGATCAGAAAAAGATCAGTGAAGCGAATGACAGGTTTATCCTATTGTCAGATAAATATCAATAAGACAAATGTGATTGCTAGATAGATTCTTGTGGATAAGAGAAAAAGAAGCAATTAATTTATGATCACTAGGTCTTTTTCTTAGGATGCACTCACAGAAGCCTGGACTATTTGTGAAACCACATACAATACAGTCTGCATGGGCAAACGTGTCTCCAGAGAAGGGGATTGGTCGCTTTTGATACTGAAGCCCCTGGAGTGTTGGTTATTTCAAATAAAAGCACCAAACTGTTTACAACAAGGTAGATTGAAAGAACAAAACAGGTAGCAGTGTGTGGAAATACCGTGAAAACGATCTGTGTGTATGATAATGATGTCAGCTGCACGTGGTGAGGTGAGGATTCTCATGAGAGCCATAGTATTTCTGCAGTGGAGCAGAGCAGAATTGTTCTTTAATTAAGTGGAAATACAAACTTGTAGAACTTTGAAACTTCTCCGAAACCTTGTCTTTGTTCTCCTGCTGGGTGTTTTAGAATCTCATGGGCTGTTGATTTCCATTGAAATAATTTTTCAAAACGATATTAAGCAACAGTCTTTGTTTGGGGCATGTCTGTTTCTTCTAAAATGTGCTTCTGCTGCTTTTCTAATCCAGTGCCTAAGGCTATATAAGTTTGAAACCCAGGTTGGCACTTGAATGCATCTGATAGAGTTTTTTTCATTTGAAATTTTAATGGGCAAAGGTTGAAAAGACGCAAGACTGCTTTCTTGTTTCCCTTTAAATCTATAGAAGCTTTTCAGTAGCAAGGTATCTGATACTCATTTGTACTACTGGTGCCACAACAGTTGCTCACTAAAAATTAGGGAAACTCATTAATAGAAGGAAAATCTGGAATACAATTTAGAGAACACTCTCCACAAGAAAACATTGGAATGAATGATCCTTGTCTTAAAAGGACTTCAAAAGCAAACAGTGGCTAATGAGATCATATCAAACATTTGGGGAAAGGCAGGCCAGCCTCAGTCTAGATGAGCTTGCTGTACTGCAGTGCCATATTCCAGGAGAGAAGTACGAGAGCCGAGATGGTTGGAAATAATTGCCACTGCTTTTTCAACCACTGTGCTGAAATGCCACTGTGTCAAGGTGCCGTGATGATTTTAATTTGGATCGAAATAATCTTTGTGCTGTTACAGAGTGAACTGCTCACACACATGCAGGGCACTCAGTAGCACAGGATATCCATAGTCTTCCCCTGAAGGTTAAGGTAAGAGGCAGGGCAGTATTTCTGACACGTGCTGGAAAAATAATTTTCAGTGTGCTTAGGACAACTAGAACCATCCAGTTATTTCAAGGAAGATTTATCTCAGGAGAAACAATGATTGTTAATCAGCATGGCAGAAAACGATTGCAAAGAAGCAAACCTATTGTGATGAGGAATATAAGAAAAATAATTCACTGAAATGAAATGCAGTGGATTAACACGTAAACGCATTGGTTTCTTTCAAGATTTGTGAGTAAATCAGTCGTCCAAATGAGAAGTTTTACTCAGACTTACTGCGTGTGTAGAGTAGTGAATCTCCATTGACTTGGGTGAGCTTTGTATGATTGTGTCTGATACGCTGCAGGTGAGGCAGTCTGGTAGTGGTAGCACCAGGAGTCTCTCTGTCTCTTTGCCATTGCAAAGCTTGTAGAATAAGTTCATTTACATGATACTGTAGTTCATGCCAAATATGACAAAGTATGGAACTATCCCTCATGATCTATTTAGTATCTTTATTCTCAGAGTTCTGTTTCCATACTTGTTTTGATTTTACTGGGTAGCCGAGGTCTGCAGGCCACGAGCAGGTTTGGAGTCAGCCCAGGCAGCTGCTCTGAGCCTGTCACAGGTGTGTCCTGTAGGATAATTGACACGGTGCTAATAGAGACAGGAGTTTACGCTTGCTCACCTCTTTCTCCCCATTCCTGGAGGGCATCGGTTCCTTTTCTGCTTGCAAGGACTGTTTGTGTCTTTATTGTGAAGAGCTCTGCATTCAGCAGGTTTAGTATAATTTTGTATTGGTATGAGTATTAGTTTGATTATTTAATTTCGCCTTGTGGGTCTCCTTTTCCAATCCCTGTTCCTGCTGGGGTTTGTTCATTGACTGAGAAAACAACTATAGTTAACTATGGATATGGACTAAACGTAGGTAGTACCTAAAGCTTATTTAAATATGCATTTTTTTGTATCATTTACATCTCTTTTATACTCAAAATGCTTTCTAGACTGAAAATGTCTATTGCTGCTAAAATCCCAGACTTTTGCCTGTTAGGTGTCTAGATACAGTAGTTTCAAAAGAGGTTCTCTTAGATGACAATGGTATTCATAAGAATAGTGTGTGCTGCAGACTAATTCATGTTGAATGAATTAAGTACGTTGCCTGTGTAACTTGTGTGTAGCTTGTTTTAAAGTTACCTCTAAGGAGAGGTTCCTGGCAATGGTTTTCAGCTTTTAGAGTTTTTCTTGGGATTCAAGAGCAAGATGATCAGTGAGTGCAACTGTGGTACAGCAAATAGCAAAGGACAGTTTCTGAATGCTCATTTGAAGGTTCTGCATCTCTGGCATGTAGTTCATGTGTGCAGTCCTAGAGTCTTCCTTTGGTTGCCTCTGCATTTACTGCTGCTGTAGGTTGTGGCAGAAAGGGGTGAGCCACTTCCCTGCGTCCCTGCAAAGGGTCCCACTGTTCCTGTCTGTAAGGCTATTTTTTTTGCTGAATTAAAGTCTGCAGTGAGTGGCTCCCCCAGTCTCTGCATTGCATCTGTTTTCCCTTTTGGCAGTACAGAATGCTACAGGCTTCATACCCATTTATTGCTGGATTGATTTATTATAATTGAGAAGTGATGTTTCACTCCGAACAGCTGTGTTAGGATGTTAACAATTTAAGTTTACATTTACGCTGCCAGGAAGAACGAACACAAACTGAATTTCAAACTTTTAATGTTCCCTCACTCTTAATAGAAGCTGCCATGTGCTGTTTGTGAGTGGTACAGTCCTTCACCCAAAGCTATTTTGTCTGATGATAAAACCGTAAGTGTATGAAGCTTGCACATTTTTCATCTCTTTTATGACCTTATCTTTTGTGAGCGGTGTCTGGGAAGGTATCCTAACTATGGGAAGCACCTGGCAAACGTATATGATATCTATGCTGCGATAAGCAGTTGTGAACAAGAAAGTAGATCTGTCATTTCTGAACTGTTCATTGTTAAAAATACTTTGTTGATTTAGCTGATTGCAAAATACATTACAGAGTGACTAACAGCTGCTATAACATTCCTAGTCAAGAAAGTTCAATAGTTATATTGTACGAGGGTTCCTGTAAGAACCTAATACTGATAGGAACAACATGGATTAAAACAGCGGGTCTGAGAAGAACTGCTAACCCATGGGTGTCTTTAAAATACTGCAACCACTTGTGGTACAAGCCGATTAAGGACAAATTGGGAAATCTTTAATTTGTTAAAAAGATTAAAGAGAAATGGCTTAATATTCCAGTCTCTCTTTTCCTGCTTGTCAGTGTTGTCAGAGATGTTAGAGTTCTCCCCCTCAAGTTTCTGGTAAAATGTGTCTTCTGCAGTCTTCAGATTCTCCGACCAACTGTACCACTGTGAATTAAAGAGGTTTAGTGTGCTCGCTTGCATCTGTTGGATAAACATTAGGATATTAAAAATTACATGAAAAAACTTAGGGGTGATGTGAAGAGCAGCCGAAACAGTTAATGCTGGTAAAAGGCACGGTGAAGTGAAGGTGGTTCTGTTCGCATTAGTGTATTGAAGTTGTTTGACTAAGACTTGGACCTTTTCTTAACTACTATTTTGTTTATTCAGCCCTTCAGTGTAAAGTGGTGATTTGTTTCGCTTTAACTGGTTAAAGGTAGTCCACACTCTGAGCTCTGTTTCCAGAGGGTGATTTAGTTATTTCAGATACCAAGAGGGCTTTTGTATCTCTGGCATCCTCAAGTAGTTGGAGTCACTGTGAAGGCTTCACTCTTCCCTGTCTATAGGAGCACTGTGTAAGTAGTCTGGACTAGTTTAACTTGAAGACATCTGAGATTAGGGGAGATGAAATCTGCCTGAAGTGTAGCTTTAATACCAAATATAAAGAGACATGAAAGTGCAGTAGGTTTAATAGACTCCTGACTGAATGTAGTATCAGATACTACAGATTCTTACTCCTATCAATCTGTTTTTTTCATGATTCTGTTCTTTTAAAGGAGAGAGTTAGTTTATTGATCTTAGTTGCCAGATGGAAAAATGTAAGCATAAGTTGAGTTTTGCTTTGTTTTTAGAGCCCTTATCATTGCTGACACTTCTGTATTGCTCGTGAGGGGTGATGGTGAAGTTGAAATTCGGTGTTGAAATTACTGTCCTTTAACTTAAAATATCATTGAGCAACAGAGTGAACAAATAAGGATGAGAGAAAAGCAAAATAATGAGGTTAGAAAGGAATCAACAGGTTAGGAACGAAGTGAGGGGTATATATATATATTAGACAAGAAGGGACTGATTTGGCTTGAAACATAGGAAAAAGCTGATGTTTTGGATCCAGTAAATGTCTACACCTGTAAATTGAACACAATACATTTTAGAATAAAAGAAAGGTAGTTTTACTAAGACTGGTAAACAGTGAATGAACAAAGAGTAAACAATGAAAAGGAGATAAATTCCATAGAGAAATAAACTCCTTTATGTTAAACAAATGTTAACTGCAGGAGTAGCACTAAGTAGAAAGAAAAGAGAGAAGCTCCATGTGCAAAACCTCCTTTTGCCTGCTTAAAGTTGTGGTGCCTGCAGCATAAATTGGTTGTCCATTATCGCCTGATTTTGATGTTCACCTAAGCCTGGGATAGACCTGCTTTACTGGTGGATTCTGAAGTCCACAGTGATGGACCATTTTAGAATGGTCAGTTGTGATATTTCAAAGTGTGATGCGTAACTTGGTAGTTGGTGAATCATAGAATAGAATGGTACAATCATTAGGGATCAGAAGGGACCTCGAAAGATCATCTAGTCCAATCCCCCTGCCACAGCAGGATCACTTAGACTAAGCTGCACAGGAACACATCCAGGTGGGTCTGGAACATCTCCAGAGAAGGAGACTCCGCAACCCCCCTGGGCAGCCTGTTCCAGTGCTCCATTACCCTCCCTGGGAAGAAGTTGCTTCTGATATTTATAGGGAACCTCCTCTGTTCCAGCTTGCACCCATTACCCCTTGTCCTATCACCAGATGACCTTGAGAAGAGCCTGGCTCCATCCTCCTCTGACACCCACCCCTCATACTTATAGACACGAATGAGGTCACCCCTCAGCCTCCTCCAAGCTCAAGCGACCCAGCTCCCTCAGCCTTTCCTCATGAGGGAGCTCTTCTACTTCCTTCATCATCTTTGTTGCTCTATGCTGGACACCCTCCAGCAGCTCTGTGTCATTCTTGAACTGAGGGGTCCAGAACTGGACACAATACTCCAGTTGCAGTCTCATTACTATAGAGTAGAAGGGGAGAAGAACCTCAATCGATCTTGCTAACCACCTCCCTTCTGATGCACCCCAGGATTCTGTTGGCCCTCTTGGCCACAAGAGCACATTGCTGGCTCATAGTCATCCTGCTGTCCACTAAGACCCCCCAGGTCCCTTTCTCCTACACTGGTCTCTGACTGGTCAGTCCCCATGGAAAATATTGATGTAAATCATTTAAAATCCTAAGAGAAAGTTTTAATTAATGAAAATTCTACACATTTGGTGTACTCCATTTGTACAGGCATGCATTGACTCCTGAAAATGAGTGTGAAAAATGAGTAAGACCATACTTCATGAAGCACTGAAGATGAAAATTAAGCCATCTCCTCATTTCCTAAATACTGAATTACTTTGTGCTGTGGGTTGTGTACTTAGCTGTAATTCTGTCCTCCTCTTCTTCAGCCTAGTCTTTTCACATTTTCTCCTCCTCTTTCAGTTCTAACAGATATTGGTTGGTGACACTGATTGAAAGAACACTCAGGTTTTCAGCTTGCACCAGGTTTTCATGCATTATAATCTGGAAAAAACTTCTGTATTTTGGAGCAAAAATTTCAGTACTTGGACCCTACCTAAAGGAAATGTTGTTTCTAAATGTTTTGATTTAGTCCACAGACATCTATTGATTACAGCAGAAGTAATTTTCTTTAGAATAAAAGTTCTATTCCAAGACCTTTTCAGAATCTTTCTGTGGTGATTATATAGCTTGAGTTAGAAACTGTGAATGGCCCTTGCCCTGAAGTGCTTTCTGAAGCTTGCAAAAAAATTGGAAGGTTGATCCCACCAGGTTTGAACCTTGGAAAACTGTCCTTCGTGTCTCTCCTTTAAAAAACAATTTGAAGCAACCTAGACCTGTGAAAGTAGAAGTATGAAAGCACAAGGTGATTGATTCCTCCGTCCACCCAAAAAAAGTGGAGCTCTGATTTGTTCTTCAAACATAATTACACATGCTGATTCCAAATAGGGTGGCTGGTTATAAACAATTGCTAGAACTCGTTAGAAGTTTGATTGTCTTTCCAATATGTGAGTATTAGGACTGTAAGGGCTAACTTCAGATTGAAGTAGAGCATGTGCATTTCAAATATCTTGGTAAAACTGTGCAGTGTGCTTAAAAGGAATTACACTGGGTGTTTGTGTTGTCACTTTTGAATACACTGGGCTATATTTTTAATACTAGAAGTACAGATTGCTATAGTTCTATCACAGTTTGGAGTTAATATAAGATGGTGTTTGTCCAAGTAGTAGATTACCAGCCTTCTGTACTTCACAATTGAAAAGCTGCTTGTTTTATGAACAGTGTGTTATTACAAGAAGTTACATCTGCACTCGAAACTAATACTTTATAGTGTTTGTATATAACTGTGTACTTGAAAACTCTGGGTCGCAATCTTATCTGGTATAAATATAGCTCCAGTGATAACATATGGGGATCTGGCATGGCTTGTTGTAATCACATTTCTTTACCTATGTTGCTAATAAAAGCTTTTGTTATCATGAGTGGAGGGAAAAATTACAAGCTACTGCTTAATTGCTGTGTGTTTTGCTCCTTCTTGCTCTTCTGTTGTTAAATCAACAAAAAGTTTGATTTTCAGATTCTAAAATACATGGGTTTTTTTCATTCCTGCCTCTTTTCTGTGGGACACTATTTTTTTTTTTAAAAGATCTGCTTCAAGGATGCTAATAAAAAATTTTAAATTATAATTCATAATTGTCTGGCTACAATTAAATTGTAGATTTTATTTTTCCCCTCCATTCTTCATAGTTTTCCTGTGCTAGTTTTTCTTGGATTGATAAATATAAAAGCTATGAATGTCCTGGCCTGGATAAATCTTCAAAGGTGCCATTTAACACATAACTGTGGCCAGAATATTGTGTTAATACTTGAACCCATTACCTCCTGTGTATTTTTTTTCATAACACTTCAAACTAGTTATTGCAAAGTACTGCTCTTTCAACAAAGATTTCTTAAAACGAGATTTAAATGGTCATCTGTAAAAACTGAGCACTATTTTCTGTCTCTTGGGTACGACCTTGGAGTGGATGGTTACTAAAGACAGTGGATGTTCTTGGGTACTTTCGTGTGATCAAAACTCTCCAATTCATCTCAAGTGTTGCATTTCTGTAGCTAAAGCTTGATGGAGAGAAAATTACCATAGGGACTTGCTGGTACATTCTGACCTTTAAGTGCACGTTCCCTAAATGTCAGAATACTACAGAGTAGCTCTCCGCTGGTTGTCTGAAAAGTTGGAAGGTTTACTGGGTCATATTTTAGTACAGAGAGCTGTTAATCTGCAGTGCACTGGAAACAGCTAGGTTGTCGGAACAGTTAGTTCAAGAAAACCCAACCAAAAGCATGTTCCTGGGACTATCACAAATTATTCCTCTTGTGTGTGTGCAAACGCTTTGTGCATGGGTCTATAATTAGGTGCAGGTTGGGATTCTGTGTTCTTCTCAAGCATTTGGAGTAAACCCTGATTTCCAAGGTTTATCTCTGTGCAGGCCAGGAATGATTGAGTACTCCAAGCTTGTTTGAATCACTGGGATCTCTCGGATGTTTGTGCCTCGTAAGATTTTATTGTAGTTTTCTTTTGTTTTATAGGCTTGCATTTGTTTTCACTTAGGTGTGTAAAGCAGTTGTTTGGCTAGTGAAGGAGCTCAGCTGAAAAGTCACTGGTGCAATATGCCAATATTCTACTTCGTTTGTTTTTCAGGCAATGAAGAAGGCATCCAGGAGCCAGCAGAATCCGATGGCGACGCAAGGTCAGAGAAACCAGGGCAGCTTGCAGTGGAGACTGAAGAATGGGATGGACCAGGTAGGGAAAAACAACTGAAAGCCAAGAGAAAATTCTTAAAGTGAATAGCAATATTTACAGATGTTGTTACTTTAGTAGATGTGTTATCTTTGTATTAACCTTCAATGGACTGTTCCTTTATGATCCCTGGAGTCCTGGATATTGATGGATAAGTACTAAGGTAAAGTTGACTAAAAAAACTTGGTTTGACAACAGCATTTTGGAAATTGCTAGATGAAAATTTGTTGGGTAGAAAATTCCTTACATGCCTGCTTGATATAAAGGAAAAATGTTGCTGCTTGGAATTTTAAGGTAAAAATTTATCATTAATTTCCATGATAGTTTTAAGGCGAAAGCTTTTCTACTGTGTTTTCTGAGACAAGAACAACCAAAACAACCTGATGTTTTCAAAGACTTTGTTTACCTGTTTTAGCCTGATTAACATAATTTAGCACCAGATGGAAGAGAAACTCTTAGATTACAGCCAATGAAATGTTAAGACTTCACAAGAAGACTACTTCATGGTAACTTTCTATGCACAGTGAGGATGGTGCAAGCTTGCCTTTGCTAACACATAAGATATGATGGTAATGTGGGAACATACTGCAACTACCTGTTAAATAAAAGTGTGTAAAACCTTTCTATCATGAAAGTACCTAAGACAAAGAGCTAAATTACATTTCTCAATGAGGCAGTTCTGCAGCTGAATATAATGTGATAGTTTCATTGCTGTGGGCTCTGGGATGAGCTTCTAAAATCCATTATGGTGACGGTATTGTAATAGTCTGAAGCCAAACTTACTCTCAGAATAGTTTTCTCATATGGATATATGCTCTAAAAAAGGTGAGTGTATCAGAAAAGAGTTCCACAAGTATTCTATCAATAATTTGTAATGAAACAATAACATTTCATTGGGGAAATCCCTATATTTCAATCACACTTTCATCCTTGCTTGATTTTTGCAAACTGGTGTGTGCTTTTCATGGGAAGAACAAAACTTTAGGTAGTTTTCTGAAACCAACAGTTAGGAAATACTGTGCCTTCATTTTTGTTTGCCTTATATATAGTTAGATGTTTTAATGATAATACACAAATTGATATTCTAAAAGTACTATGGTGTTATAGGAAAACAAGATAGAGAAGTATGGCATACTACATTAGATGTAAAATAATGTAAAAGATAGCTCAGGATGTAGTGAAATGGCCTTTTCCAGCTTCATAACAGACTTAGAGGTGGTTTGTGCTTTGTCTTATATTTCATTATAAATAAACTTTATCTGAAATCGATGTTTTTTTCTGTTGCTTCTTTGATTTTACTGTATTTCAGCATAGTTAAATGTGCTGCTTGTGGGCTGTTACTGCTTTATAGAGGAACTATTACAAACAGAAGTTGTGACTGCTTTTATGACAGCATAGAGTAAAAGGAGGCTTTATTTGTGTGTGTGTGTGATTTGTATATTTTGTAATATTTACTGGTGGCTTTGACATGGGAGAAGATGGAAATCAAAGCTGAATGTAGAAAAATTCCTTCTGACTTAAAACTGATGACCCTAACAGCAGCTCCTTCTTGAAATACTCATTCCTTACCAGTTTATAACATGTATGAAGAAACTAATAGGTAGGTACCACATGACATACTCTATCATGCATGTTTTCTGAAATGAATTTGCTTAGTTATTGAGATGAAGAATTAACAGCAGTTACTGTTTGGCCATGCAGTACGAAGATCACTCTTGTGTCTCTGGAAAAAAAAGCAAAGCATGAAATAGTTGGCTTACTTAAGAACATACTCTAGCACAGCTCAAACAGAACCATTAAACTTGCCTTCAAGAACTTTACCAACTCATAACAGGTGCTACCTCACACTCATTCTGTATCTAGTCTGTCTCTGGTCTCCTTACCAAGATGGAGCATCTTTATAATCCAGTATTTGTCTTCTGCTTGATACAAATTGCTGTCGACTGATAATGTGAACTGCGACAACTCAAGGATTCATTTAAATAGCTACTATTTAAATAGATCTTTTGTTTTTTCTTTCTTTAGCAGTAAGAGAACATTGTTTTCAGAGCCAGTAATCGCTAGGGACTGAAGTTCTGGGAGTTACCCGTTAGCAAGAACTTATAACTGAGTCAAAATTAAGCTTCTGGCATTAATTAGTTATATTTTATTTGAAAATTTGCATTGTTAAATGGTTCACATGCATTCCCGAGCCTTTGTACTGAGGATGTTTTTATGAAGAAAAATCTGAAGTTCAAATGTGCTGTAGCTTCAAAGGGTTTTTGCTGAAGCAGTCTTTCAGATCCCATAGTCCTGTGACTTTCACTGACCATCAAGGAACTGCCTACTCTGTGTAGTGACTTCTAGTGTTACCTGATTGATGATTTTTAAAATATCCATACCTTTAATTGGTTTGGTTCTCAGATTTTCAAAAATACTTTTTAATAAGAAGACTGCTCTGAAATAATGGAAGCCGAGGTCAGGCTGTATCTGAACAAAGCACCTGATCTTTTTCCCGTTGTAGCCATGAGCAGAAGTCCAAGGAAGATGTTATCTGCAGAGGAAGGCCAGGCTTGAACAGATTTTATATAAAGACTTCTTTTATGTTGAAACAGATCATTTTACAGCCTTAAATACTCTTGTTTGCTATCATATGGGTGGCTCTATACATGTAGTATAGCCTTTGTTTACTGTTGGATTACCAGTGCATATGAGGTCAGTGACTAGCGTTTTAACACATAGGAGACCTGTGGTTTGGTCAGTGTGTATCTTCTGCAGACCATTCATCACAAGAGAATAGGATCATTCCATTGTTTTACTAGACATCTGCACTATGTAAGACAAAGTCTTCCTAAGCGTGAGGAACTCACACCTAGAGGTTCTGTGCTTCCATGATAGAAAATCCTTATAATACCTCGCACTTGAGATACTGGGCTTCTCAACTACAATACTGTTTAACCTGATATAAGGAAACTACATATTACATACTGTGTTGGGCTATAAAGAAAAGTTGTTCACAGAGCTAGAAGTTAATGCTTGTTTATCATCCGATGGTCATGCCTGTATTGGTGAATAGGAATTCAGCCTCCTGTACTTCTTATTTTAAGAGCCAGCAAATAAGAACTGCATCAAAAGGGAGAAAATATTTAATTGAAAAGTATTAATTATGACTGGAACTGTTTACTACGGATTTTGAGGGTTGTTTGAAAGTTTTCTAATAAATGAGGGCAATGTTGAGGTTACCTAGAAGGGAATTTTAAAAAGCAGAAAATCCCAAAGAAGATTTAAGAGAGAACAATGGATGTAACTGGATGCTAGGGTATATATAATGCATGGATAAAACACAAAGGAAAAAGTAACTAAAAATCTATGTATAGCTTCATTAATAACAGAAAGATGACATTTTAAAATGTGGTAAGAAAAGAAATCATTAGAAAATTGGTATTGATCTATTACAGGTCAGGACTTGTAATAGTTACAGGGGATACAAAAAAGGGTAGAGTAATTGAAATACTTCTAGTCTGCTTAAAATATATTTTTGCTGGGAAACCTATTTGTAAGTGTCATCTCCTGTTCCATCAACTGATCAATGTGTTCAACCTGCTAAATCCTAATTAATTTGAGCAGTCTTGATAGCTTGGATTTTACCTTTTTAGGTGCTGAGTGACCCAACTCTCCTAGTGCTCTTGAGTGTCCAGCTTTCAAAAAGTTTTGAGATGATTTGGAAATTTGTGAATACTTTTTGAAAGAGTAAAATGAGGTTGGTGTGGATAATGACCTGTCCACGTGATTGTGCTTCTGGTGGAGATAATGGGGTGGGGGATCAAAAGGGACATCTAGAGAAGTTCTTCTCCCTCTCTGCTCTGCACTGGTGAGACCACATCTAGAGTATTGCGTCCAGTTCTTGGCCACTCAGTTCCAGAAGGACACAGAGCTGCTGGAGGGTGTCCAGTGTAGAGCAATGAAGAGGATGAAGGAAGTAGAAGAGCTCCCTTATGAGGAAAAGCTGAGGGAGCTGGGTCTCTGGAGCTTGGAGAAGAGGAGGCTGAGGGGTGACTTAATTCATGTCTATAAATAGGTGAGGGGTGTCAGGAGGATGGAGCCAGGCTCTTCTCCAGGTCATCTGGTGATAGGACAAGGGGCAGTGGATGCAAGCTGGAACACAGGAGGTTTCATGTAAATGAAACTTCTTTCTAGTGAGGGCAATGGAGCACTGGAACAGGCTGCCCAGGGGGGTTGTGGAGTCTCCTTCTCTGGAGATGTTCCAGACCTGCCTGGATGTGTTCCTGTGTGACTTGGTCTAGGTGATCCTGCTGTGGCAGGGGAATTGCACTGGATGATCTTTTGAGGTCCCTTCCAATTCCTGATGATTCTGTGATTCTAAGTGATGTCAGACCCTTATGTTAAAGGAGAATTAGTAAGAATGCCGATCTCTTCACGTTTATGGAAAAACTGTATCTTTTATAGCTTACATTTATGCTCACCATTAAATATTATTCTTTGCAATGCATTTATAGTCCAAAGAAAGTGTGGAGTAGTGGGTTGGTATTAGAAAATCACGGAATGATTGGGTGGAAGAGGCCATAGAGAACATCTAGTTCTGATCCCATTGCCATAAGTAGGGCTACCTTTCACTAGACCAGGTTGCTCAAAGCTCCATCCAACCTGGCCTTGAATACTGCTAGCTATGGGACACCCACATCTTTTCTGGGCAACCTGTTCCTACTGTCTTATGACTCTAACAATAAAGAATTTCTTTAATATCTAAGTCTACTTGCTTTAAGTTTAAAACCACTAGCACTTGTCCTGTAACTTTTCTTCACGATATAGTTCCTCTGCATCTTTTCTGTAGGCCCTCTGTAAGACTGCATTAAGGTCTCCCCAGATCCTTCTCTTCTTCAGCCTTAACGACCCAACTCTCTCAGGCTTAATCTCCTGATTATCTTTGTAGCCCTCTTCTGAACCCACTGGAGTGAGTTCATGTCTGTTTTATACTGGGAGCCTTAGAGCAGCAACCTCTAATCAAGGTGGAATCTCGAGATCAGTGGGGGAGAACCCTCTGCTTAAACCTGTTGGTCACTCTTGCTCTGATTCAGCCCAGGATGCAGTTGGGTTTTTGAGCTGCACTCATACAGTGCTGAATTGAACTCAGTTTTTCATCCACAGATACCCCTAATTCTGTCTCTGCTGCTCTCAATCCACCTCCCACCCAGTCTGTATTTGTACTGCTGTTGCTGGCCCTGAGCAACTTGGCAGGTTGGCTGCAGTGATGTTTTACTGTTGGTATCATTAAATGAGAAGTCGTGCTTATGAGAAGGTACTAAAATCTTGCTAGAGAAAGCAGTGTGTTCAAAAACTCTTTGGCTTTAGTGAACCAGGGTTGAGCCTAAAAGACAGTTGAGGCTGAAGGATATGTTTGGGGTCCTCAGTTATCTTGCTTGTCTTGTTAGTGCTCTTGTTTGATGCTGAAACAGGTTTATATCTCCAGCCTTCGTACTTCAAGAATGATGATAAAATTTGACACAGGTTAGGAGAAGAGCCATTAGAACATTGAAAGGACTGGTGTTATGAAAAAGTCTAGGTTCTTTTTCTATTTATTTTATCAAAGAAAATATTAAAGGACAACCTGATTACAAACGACTTCAAATTCAGGGTGAAAATCTGATAACAGTGGGCACCTCTTGCTAGCAAAAGCATCTGAAGATTAAATGGATGCTGAAGCTCTTTAAGTTCAGACACATAAAGCAGATTTTAGTGCTTAAGAAGTTAATTATTGGAAGATTTTTATGAATATTTCCATGCAGGATACGATAGTTTTGCTAGATAACATGATCCAGGTCTGTGGCAAACACTTGAAATGGAGTGGATTCCACTGGGTTAAAAGTTAGACTGTCAGTGATTGTTCCTTCTAACTAGACAAGGGGCAATGGGTGCAAGCTGCAACAGAGGAGGTTCCTTATCAATAGCAGAAGAAACTTCTTCCCAGGGAGGGCAATGGATCATTGGAACAGGCTGCCCAGGGGGATTGTGGAGTCTCCTTCTCTGGTGACATTCAAGACCTGCCTGGATGTGTTCCTGTGCGACTTGGTCTGGGTGATCCTGCTGTGGCAGGGGGATTGGACTGGATGATCTTTCGAGGTCCCTTCGGGTCCCTCATGATTCTATGATTCTATTACATATTGGATCTTGAATGCTGTACTGTTTGGAGGAATTTATAACAAATTAATGCTTGCGGTCTTCCAGAAAAACAACTTCCAATTTGTATTTCTCCAGGAATAACTTCTCTGTACACTTCTAAATACTGTGCTACTGCTCTGTGGTGATGGAACAAAACAATCCAGTAGAAGACATCCTGTACCAATTCTGGGTGTAATAGCAAAGAGATAGATGAGTGTGACAAACTGTTTTCAATTTCTGAGCAAAACCATCTTGTAAAACCAGCTCTTTCATCCTGTGCACTCAGTTCTTTTGACTTTATTCCCACAGAGGCCCAATAACCAGTGAGTGTTTCAGCCCCCACTGAACCTATTTGCGTTCTAAAGGAAAGGTGCTCTGCGTTAGCAGTGGTGGGGCTGAGTATAGGGCATTGCAAAGGTGAAATTAATGCAACTCAAAAATCTTGATCATAAGGAGGAATTGGATCTCTCTTTTTTTATTCCCATGCAGTATACTGTCAACTAGATTATCCTTATTCTCTCTGTGAGCTTTTAGGGTCTTAGCCATAAGGAAGCACAGCTTTCTTGCGCACTGTGGTAATTTTGTCAGTTGGATGGATAGTCTTGAAAAGCAGTTTCAGAAGTTCCTTTGAAATATATGTGTTTTTATTAGAAAGTGAAAAAATGTGACTTGTCTGTGCATCCAGTGTCTTCAAAATGCAGTGGAAAATAAGACCTACACCTCTCATGGTCATTTAATTATTTTTAATATACTGTTTATGTTTACCTCCACATAAAGCCAAAGTTTCCCATCTGCAAAATGATGTCTTCAGTAAATCAGCGGACCTTTTGCTATTGATAATAGCACAGCAGGATGATCGTAATTCATGTGATGTCTGAGGAGACTCATAACTTGTGTATCACACAATCACAGAATCATTAGGGATCAGAAGGGACCTTGAAAGATCATGCAGTCCAATCCCCCTGCCACAGCAGCATCACCTAGACCAAGTTGCACAGCAGCAGATCCAGGCAGGTGTTGAATGTCTGCAGAGAAGGAGACACCACAACCCCACTGGGCAGCCTGTTCTAGTGCTCTGTAACTCTCACTGGGAAGAAGTTTCTTCTGATATTTAGATGTATATAGAGAATTGCTTTTAAACGTACGAAGGGTAGTTAAGTGTAGCCCGGGATAGTTTCTTCTAAGTACTGTCCTAAGTTGGTGCTTTCTTACTGTATTAAAGCTTGAGAAAAATAGGAATTAAAATTAAATAATGCTTTAAAATTATATATCAAAGTATACTACTGTTAATTTCTAATAAAACATAGAGAACAGTCATTGATGTGAGTTCTTGCGTATTGCTTTAACGAGCTGTGGTTCAGAAAGGTTCTCATGAATCTGACGTGCCAGGTTCACGTTTTTATCTGCTGTAAGAGGTAGTTTGAATAGCTTTTGTGAATAGATTTCCTGTACCCATTCATAAGAATCACTGCAAATATCTATTGATTGTTGGGTTTGCTCTGCCTTATTTACTGGTACCATAAACAGTTAGGGTTACAAAGCAAAGCTGATAGAAAATGGAATGGTTTGCAGGCCTCTACAAGATGGAAATAGACATTAAGGATAGTCTCCTTCCCCCCCCCTTTTTTTTTTTCTTCTTTTTTTTTTCTTTCTTTTTAAGCCCGTCCTAAGAAGGACTTGGAGATTACTGTCCTGATTTTGTTTCTTTTTTGATTGGGGAAATGTGGTAGATAGAAGATCTTGGAAATGCTATTTGATGTAAATTAACAAAAATCCATGAAACATAGTTAACCATAGATATAGTCTGACAGTAAGAAGAATATTGTGAAGAAGCAGAGGAAATCATAGAACGACTCTGTGTTACTCTGACAGTGAATCGGTATTATCTCTACTATCAGATAATGCAGTTATCATTAATTTTCACATTTGCATTTCAATCTTTGGAAGGAAATGACTCTTGCCGGATGAAGATAAGAGCTCTGTACCACTATAATGAACCATCATTTTATCCTGATGCTTTGTATCCGTATGAAAATGAGGATGGGTGGTGGTGTGGTGTGTGAGGAGGGGGTTGGGGGGGGTCACAGGAACATTATAACCAAGTGTCAAAAATCACTACAGACTTTGGAGCCCTTTATGAAACAAGAGCTGGTCTAAATAAATGATCTGTGCTGAAGTGGATATTGGATTAAAGCAGAGAGCTGGGCTGCTGTAGCGGGGATTGGGAGGCGACTCTGGAGGAGCACAGGAGGATTTCTCTGCATCTTGATCCAGTTTCTTGATCCTAGTTTGGGACTGGGAGGAGGACAAGCAGACACAGAATAGCAAAATTAGGGATGTAGTAGTCATCAAGTTAACTGTTGCCCTGCAGGTATTGTTTAGACAGTAGGGTAGGTGGGTAAATGCTAGTGGACCACTCTCTTCATATTTTGGATCCTAGTACTGCAGCTGGTTTAGGAGTTTACTGACGTGTGTATTAAATGCAGGATTGCAGATAATGATCTCGTATATTGTGATCCAAGTCTTCAAGAACTCTACTGGTACTTCCCCAGGTTCATGTTAGTCACCTGAAACTCAACCTGCAGAGTTCCCCTGAAGTCATGTGAACAGGCAGTACTGAATATTGAAAACCACAGGGTATTTCCCCTCGTGATGCTCTTTGTTTACAGTGGCTTCTGTAGCATTCCTTTCATGACTTGAGGTGCAAATATAGGAGGATTCCATAAACTTGGAGGTAAGCATTCCCTCACTTGACTTTCAGTATCAAAAAGCAGCGAGTTCATTGCTGAATGACGACACTGTTGTCAAACATTCCAATGGTTTGTCACTTGTGATGCCTTTTCCTTACCCTTATTTCACCCAGCTAATATAGATGTGAATTTAAATTGAATTTCAAAATCAGTTGCTATAGAAATGAACCTAATTTAGAAGTAACATTTCCTCATGTACACTTCACATCTGAAAAACTTTATTGTTTGAACAATGAGCCTTTCAGAATAGTTTCAAATGCCCAGCTCCGTTTTTATCCGAATCAGAAAGCTTCACTTCTCTGAAGCAATCTGAAAACTTAATTGATATTTAGTTTGTTGTTAATTTACTACTGTGTTTATTAAATACTTATTACTGGGTATCAGTTGTTATTACTGGGTATATTTTTCCTATTTTACATATTTAATATTATATATTAAATAATAGGGCATTATTTTATGGCTTCTTTAACCAGTTCCAAATACATTGAGTTGATGTAGCAAAGGCATTAACTTTTAGTGTGTTATTTATAAATTATTCATTGGAAACTACCTTAATCTGCAAGCGGGCAGGTTACTAAATTAGGTGGACTTGAAATGGATCCGGTATCTTCTTAAATTCCTTTGTGCTTGTGTGTGTCCAGCATGAAGCGAGAACACTGCCCCGACTTGTAATAGTCATTGAACCCCCTGTGAAAGGTGACGCGCATTAGAAATGTGTTCTATTTTGATTGGCGTTTACGCTCCAAACACAAAAGACTTCTTGTTCCCTGAAAAAAGTTGATAGCTGGGAAAGACACGTGCGAGGGACGAGTGATCAGATTCAGTAGGTTCTTTGCTTGGGACATGATACGCTATAGAGTAGATATTATGTAAAGTACAAATCCCTGTAGGTCATGCAGTGAAGGACTCCTAGTCAGAAATTCTGCAGGGAATCCCTGAACATCTGCATTACAATGCATTGTTTCTTGTAGTTTCATGCACCAAGGGACCTGCAGAGCCTGCAGAAAGCTTGGCAATTTTCAGCTGTTTCCACTGTAATTTCGTAAAGGCAATGTAACACCCTGGAAATTGCTAAGGGCTGAGAAACAACACCTGGTTTGGGAATGGATGGGGTGGGAAGCAAAAGGGATGTGTAATTGGTCCACAACTATTTTGTTCTTTGTGTTTCTCGTTAATTTAGCTAAGAGCACTACGTGTGGAATACCGCATAGCAACGCTGCCTTGAACAGCTCAAGGGTGGAGGTGGTTAATATGTTAACTCCATACGCAGCGTGGTGGTATTTAACCTGCAAAGCTGTAGTTCAGCAGCTAGATGCAAACACCTACTGAGAGATGCTGGTGACTTACTTCAGTTCTTAAATTGTCAGGTTTCAGTGACAGATCCTGTGTTCAGCAGATTATTAAATACTTTGATTTTCAAAATGCATTTTCCCTCTTACCTCTGTGAAAATTGCTTTGTTTACTTTCTCTTAAGACTTCCTAACGGAAAAGTTGGAATAATACAACTCAAACAACAAAAGCATTATCGCCAGGAACAATGTACCTCCATTTAAAAGAACGAGCTTTTGCTGACAGTAAAGAAAAAATTGCTGTGACAAACTGTATTCCAGTATTTGCCCACAACATCACGTAGTCTGTAGTGCTATAGAGCCAGAACAGGAGTGGGTTGAGGGAAGTTATTTCAAATTATTTAATTAATAATTCATATTATTGTGATTTGTACTTCATGATTTCTGTTGACCTTAGAGAATAGCTTTTCTCCTCGATTAAAAACTGCTTAGCATTTGGCCAACCAGTTATTTCATGGTGCGTATTTGATCTCAACTTTCCAGGCATTTTCTCTCAATGTGCGGCTGTTTCCAGAAGCAGGAAGAGACCTACAGCAGAACTGCAGTTGTTTTGGTGTGTTGCAGTCTGATAAAATCTTGCCTTTAGTTTAATTACTACATCCATAATATTTTAGTCATCAAATTGTGAGCCTCATCCAAGGAAATGATTTTTCTCTCTTGTCCTGCTAATGCTTGTTGCATTGGTTATGACTTCGTGAATTTCTGTGTTGTCATGCCACGACACGTGAATCGTCTGGAATTGATAAGGTGGTTGACAGGGATAGGAATAGGAGATGAACAGTATAGTATTTAAAGTCATATGTGGGTCAGAGAACATCCTCATGTGACACTGGAGAAATGTTGTTGCAGTGCCTTCAAGCGTGAATTGATGGAGCAGCAGACAGGGAGGAGTGCTGGACTCCATCCTACAGGATGCACAGAATAAGCTTCAGGGTCCTGCAGTACTTTTTTTGTAGGAGTACACCTGATGATTGTGAAAGCTCATTCTCCTCAAAATCTGCCTGTTGTCAATAATTCTGCAATCCTGTGTGCTCACAGACAAGCACGACCCTCTGGTCTTGTGCAGTTTGGTACTGGACATACTGAGAAACTCAGTCGAGAAATGAAGTAACACTGACAGCCCTTAGAAACTGTGATCATTCATACTAGAAAACCTTTGCCAACCAGTTACTTTTTAACTTCTCTCATAAAAAGGACAAAAATGGTTTGAATATATAGGAAAGCACGTTACTGTCTCCGTTTCTCAGCTTCTGGGATCATTGACCGATGAAAGTGCTGTGTGCCTGTCCCCGAAGCGTGAGCGTATCGTGGCGCTTATCTAAAGAGAAAAAATGATATACTTTTAAAAGAAAAAAGCTGACCTAGTTAGTGAGGCTGAAACCATTCATTAATTAGAAGTCGTAATTGCAATTACATGGTAAAATTAATTTATCATGAAAATAATCCTATCAGTTTTCCTTTTTGGAAAAATGGAACCAAATGATTTTAGCAGCCTGTATTGCTTAGGGCTGATATTGCAGCGATACTGGTTTAGAGTGAATAAAGTAATCAAATTCTATTTTCAAGATCTGAAATTCTGCGGCCACATCAGTGATAGTTTATATATTATATGAGATTCACTCGAGTTGTAATTTTGTAATTACATATAATATATAAAGCATATATGCACAGATAAACGCATAAAAGAGAAAAATAGCGTGCTGAAAGTTAAAAAGAGTGAATTGAAGATAACGCAGCACGTAATATAGAGAGAAATTCATGTAATATGGCAAGTATGCTGCAGTGTATGAAACTCGGAATGCCTTCTCTGCCCTCAGGCTATTTAGACTTCCTTGATATTCAAATCTTAATGTACATTAAATGGAATTTAAGGAGGTCCACCTTGCTGGACCTCAGGCAGACTTGGCAAGTAGCGCTCCTTGGGGATACCGCTTTATGTATATATTTGCAAAGATGTTATAGCCATGAAATATAGTCCTTTGATGACATCATAACTGTGAAATATTACTTTATTTTCCTCACCGGCAGTCAGAGCTTTGCTTTATCTGTGTTAAGCAGTCTATGTGCATAAATAAAGAATACCAAATGCCCCAGCTGACTGCTGTAACCTAACTTGGCCACCTTTGGTTAGAGCTCTCATCGCTCTCTGGTGCCCTGTGGATGTCAGGGGACTGTTTGTAAGTAATATGCTGTCACATGTCACTAGGTTTAATGTTGTCTGCTCTCCAGAACTGTGGCAGTAAGCGCAGAGGATGCCACAAGGGACAGTATGCCCAAATTCAGCAATTGCATCAGTTTAAATTTTAACAGAGAGCAGAACCTAATTATTGTTTGTCACGACAAATCAAACTTGGTCTTTAAGAATTATCACAGCAGACCAGGTTGGAAGGGACCCCAAGGATCATCGAGTCCAACCTGTTAAATTAAGGAATACGTTTTAAATGAGCTGGCCCAGCACCCTGTCAAGCTGAGCCTTAAAACCATCTATAGTTGTGGAATCCCCCACTTCCCTGGGGAGATTATAAATTATATTAAAATTCACCACTGGTTCTAGTGAAGCAACTAGAAAGTTCACATCGATGCTAATGAAAATGGTGGTGCTCGGTCTGTTAATGACTAAAGTATGAATTCATGTGTCACTTGTATAATGCTCAAATACAGTCTTTGCCACAGCAGTTAGGGGAGTGTCCATCCACCTGGGCTCTGTTGTCTCTGGGAGACAGGAACAAGTATACTTTGGGGCACCTGAAAATGTCTCTAAGAAAAAGACTTCATAGAACAGGGCAAGAAATAAATGCTTAAATGCAGTTTTCCAGACCAACCTGGTGCTTGAAGGTCAAATCAATAGGTATACTTTATTATGTTTTTCTTTTCCAAGTAGTAAGAGGAAACAGTTTGGGGAAGAGTGCTCTTGGTTGTTTAGGTTCCCATCTTGCAAACTTTTCATTCAAAGCTTGTTAAGCATGCCATTAAACAAAGGACTACTGGCATGCATTGCATTAAGCTCCTATAGAAGTGCTTGTAGGACTGTGGCCTTAGGTCAGAAGCTCTTCCTGGAAGGAGCTGCCTTTATCATTGTACTTTCTGTGTGCTCAGCAAACTGTTCGCTTGCATAAATTAGTAGGGATGCAAATCGAAGTGATGCTAAAGGCGTGTTTCCACTTCTCTGATGATGTAAAAGGGCCCTAAAAGTTGAGTATATTGCTTCAGGAAGAACAAGAGTACTGAATCCAATAAATAAAGACTTCACACTATGGCTTTGTGAGGTTCTGTTCATTACAGAAGGCTTCGTGGATTTGCTTGATTTCCTAATTTGAATTGTGTTTTTATGCATACTTTTTAAAATGGGTGGGTTTTGCTTCTGAAAACTAGGAGCAAAATCTGGACTATGCTGTGAATTTTCATTTATGGCTCTAATTACAGCTGCAGAATACAGTCTTGTGGTAACATCGTGCACATTACGCTTGGTCTCACTTTAGATTTTTGCTGTAATTGTTTATATTTTGTGCTGTTGGCTATATACGGGAATGCACCAATATTGGAAACGAGAGTAGGCATTAAAATATTGTCCAAGCATAGAAAAGAGTTGATCCTGAAGACAGAGTCTTTCCTCAGACAGATAATGTTCTTTATTATCCCCTGTGTTTTTTATGAAAAATGCTGTAAATTTGAAATTCCAAAAATTCTGAAATACCCTGTGTGAAGCATCAGTGGCTCTTCCCTTCCCCTGAAAATCAGTTGAATTCTACTGCCTGTTGTTTTAATTGCTAAGGCCAAGCAGTATTCTGGAATTATGACTCGGTTGATTACTTTCTCAAGCGTTAACTGATAAACTAAACCTTAACCTTGGCAGTTAAAGGGAACCGCAGCTACAGTTACCCTTTTAAACCTTGGATTTTCCTTATGCAAGATCCTAATTGTGACCCGTCCTGTCCATGGCTTTTTCACTTTATTTCTTCAATTTATCTGTTGCACAGACACTACCTATTGTCAGCCTTCTGGGTTATGTTTGTAATAATAAAAATCACTCCAAGAATGCTGTTTCCAGTGTGTGCTGAGGTAGGTGTGAGATTGTTTATCTGAATAAATTTAGGGAATAGGAAAACTCTAGCACCTAAGTGTATGTGTAGTTTTCTCTCGTGTAATTGTGACCCAGTGGCACTTACCTGTTGTGTTTGTCTTCTTCACCTTCCTGCCTGCACTTGTTCCCCTTCACACATGCAGACGATGGCAGCGCTGTGGTTATTGAGGTGACAGCCCAGCAGTGCTTAGTGCAGCAAATATCTTTTACATTTTGTTGCTTAAAATGATTCACACGGAGTGCGTGCAGCACAGAGGCAGTTGTGTAATGTACTCGTGTACTTGTGCTGAAAAAATGTCATTTTCTTCGTCAGGCTTCATTACCCTTATAAAAAAAAAGGGAAGCTTTTGGCTGGTTTTCATCCCTTTCGATCATTTATAATTTCTGATCATTTTCTGGTCTGATTTTGTTCATGCTCTTCTTTTTCACTCTGCTGTGCATTCATTCACTTTCTGTCATTTATCCTGTCATTTATTCTGATAAAGTCCTCTTTCCTTCCACGTGGTGTGTCTTCATGTTCTAAAACATTCCTGTTTTCTCCTCAAGCCCTGCAAATGATTTACCTAGCTCTAAATTTGGGTACAGTATCCGAATACAGTTTTCTATTGTATTTATCAAGGGACAGACAGAGAGAAATGAGTACACCATTACTGTTCTTGGCTGTGCTGTATTTTCAAAGAGCATCTGCTGGTGTTCATTTGATTATATATTTTGTCCTCAGCTATGTATATAACACATGCATATGTATCGTCAGCTCAATGAAAAAACCACAGAGAAAATGAATTTTATGAAATTGGGAGAAAGTTTGCAGCAAACAGTGGATGATATTGGCGTTCAATAGCTATCTCATCAAAAGGTACCAAATGCACGAGACCTTTTGCGCTTTTCAATTTGAAAGAAAATGATTTCATTAGAAAAAAAAAGAACCATCACTCTGGATGTTGGAGAATGCCAGAGCCTGATGAAACCAGCTGAAGAGACAAACTGAGTGTACGGATGCAGATTAGCCTTCAGAAGATGAGGGTGTAAAAGGGATTTAATGGTAGGATGGATTATAGAAATCCTTGTAACAATGTTAAATAATTATAGTTCCAGCCGAGATCAAAGCAGTGCTGATTGAACCCCCTCAAGCTGTTAACACGGAGTATCTTGAAGAAAAAAAAAGGGAAAAAAAAAAACCCCTCTGAGATTGGTCAGCCCGTGCTGACAGTGTCCTCTGATCTGGGGAAGTTCTGGCTGTATTGAAGGTGCAACTTGTGGGGGAGGGAAAGAGGGAAGAGTTTATCGGTCTGAGCAGCCTATTTGAGTGGGACTTCGTGTTTTTTTAAGGGAGAAGAAAAGGGTTGTTGTTATAATTAGTGTTACTGGAGTTCACCCGTTGAGCGAAATGGCAGTAAACTTGTACACAGTTGGCTCCTTTCCATATTGGGAAAAGGATTAAATGTCTTTAGCAGAACTCTGGCCTGTAACAGGAAATTATCACATCTCTTTTTAAGTACTTTTTCTTCTCTTTTTTTCTTCTCTTTTAAACTGCAGTTCCTAGATACACATTTGCCCAGCATCAGCTGGTGATGACTGGAAGAACACCTCTGTAGTAGCAGAGGGTGCATTGCAATGCCCATTCAGCAGCGTTAAATGTTTATTCTCATTGCCTTCCCTTTGTGGCATCTGTGGTGGGAGGGTTGTGCTTCATGCCTCTGTGAATAAGTCAAATTGAAATCCTTAGTTTGGTGGCACAGTAACTTGTGGCATAACCAGAGCTTTTCCTTTTACACAGCTGTTTGTGAAGTGCAGCACTTCTGGTTTGTCTCTAAAGCAAATTTATAGCTTTGGCTCCGTTGGAGAGCATTTCCAGAGATGGTGTTTCCAGTATGGCCACTTCCAAATGGGAAACTAGAGGGTACAGTAGATAATCAATAAAAAACAAGGGTGGAAATGACACCTGATGGCCTAGATCTGTCCGAGTGAATGATTTCATCTAGCTCAGTATTAGTTTGCTCTCCAGCTTTGTGCTGGGATTGCAGGTAGTGAGTACAATAATCGCTGAATGTACATGAAGCCAAGCAGCTGTCACATGTCTGCTGGTGGCCACTGCCACATAGGGAAAAGAGTTTTGACAAAGGAGCATCATCCACATGGTAGGAGGACTTTGCCATTGCATTAATTTTGGCAGTGAATGGCCTTCAACTGACCAACCTGCAGATTGTAGTGGTTAAATGATGGTTTTAAATATGAAGACTGCAAAAATTCAGATACCTGAAAATCTCTCTGGTGCTGTTCACTCATACAGACCATGCTATGTGGCTGTTTTCACAAATACAGGTACTGTTTTTTCTGGGTACATGGAGTATACTAAATGCCAATCCAAGAATTCCAAAGAACTGGTAAATTTCAGAGATTAATGATGTGTAACAGCCCCCCAAACCTATTCTCTGATTCCTGCTTAAAAATATATGTAGCAGTGTTTCCCAAAGATTATAGGTAAAAGTTTGTGTCAAAGACTATTTCTAAATCTCAAATACAGTTTTGGTTTAGGAACTGGTGTATTTAACCAGTTCAAGAACTGCTGTTAGCCTGCGTTGTACTTGCTTCAGTTCTGAGTAGTCTTTTATATTCAAGGGCCTTAAGTAACCTGTGTACCTTGGGTTGGGGATGCAGAGGCTTTAATGGCACCATCTCCAAGGAATTTTGTTGCTATTTTCCTTTAATCCTTGGCGTTCTTCACAGGTGTCTTGAAGTGTAAGTAGATGCCCAAGCTACAGGTACAGGTTCAGAGGCTCTGTTGTTCTGTCCTGGCCAAGCCCTGTGCAAGTTGTGGAAGTTTATCTACTGATGGTCCTGTCTCAGTATGCTGTTAAATGTATAGAGAAGAACGTGTCTGAAGGTTGTCAGTGGAATCTAAGACATGCAAATAATTTTTGCAGTACATGATGAGAGATGTTGGCCAAGATCTACAAAGCTGTGTAGATAGCAAACTATTTGATACATAGTGTTCTGCAAAGTTAAAGATGTATGCAGGAGCAGGGCATCATTTTTAATGAAACAGGTAGGCATACTACTGGGTGGGAACCGGTAATACTGTTAAGTGAGCTTTAAAGTAGTAGTGTGGTATGCTAGCTTAAATGTACCTGGCATCTGTTAAGCCACAGTTTTAAAAGACAGTCATTTTAATCGTGAGTTTACGTGGCGTTGTGGAGTCTTGGGGTCACAGGATCACAGAATTACTGAGGCTGGAAAAGACCACTAAGATCATCAAACCCAGCCTATGACCTAATGTCAACACATCAGATAAACCAGAGCACTAAGTGCCACGTCTGTGGGGTGGGGAGTCCACTGCTTTCCAGACAGCTTCCAATTCCATTTTAAAAAGAGACAATTTGGAAGGAGTTGACACTGTTTGGACACGTAGATGTGGGGGTTTCTTTATGGTTTAACTTTGGATGTATTGAAACCTGATGTGATGAATGCTTTGGAGATGAAATCAGCGTACCAGCCTGTGCTAACGACATATCAACTGTCATAGGAGAGGTTTTTTTAATAGTAAAAATAGGGAAGAACAGTTGGTTTTGGGAGCTCAAATACAGCCAGTCTTAGGAATCAGTAGCAAAAATAATTAAGACTGGATTTAATGTTTAATTTTGAGAGTGGTATTGTGTAGGGTTAGTAAGAAGAGAAGGAAAAGGGAGAACTGCTGAAACTTTTTAAGGAGAATATTTTAAAGCAGTTGGGAATGAGAAAGGAAACAATAAGGAAAGTTTCATGAGGAAGAGTTTCATGGTCAGGAGGCATTTGGGTTGAGGAAACTGTTCAGGATCTTTTGTTCTTTTATTCCCCTTTGTCTAGAGTTTTGCTGGTGCTATAAAAAAATAATACAGAATCAACAAGAAGTCTTAATTTATTCCATCATGAGTCTCTTCAGCCTGACATGATTCTGGAAGATTCCCTTTATTTTATTTCTTCTTTCAATTATCAAACAAACAGTTCTAAAAATACACATTTTTACTCCCCCCTGCTCCGTTTCCCTGTTGCTTTCTAACCCTTCCTGAGATTGCAGTGGTAGAGATAATAATGGAACCAGCTCTAGTGTGTGTTACCTACCTATTCTCGCCACTTCTTCACACTAAAAACCCCTGCACAGAGGATTTCAGAATGGGAAAAACGCTAAATCAGCTCTTTCCCTCTCCTTGGTTGTGGGCTTTTTTTTTTATCATTGTGCTGTGGAAAAAAGGATCAGACTCCAAACCTTTAAGCAGTAACTGCATTTAGGAATCTTCTAAAGAAAAGAGATGCCTTTGTGCAGTAAGGAACATCATTCTTCCCCTTGGTGTTCTGAAGTGACAAATTGTTGCCCCATGACAGTGGATCTGAGATCAGATAACTGAGGCTCACGGGATGATTTTTATCTCCAGAGCCCACGTAGGTGTGCTGTGTGTTGCCCACGCTGTCTGCAGGAGGATGGGACAAGCGTGGTAGTACATCCAGTTGTGTGACTTGAAAATTTGGCGTTTTGTGTTACCAGAAAGGGGGGGAAAAAAGCTTAAATAGCCTGACAAATGCTCTAGTTAGTTCCAATTGACTTTACTGTTTTAAACCTCCCTTTGTTCTCCTTTTCAACGTAGTTCTCTACATTTTTATTTGATTCTGTTTATAATATGAGTGTTCTAGCTGTAAGTTGAAATATATTTCATGAAGAGAGCAACCTATTCATGTTGCTATTCACCCGCTATAGTGTTGTCTCCCTCCAGCTGCTCTTTGTACATCGTGTACAACCATGTAGATTCCTGTTGTCACTGGCAGCGAAGACAATGGGAAGGGAACTGTTGCTGTCCCTTTTGCCATTGTTTTTTCTCTTTATTTTTTATTAAGACATCGATGTGGAGAGGAAAGAAACATTTTAGGCCTTGGTTACATGAGTGTGTTGGAGATAGCTATGGCTGGTATGTGTCACCCATTGGATTTAAAGATGAACATATGCAGTATTATTTTGATTTAATAGTTTTTAAGTTTATGCTGCACATCAAAAGCAAAATGAGACTCAGTTCTTTATAAAATCCAGCTTTTAGGTGGCTTCTGAAATTTTGGTAAGAAAAAAACTCGGATCTGTTTTCTGAAGAATTAGTTTCTTCTTGAGTTGCTGTGACATGAATTTGATAGCATCGGAAGGTTTTATTGGAATGTCTCTCATTGTGCAGGGTCCCACTCCATATGGTAGTTTACAGCCACAGATAAACTATCAACCTTCTCTTTTACCCAGATTTAAAGATTTCCTGTGAGCTGAAAATGATTGTCAGAATGGCACAAACCTTATTGGAATACGAGGCAGAAATTAGTTTCTAGTCTCAAATTTGGATTTAAAGCTAGTATTTGAGGTGGGATTTTGGCCACTGGCCTTCTTTTGAAGGTTTGTTTTTTAAAAAACATATATAAACTTTTGTTTGCACCTCTGAGATGAGCCCCAATCTAAACCTTTCCAATCATCAATACAAGAATCCAGAAATCCCTGTGAACAGTTTACTGGGTTATTGTGAGCTGTAGCCATTTCAGATGCTTAGCTGGTCAATCTGGTCATGTACGTGTGAGGATGTTTGCACACTGAAAGGCCAGAGCCTTCATCAATCTTCACTGGTTTTCCATTTGTATCAGAAGAGGACAACGTGAGGGGTTTAGAGAACCCATTGTATGGGGAGAGTGTGAGGGAGCTGGGCAGGGTTAGTTTGGAGAAGAGGAGGCTGAAGGGGGGGAACTCATTGCCCTCTACAACTACCTGAAGAGAGGTGGCAGAGAGATGGGTGTTGGCCTCTTCTCCTTGGTGATTGCTGACAGAGCCAGGGGCAGTTGAGGCAGGGAAGGTTTAGATTGGTTCTCAGGAACACATTCTTTACAGGAAGAGCAGTTGGGCACTGGAAGGGCCTCCTCAGAGAGGTGGTGGAATCCCCATCCCTGGAGATGTTGATGAAGAGCCATGGTGCTTCACACCCTGCTCAACTGAAGGGGGTTAGTTTGTTTTTTCAGTCTCTCAGGTATTTAAGTTTTTGTTGGGTTGGGGATGATTTGACTTGGTGATCTAGGAGGTCCTTTCTAACAAGGATTATTCTGTGCTTCTGTGATTTTTCATACCTATTTCCAATAATGTGTTAAAACTCTTGGCCATGCTGTGTACGTATCATAGAGTAAATCCATAACCAGCCACCCATTTTTTTCTGTCATATAGTTTTGAAATGTTCCCTTCAGGTCACTTGTTAGAGTTGTGACTTCTCATTAAGTGAACTGGGACAGATACTTAGTGGTAAAACCACCAAAGGCACATCTGAAGCCAGTCCTCCAGTCAGCTGTACGCTCCACCTAGTGTGGTCTATTGAGAACCACACAATCCTACCATGCTTAGCATAGATAGTTCGTTTCATCCCCATAATGTTGTATTCTAATGAGTTTATATAGATGCCTTTCAATATAGGAACAAGCCACTACATCTTTCCTATGTAGCACATTCCCATGTGTCAAAAGCAGGCTGTAGAATGGCTGTGATTTATTTCTTGCAATCACTACTTTAATTTATCATAGAAACATCAGAGATTGGAAGGGACCTCTAAAGATCATCCAGTCCAATCCCCCTGCCACAGCAGGATCACCTAGACCAGTTTCAGGCAAACCTAGCTATATTTTGGACACTTGTCCCACCTGGTTGTAGGACTTGACTAAAAACACTACCCCCTCCCCACTGTAGCCTTCACCTTGAGTACAGGGAGGCTTTTAAGTTGAGTTAGTTGGCCTCCTGAAGTTTTAGATTATAATTGAGCAAATCTGACTCAGGTAGTAATATGATTTACTCTGCAGCATGGCTGCAAGGTAACTTCACTCACATAACTATTCCTCAAATTATTGCCCAGATGATGCAGGGAGGGATCTTTTGTGGCCATGTACAAAACACGAGGGTGTCTCGCCTGCAGGTAGGAGTTGTGGTGCTGTTGGCTCAACAGGGAATTTAGGACCTGACTTTCAGTTACACATGAATATGTATTTCCTGTAGTCTGAAGCTGTGATGACTGAGATAACTAAAGGAGACAGTTGGGCACCTGAAGGATTTGTCTGCTTTTCTCTGAGCAGACTCTTCAACATAGCCCTTCAAAAGCAGAAGACTGGGGGGGAAGCAGCATGTGGAATAGGTATGAGCTATCAACCAGTAGACTATTGCCACAAGAAATAGCATCTTCTAAGCACTGAACTAAGGGTTTTGAGGTTAGGATTCTGTGTTAAACAGCAAAGACTAAATTGTGTGGAGGTTCTTGGGGTATAATGGGAAGGATTCAGCTGAGGTCTGTGTGTGACAGACAATTGCAGTGTGCAGCCTGCATGGTGTTAGACTTTCCGTGTCTCTTTGGGACACGGCTTCTGTATTGTCGCTAGTCCACTCAGCAGCCTTAACTAGATAGTTTTTAGATTTCCTTTGCTCAGTGCCTTGTTTTTGGTTAGGAGAGACTTAACTAGGGGACTGGCACTGCTGTGGGTAGATTCTTCATGATGCAGCTCTGCAGCAACTCAGTCAAAAAGAAAAGAATCCTTCTATAAGAAATAAAATGTGAATTGAATACAAGGTTCCTGATTTATCTAACAACATTTGCTAAAAAGTACTTCATTTCTTTTACTGCTGCAATAAAATAATTTTACAGTTAGTAACTTTTAACTTACAGGAGTGACAAATTTGGTACTTAAAAAATATTTAGGTTAAAAAACCCTGTCATTTCTAGTAAGTCATTTTTAGAGTGTAATCACTTTAATTCTCCTCTCTAATTTTATCACCAGGAGACAAGCTCCAAGCCCCCTCACCTCCTGTAAAAATCTTCGTGCTGCTGCTCGTTGTGACTCCCTGTCAGACTGACAGAATGGGGATCGAGCCTGGCTCAATTGATACAGGAACAAGGGATGAAGCACTTCCTAGTATGAAGCAGCCTAAGTGGTAGATAAACATCGTTAATGTCAGGTCGCTTAGAGTCTAAGTTTAACATAAAACACTGAGTTTCCAGGAAATGCAGCATGAAAGTTGTGACATCTTGTACTTGGGACGAAAGACCTGTAAGCTTACAGTGATGGTAACATTGCACTGGCACAGTTAGGGATCTAAAGAGGTGGCTATAACCCTGAGAAGTCAAGTATGTACATCTATACTCTTGAGTATCTGTTCTCGTAGAGCAGCTTTATGTAGGTGCAGCACAGCAATGCGTGATTTACTTGGTAGTGTTATGTGTTAGCATCACTGAGATGGTAGAGGCAGACAAGGAGGGAAGTACAAAGTCTTAGCTCCAGACAAATTTGTCACTGGAGTCCAAAGGCAACGTATCCTGCTTTAGTGATTTTAATGCATTAAAGAAGTTAGTGAAGTTGAGAAATCCACCGATCATGTTTGAGTTTCCTAGATGTCTTGAGTTAATCGTTTGATGTTTTATGGGAAGCTTCATCAGAAATCTCAGCATATGCAGGGATAAAGAAGGAAATACAAAGTATAGAGTAAGTTGAGCAATTTAATAATGAGATCTTCATTAGAAAATAAAAAAATACCTTTTTAGTTCAAGAAGGTTTTAAGGATGTGAATTGTTTTGGTTTTAAAAACATCCTTCTCTATCTCCCTCTACCACAGCAGGTTTTGTAATCTCAAGGTTAGTGCATCCGGTTAGAAAGGGAGAGAGCTCAGCTCATGTCTGTACTTCAGAACTGATGGCAGTGATAATTGATTGTCTCAAAACCAACAAAAGCAGAATTCTGTGGGAAGAGAAAGACTGCCCAAGCAGTCACCATCCTTGGAGGAATTTAAAAGGCAGACAGATGTAGTGCTGAGTGACATTGAGGGTGACCTGGCAGTGTTGGGTCAGGATGGACATGGTAATCTTAAAGGTCTCTTCCAACAGAAGGTATTCTGTGTTTTCTCTGTCCTTAGCTGATGACCATAGCAGTGGCACTATGTACATCACGCGTTCTTGGCTAGCACTGCATTATTGTCAAGACAAAGGGTGGTTAAAGAATTTCTTCCTCCCTTTACAGAAGTATTTCTGGAGAGACAAAATGTGGGTTGCAGTCTTCTAAGCATGAACCAGAATGGAAGCCATTCCTGTCCTGTCCCTAGATCAGAGATTTTACTAAGTAGCTATCACAAGTTCCACCCTGAAAGCAAATGTGCTGACTGTGCTCGGTGCTCCACTCCCTGCTGTTCAGGTATGTTTGGTTTGTGCTGAGGGTAAAGAACCTCTCTGCTTTGTCTCTTTGCATTTTGATAGATTGAGAGTGATATTGACCTACCACCCCAGAATGCAACTGCGTTTGAGTTTGGGCACCTATGGAATCAGAATAAAGAGAGTTCTAGATACATGTAGTGATAAGCAGCTGCTGAAGTGAGATTTTCTACATCCTTCTCTTCAGTGTTGTTACCTATATTCCACTGAACTTCAATTAAGAACTAAATTATTAAGTCTTGACCCTGTCTTCAGTTCTGATTTGTATTGAAAATGTGTTTTACATATCAGAAAGCGAAAGCATGAATAACGAGTTGCGAATAAGAGAAAAGCCGAGCTTTTTTTTATTTAGATTACTGAGCAAGGCGTTTTCCTTTCACGGATAGTGTTTTTAAAATGTAATCAGACTTTTCCATCCAGGAGAGCCTTGACTCAGGGAAACATTAATTATTAATATATCAAGTATTAATTAATGGCTATTAATTAATGATTAAGATAAAAATGTAGAGCCATAGAATAATTTGGATTAGAAGGCACCTTCAGAGGTCATGTTGTCTAACCATAGCTCAAAGCTGGCTTAAATTAAATCAGGTGGCTTTGGACCTTACCTGGTCAAGGTTTGAAGATCACCATGCAGTGTGTGAATGCTTTGCTTAGCTGTCTAGCATTAACCTACCTTATTTTGTTGGGGTTTTTTGTTTTCGTTTGCTCTAGCAAAACAGGAACACAAGCAGAAGACTTCTCTCTCCATCCAATTTCTATTTCACCAGTACACCTGTGAGAAAACTCTGTAAACTCTTTCCTAAATTCAGTGTTCTTCCTTCACCTGCTGGGGCAACCATCTAATCCTAGGAGGCTTTAGGGGGGTTGGTTGGGCATGGTTTAGCATTAGTAAATCTGTGCACGGTGTTCCCAGCCACCCTCTTGTCCTGTGTGCGTCTGGTCATTACATTGAGGAGTTGGGCTGAAAAGCCTGTAGTTCCTTGGACCCTCCTTCATATCTTTCTTGATGTTTGGTTTATTTGCCTGTTTCTAGACATAGAGAAGCTTGCTTCCTCACAGTTATTATGCATTGGAATGGTGATGGAGTATGGATTTGTGGTGCCATTGGCCAGCTCCCTCATTGTCCTTGGATGCAGCCCAGCTGCTCCCATGATTTTGCATACATGCAGTGCTTAGGTACTCCCTCACTTCATCTTCCAGTCCTGTGGATAGTCATCTTCGTAGCATTTAGGAACCTGAGAAGCTTGATGGCACAACTGAAAAGTGAAAATAGAACTAAAGGAGGCAGTTAGTGCCTCAGTTTTTCTTGTGTTGGTTGTCACTGTGGACTCTGCCCCACATTTTGTCTTAATTTTAATTTTGCCTCCTGTGTTTCTGTGGAAGAATAATCCTTTCTAATAATGCCTTTCTAATCTCTCCCTATTTTCAGCTTCATCTTACAACACCTCACAGTTATCTAGAAGTTAGTTTAAGGTAATCTTTAGTTTATACTTGATGTCAAGTAGAAGTTAGCATTAACTGCTAACCGGAGTTTAAACAGCTGACTTGAATTGGTGTTAAAATAAAACCGATTAATTGAAATAGTATTACAATAAAATGTGCACTCAAGTTCTTTCCCAAATTATCTCAGTTCCTCAATAATGTCAGAGTAACACCTGTAGGTTTTGCCATTTGGTCTTTCATGGTTAAGCTGTTTAATTGCCAGGTCCATGAAGTAAGATTAGTTAAACACAAGAAAACAGCACTGAGACCGAATTTGCCTCCTCAGGCTTCCAAGTGGATGAATGTTTTAAAATGCATGTTTAATATTTGTTTCATATAAATGATTTCAGATGCCCAGCTCCGATAACATTAGGAAACCCTTCTAACAAAGTCATCTGTGCTCTAAGAGAAGCACTATGAGACTGGTTTTGAACAGTTTCTAGGGAAGTTATTTTTAGTTTGTTTGCAAAGAAGAGAGAAAACAGTGTCAGAAGATGTCTTTCAGAGCTGTAAATAAATGCTGTTAGTATCTGTAGGTTTAAGGTGTCTTGTGTCTTAAGTCGTCTTTTACGCTGCTGTATGACCAACTTAGTCATAGAGGGGAAAGTCTTCTCTATATTTGAAAAGCAGAGTTCTGTCTACCTACCTCTAATTGTCTACAGCTTGATTTTTACTTGTTCTTCTCTCCTGACACTGAATAACTGCAGTTAGGCTTCTAGTCTTTGAGGATGGTAGGCAATCATGCTTGTATCCGTAGGATATCTAAAGAAAAAGAAAACATTATGTGTAGTTTTCCTATTCTTTGCAGATGTACATCCTACTGTGTGTAAATGCATCGCTCCCTGGGGCTTTTGAAGCTGTGTAATTAATGTCTGTAACACGATTATTGTTTATTACAAAAATAATCACGCACCCTGAACTTCACCAGATGTACAAAGTCATCACGGACACAGGAAATAGCTATTTCCACAGCTTTTATATCTTGTTGGAGTCCTGCTCAGTTAAAACAACCAGGGAACAGATCTTGAGATTAAAACAATGAGTTGGTTTGATGCTGAACCTTTGATGATACCGTCTCTATAGGGCTTAAATATGTAAAGTGGAACTTGTTTCCAAAAGCCACCACAAGTGGCTGAGTCAGAGGCTCTTTGGACTGACATCCAGTGGGTTGGTTCCTTATGACATTAATACACTGTACAACACCACCCGCTTCTCTGTCTGTTGGGTGCTATGTGATTATGTTGGTCTCGTTTTCTCCTGGAGCTTCTTTTATTAAGTTGCATAAATCACGAGAGCGCAGTAGCCATGAGTCATGGTCCTGCTTGTTTACAGAATTAATTCCAGGTAAGCACAAGCTGTACGATCGCTTACTGTAGGGGTTACCCTGAAAGATGACGTGGAGGTTTTGTTTTTGCCCTTTGTGATTTGTCTTAAATGCAAAAGCTCTCACTGTGTTAGGCTGATGTAAATAGCAAGGTAGTGCTTCATACTCTGCTAAAAACTCAGTCTTAACTGAGGTTACTCTGTCCTCTCTGATGCTTTTGTGGAGAGAAAGGAAGAGCGATGAAAAGTGCCTCTTCATATCCTGTCAGAACTTTTCTTGTTCCAATTCATGCACAGTGTTTCTTGTCCTCCTGTCATGCGTCAGTGTTAAGAACCTGCCTGTACCTTCTCAGTGCACTGCTGTTAATTCCTCCTTTAAGTCTTCTTGTTCTCTAGGCTGAGACAGGTCTGTTCCCATCTGTCTTCTGCAGGGTGAGCGCATCGTATTTATTTTTCTTTCTCCGATGCACGCACATCTGAGTCAAACGGCAGCATGCTTCTTGATAAGCTAAGGAGACTAATTTCCCCTCTCTCTTACCATAAGACATCTTTCTTTGACTTTTAATTACTTTAATGTTTCCACTAAACCTCTTCAAAAGTTATCAGCTTTCTTCTTAGAACTGGGGCAAGAGAACTTGGCATGAAATTACGGTAGACCTGTGCTTGCCTGGTTAATAGAAACTTTCTGTGGCCGTGCAATCTGTCTTTCTGTGGCTACTGTTTAGCAGCACTTGCTGCTGTGCATTTCTGCTTCTGGCTGCAGTGTTCCCGCTGGGAAATCCTGTTTGGGTGATAACAGGCCTGAATCCTCAAAACATTTTTCCCTAGGCACTGCTGCTCAGAAGAGAGTCCCCTGCCCTGTGGGTATGACCTGCATGGTTTGGTCCTGTGGGCTCGTTGTTTTTTCTGTACTACCACACACATGCAGAGAGCCTCAACTTGCCAGCTCGTTACGCTGTCCTTTGCCAGCTGCCTTCATTATTTCATCCTTTTCATTTGTTTTCTTTCCCTAAGATTTATCATTAAATGATTTGTGTCTTTGTTCTGGGTCATTCATAAGGGTGCGAAGTACTGAAGGGTCAAAAAAGGGCTTTGCAGTCTTTGCTAGAAATAAATCCAGTCAGTGGCTAACGATTCATATTTGTCATTCATCCCGAGTCTATGGAGCTTTTCTTTTTACTATTGATATTTTACCCCTAATTAAAACAGAAGATTGCATTAAGTCCTGTACCTTACAGAAATGTAAAGATAATAATGGTAACGTATGATTTTTATCAGCCAAGTAAGATCTTTTAAATAGAAAATACAAAGGCAGCATTTGTAAGATCTTTTCCCTAAGCATATGTTGATTGGCACTCATTTTATTATTTGTCTTAAATTCTTTATTAATTAAGCTCTGTATCATCTGTTCAGATCGCTTTGCCATGTATCAATATCAGATTGACAGGCCTGTTACCCAGGTCATTCCCTTTCTGTTTGTAAAGTATTGGCACAACATCATCCTTCTTTAGAACAGTTGTACGAATGAGTAGTGGCAAGGGAAGAATTTCTTTGTAAAGTGAATCTTTAAATACAGCACATGGAATTAATAGGAAATGGTAGAGACTACAGAGGATCGTGCAAAGAAATACTAGAAATCAGTGGTTTTCGCAAACACCGCAGTATGTGTCATACTGTCAAGAAAATAATTGAACAGATGAATAAAGTAATTAATTTTATGAAGCTGACCTGCAGGTCAGTTTGCATTCCAGGAAAGGTGGGGAACCAGATATTTGGAAAGGAACATCCAGAAACCATTCAGGCTACAGTGTCCCTCACCGATTCGGTGCACAGTTACTCCGAAAGTAGTAATTTCTCAGTGAGTGAAACTCACGTGTCCACGTGGTTCCCAGTCTGCTCTCTAGACAAAGGTAGTATCATAAATGATAAACACGGGTCTCGCATAAAGAGCCCTTATGTGATATATTGGATATTTAAAGACTGAATTACATATTAGTAAAGAAGAAATTGGATATCTGTATTTTAATAAAACATCTGATCCTGATGAAACCATACTCCCAAAGCGATTAATTCAAACTGGCGTATATGTGAATGCAGTCACATGGGGTGAACCTGGCTCAGAAACAATAAACAAAAGGTTCTCATGAAATAATAGAGTATTGAATTTTTAGGGCACCATCTGGCAGTGATGTAAAGAGATCTGTTCTTTGTAAGGACGTATTTATTTGGCTTTACTTAATAACTTCATTAATTATTTGAATAAGGTTATTGAAATAATATTAGGTTGGGAAAGAGCTTTAGAAACTTCTAGGGAAAAAATGTGTTTCTTTTGATTGTCCAAAACCTACTCAGCAATTAAAATCTAGGTCTCACATGGAAATCAGACCGAACTGGTTAGGTTTTAGGTTTCCTGTGTCCTGATAGTAGAAAAATACTGACAGATTTGAAATAGAATCGGGGGAGGGGGTGAAACCCCAGTGGTTGGAAGCTGTAGAAGACAGATTGATAGAAAATGTGAAAAGGTCTAGTACATTGAAATTGCATGAGGAATTTCTTAGTGCTCCACTGGGCAGTCATGAACTATTGAGAACTGTATGTGTGGTAGTGGCCAGTAAGGGATAAAAGACAACAAGCACATGGCAGTCGATGGTGGTGTTTCCCTTGTTATACACAGCCATCTTCTGGTGTTCGGCACTCTACAGCTTCCTTGATCGGAGTCATCTCTTCACATTCGATGCACTTGGTGAACTTTTCATGTATGAATTTCTGTTACTGTAACTTGATGCTCGCCCTGGTGCAGGGTAGAAAAATAAACTCCTGGGTGTGTTTTAAATCTGGAGTTTGTTTTTTTTTTTTGATGATATCCTGTTCCTTAGATGTAAGAAACGTGGTTTTTTAGTACCTTTGGCTGTTTATGTGTTTACATGCCTCTGTCTTATCGCCTCTACTTCTTCAGCAATCCTACACACAGCTGACAATGCTTGGGGAAATTGCTGTGACAGCTGAAACAGTAAAATCCTTTATTTCAAAAGGAAGGTGAACTAAAAGACAACAAAATTAAACTNCAAATTTATGTCTAGAAGGGTCTGGGACATGGGGTAAGGTTTTCAGGTAAGCAAATTGTAGTGTGTGCCTCTGCAGTCTACATAGTAATATGAATAATGAGATGAATTGCAGCTAAAATCTGCTGAGACCACCAGAGGGTTATAACACCAGCAAAATTGAAGAGATCCATCAGTTTGTGAGGTCCTGTGTGACAATTTTCCCTTTGGAAATGGAGATTCCTCCCTGTTTAAGGGTCCTGAGGCACTGGAGGTTGTCCAGGGATGTTGTAGATGCTCCTCCCTTCCTAAAGTGTTCAAGACCAAGTTGGATGAGACTGTGAGAGTGTCCCTGTGTATGGCAGAAGGTTGGAACTGGATGATCTTTGAGGTCCCTTCCAACCTAAACCAGTCTGTGATTGTCGTAAAGGTGCAGAAGTACTTGCTTTGTGTTACTCTGTGCGAGTGTTTTTTAATCTAAATAACAGAACTTCAGTTATCAGAAAATTCTTACGCCTGTTTGAAGCGCTGAATGAAGTCTGAAGGCAGTCTGTAGATGCAGATTTAGGTGGTCAGCTCTGACTCACCTTAACTCAGCAATTGTCAAGTTTACTATTAGTTTATTTCCTTAATAGCCAAGGTGTTTACAGAGCAATTGCATAACACATTGAGCGGCTGTGGGAGTCTGACCTCAGCTTTGTAAAGAAAAGGTTATCCTCCCCCTGAAAAGGTGGCCTTTGCCTGAGAATTGGTGCTGAATAGCGTTAACTTCTACCTCAGACAGTGGCGCAACAAGGATCAATAGAGGAAAGGAAAATAAATGGTACGGATGGAATAAAACCTGGTCTATACCTTCACTGACACTGTTGCGCCGGTTGTGACGTGGGTTTAAGGGAGGAATGTGTTAAAGCCCAGTTAGGACAGTTTAGCCAAAGTTCTGGAGAGGGATGGTAAGCATCACTTTTCCTATTCATAGTTTGGTGATAGTGAAATACATTGGCACCTTTAGAACAAGAGCCTCTTAGTTCTGTCACTGAAATGTTCTTTCCTTTGCTTCCTTATGTTTCCTTTGCTTACCTTAAGTAGTATCTCAGGGTATCGAGTGCATCACTTGGATTGCTCATGCGTTTGTCCCTTGGTTACTGCCATTGGTAGTTGTGCTGTCTGCGTTTACACTTCTTGCTGGAGCTTGTTGTTTATCCCGTGTTTTTGTTTTCTGGGGTGGTTTTGTCTCTATTTTGAGTTTGGAAAATGGCTGCTTGACCGAGGAACTATTGATTTGAGCTGCACCACCTCTTTTTTCCTCACCTTTGGAAGAATCCTGTACTTAACCTGGCTTTCTCTCACCTCTCGGTCAAAAACTGCAGCATTTTATAGTAAGAAGAGTACGTTAAAGCACACAATAATAATAATAATAAATAAATGTTAATCAAAAAACTGCATGTGTCTTTCTGATTGTGGCAGTGTTGTGGTATTCAATTATGCAATTTTCATTGGCATATTAATCATCTTTTCAACAAACAAGCCAGCGTTAATTAAAGCAAACCATGGATAAAGACATGTTGCCGGATCATCATTCCGTTTATCACAGCGCACAGGCTGGCCGTTAAGTAAATTCTGGACTGTGAGATGAATTTCAATGTTGGCTTCATCTTTTTTGTTGGAGTTTGAATGCAACTCATCTAACAGCAACAACAAACTTCAGGCTTCTTAAGAGAAAGATGAATTTATTTGTAATTAATGGCAAAAGAAGAAAGATAAAGTAGTCGTTGGTTCTAATGGGAATTATAGTATTTGGAGCCAAACCAGTTTTAAAAATTTCTTCATCGTTCCACTGCTCCACTCAGTGCTCTGACACTTGAAGTAGAGTAAGAGTGCAAGGAATAAATGAACTCTCGACTACCTGGGTAAATACAGGTTCCGGTTTAGCTTTGGTGTAATTAGTGCAGTGTTCGTTATTAAATATGCAGTCTGTGCAAAGAGAGAAAAGGAGTCTGTTTCACTGATACCTGCAAGAAAGAGGTGGGAGGGAAATGCACTTGGGTCTTTGAAGTAGCAGTTTTTTGACGAACAGTCGTTGCGTGATACAGTTTTCAGACGCCTACCCTTAGAATTGTCTTCAGTGGTGCAAGTGTATACAGTCAGGGACACTCGAGTACACCGGGTAGCTCTGTTAAAACAAGTATTTGTAGTTTTTTGAAGTGTTCGAAATAAGACCAGGAGCTTATGGAGGGAAGAGCTGTATGAGTAAGTACTGCTTAGAATTATAGGACTGGTTACTGTGCTTTTTAAGTTATTTGAGAGACTGTTGAGAGATAGTTTGTGTATTGTTTATTTGAGGGGAAGTACTGTTTAATGCTCATCCTAGGCAGAATACATGCTTCATCCAGTGGAGACCACTGACAGTGACATAGAGGAGCTTATATGGGGCTGTTTAGCCTGAGGAAGAGGAGGTTGAGCAGAGACCTTATCACCCTCTGCAATTACCTAGAGGTACATTTTAGAGAGGTGGGTTCTTGGCCCTTCTCACAGGCAATTAGTGATCGAACAAGAGGGGACGGCCTCAAGCTGCACCAGGGCAGGGTTAGGCTGGACATTAGGAAAAAATACTTTATTGAAAGAGCAGTCAGGACTTAGAGCAGGCTACCCAGGGAGGGGATTGAGTCACCACCCTTGGATGTGTTTAAAGATAGTTTGGGTGTGGTAGTTAGGGAGGGACGTGGTTATTACTTGGCACAGTAGGATTATTGGTTGGACTTGGTGATCTCAGGGGTCTTTTCCAACTAGAATGATTGCATGTTTCTATTTGTTCCTCATTTTTGTCTGTCTCTGTCCTGAACTCTAGGCTGATGGCTTGTCTTCAGCGCTGTTTACCATAAGTACTTGAGTTTTTCCAACACAGGTTTACAAAGGTGTTAAATGATTTTTGTTTTAAGAAAAGTTAATTTTACTCTGCTTGCTATAAAAAAAGACATGGAAGCATTAGTGGGGTGTAGAGTCATGTCTACATTCAGCTTAACAGGGTATTGGATGAGAATGGTTGGAAGTCTGCTTTTCTGGATGTTCACAGTACTAACTTCAACTACAGGAGTCTTCCTCTGTTTTTCTGGTAATCAGTTCTCCAAGCTGCTTTGCACTAGACTGTCTGTATTTGAAACTCAGTTATAATGTGTGTATTTCCTAAGAAATGTAGAGAAATTTGGTTTGGGAAGAAGAATTACTATTTAGCTAAATAATAATGGTTTTAGTGAAGTTACGTGTCCTTAAGAAAGCTAAGGAATTACTAAGGTTAAGCTAATTTATGTGGATTTGCGATGCCCCAGCTAGACAAGTATTGGCAATTTAGAGTACTTCATGTTCGTGATGTGTCTGTCCCACAGGAAGACTGTACAAATTATACTTGTATTCTCAGTGATAAAACCCAGTGGTCACTTCAATACAAGAACTTAAGACAAACAGCCTAGGGAGAAAATGATTCATTCTCTTCTGTTGCTCATGTAACTATCTACCTTGCATAGGCTGGTCATCCTGCACACAGAATCCATTAGAATGTCTGGTATCAGTTTGTGGCCTTTGAAGTTCCCTCATTTGGACCAGCTTTGCTTCAGTGAAATCAGATCTGCAGTATAGGAACAGAGTTCAGTACGCCGTGACTATTGCACAGTTGTACTTACTGTATATAAAATCCTGTTTAAAATCCTAATCTAAGCTTGTTAGATAAGTAGCACCATTTTTCAGATAAAATGAGTATGTTGTAAGGTATTATAAAGAGATCCAATGTATAATTGTCTTCTGCTCTGTTGTTTTTGTTTGGATGCGCATGAGTCAGCTTAAATCTGCTTTGCTGTTTAAATCAATGAAATTAGGCTCAGACTTCTCATAGTTCAGCTCTTATTATAAAGTGCCTGAAGATTGTCTGCAGCTCAAATGAGATGTTGTGAAGGAATAGCCAGCATTTTGTAAGGGTTAATTTAGCCATTCTAGCCAGAATCCATTTTATTAAATAGTTTCATAATTGGTGACATGGAAAAGAATTCTACCTCAAGTTCTGTAGTGGGGTGTAAGTGCATGCAGCATCTGCTGGACCCTCAGGTGTGAACCCTTCCTCCCTGCTTTCAAATAGCATGAGAGCAGAACAGAGATACAACTTAAAATGGTGGTGGTAGTCAAACGACTGTTTCATGGTAAAAATTGGAAACCTGAGTGGTGCTGTTGTTGGTTGGTTGATAGGAGCCACCAGACTAGAAGGACACAGAGCTGCTGGAGGGTGTCCAGTGTAGAACAACAAAGAGGATGAAGGGAGTAGAACAGCTCCCTTATGACGAAAGGTTGGGGGAGCTGGATCTCTTGAGCTTGCAGAAGAGGAGGCTGAGGGGTGACCTCATTCATGTCTATAGATACGTGAGGGGTGGGTGTCAGGAGGATGGAGCCAGGCTCTTCTCAAGGTCATCTGGTGATGGGACAAGTGCAAGCTAGAACAGAGGAGATTCCACGTAAATATCAGAAGAAACTTCTTCCCAGTGAGGGTAACAGAGCACTGGAACAGGCTGTCCAGAGGGGTTGTGAAGTCTCCTTCTCTGAAGACGTTCCAGACCCACCTGGATGTGTTCCTGTGCAACTTGGTCTGGGTGATCCTGCTGTGGCAAGAGGGATTAGATGACAAGATGATCTTTCAAGGTGCCTTCTGATCCCTAATGATTCTATGACAAAAATGTCATATATTATCCTGTGTTTATACCTAAACAGAGCATATGACACTTTATTAACTGAGTGGTAAGTAATAGTGACTAGTAAAGAGCACCAGAACTACTGATGAACCTAGAACTGCTGCAGCATCTTTATTTTTCTAACAGAAGTCTGAAATGTGTTTGATCAGCACTGCATTTACTAAGAAGTGGTTTCAATCAGTTGTCACTTACTGTCATTTAACAGCATTAATATCCATAGCATTTGTTATGACAGTATCGTGTAGGAGGTCATACGCTGCTCAATCTCGTTTGTGGGTGCAGAGCGGGACTGTCAAGTTTTGGGACATGGTGGAAATCACAGCTTTTAAAGGAACTTGCACAAAATTATGTTGTTTAGTGTAGGACATGATTGAATGAAAAGTAACTTCTATTGACCAGATATTTCCTGTTTGAGTGTAGCATGGAGCAGCTTTAAATCTTTTGGATAAAGGGAGTGATAAAATTGTGTTTTAAGAGCTTTCATAGAATCATTCAGGTTGGAAAAGATCCTTGAGATCATTAAGTCCAACCATTAACCCTACTCTGTTCATTTCTCCACTAGATCAGATCTCTAAGCACTGCAGGGATGGTGAACTCCACCTCCCCTCTGGGCAGCCTGTTCCAATGCTAAGCCGTGTAAGTCTGCTGCAAAAACAGAAGCAGAATAAAAGTCATACAAACACATCACCTCATTGTATTAATAGTAAAATACAGCGTCCCACCAGTCTGTTTTGGACATTATTTAAGTTGGTTTGTTATTTGAGAGCAGCTGAGTGCTTGTTGGGTATCAACTGGTCACAGATGTGTGAGGGTATCAGTTTTCTGCTGAAGTGAATTACAGTGCCTCAGTTTATTGAGTAGTTTCGGGGTACAAAACAGCAATACTTTGCTCTTCCTGAACCCCATACCCTATGTAGATTTCTGTAACAGCAAGATTAATGTAAATTACGTGAGTGAAAACATTAGCGGATCCCTCCTATGTTGTGCAGTGCCTTTGCATTTCATGGGTATGTGCGTCCAAAAAGAGCAGCAGCTGCAAATCAGGTGTGTTCAGCTCACACCGAGAGCTGGGATGCTTCCACCCTTTGGATCAGTCACAGAAAATGCAGACAGAATAAGACTTTGGCTTATAATTTTTGTTCATATGTATCAGCATTACATCCTGCCCCAGTTTTTCAGTGTAAATTCTAAATGGGAAGTAAGAAAGAGTGAAATGGTAGTCACTATTCTGTTCATATGTTAAAAATAAATTAATCTCTCTCATTGGGAGGGAGAGGTGATGGTTAATAGGGCTGAGGACACATGAAATTAATCTTGACAGTTAGTGAGGAAAGAGATTTCATTTGCCTTTCCCTTGCCCAGACAGTTTGAGGATAAAAGGTGCCTCCTGTGGGAGTGTTCCTGTGCAAAATTCCACCCACCTGTCCTGTTTGTAACCACAGCCAATTCATGACATCTTTGGGTGATAATACAGCACATGATTTTCATCTTATTTGCAGTGAGTGAAGGCTGGTTAATGAAAAGTCAGAGAAATAGCCTTCAAAAATAAAATAGAACCCCAATCCTTAAAACCTTGTTGAGTATAGTGTAGAAGGCAAGCAAGGAACATCATGCCTTAAGAGGAGTGTGAGTGTGGGACAAGAACCTGTCTCTGGTTGGTTGGGTTGGACACTGTAAATCATAGAATCATTAGGGATCGGAAGGGATCTTGAAAGATCATCTGGTCCAATCCCCCTGCCACAGCAGGATCGCCTAGACCGAGTCACACAGGAACAGATCCAGATGGGTCTGGAATGTCTCCAGAGAAGGAGACTCCATAACCCCACTGGGCAGCCTGTTCCAATGCTCCGTTACCCTCATTGGGAAGAAGTTCCTTCTGATATTGATATGGAACCTCCTCTGTTCCAGCTTGCACCCATTGCCCCTTGTCCTATCACTAGATGACTTTGAGAAGAGCCTTGTGGCAGCAGTGGAGCGCAGCCCAACAGGCTCATTTACAGAGATTTTGGGGTGATCTAGGGGTTTTCCTGCACAGGGAAGCTCCAGGGAGCCAGCTGAGTTTAGGTACTCTCATGGCTTTAGGCAGGCAATCATCGCAGGGGGTGCAGCGTAAATACAACTCCAGTGCCACAAAAATGTCCAAAACGTGCAGAAGGAGTACTGTAACGGTATGATGTGAAGTGTTCTGGAGTGAGATACAGCGCTTTCTGCCTTCCTTTCTTCATACATTGCAGAAGATTTCTTGATGCACCATTGGCTCAAGGTCTGTCAGTTAAAGCCTGAAGGATGATTTCATGCATCCTGCTGTCCTGCCCCCCGTGTGTTCTGCATCAGTTCAGTAAAAGACTCTGCTCCGTTTCTGTCTCACTTCTTGGGTGTCAGGAATAAATACCCTGGTCTACTTTAAAATGCTCTTAGTTGGCAAATAGGGGCAGACATGGAGACTCTGCGGAGAATTTTGAGGGTAAATTTGTGCTATTTTGATTTAGTACTAGTACTAAATGGTGGCAGTTGTTCATATGGGTCTTCATTCCTTACGTAAGAATAGATGTGATGTAAGATGCCCATAAGAAGTGAAGCCTATTTATTTATTTATTGTAGTTCTCGTTTGGTTTTCAGACAGTTTGTTGCTGTATGCAGAACATTTTGTTTGTTTTTCTAGTATTAACAAAGAGAACTGAAGGGTGGAAAATACAAAGGTGATAATTATTGACTGCTTCGTTGCTTTGCTTCTGGGTGAAGTCAGAAGGGCAGAGTAACCTGTAGGGCGCTTGGGTGGGATAAACAGGACACAAGGGAAAAGCAGAAGTGGGTGATGACACTGCAGGAAAAGAAGGAAGGAAGGAAAAGGAGAAAAGGAGGGAAGGGAGAAAGGAAACTTGTCAGCTGTTGAGAGAGGCTGGTTTGCTGTGGCAGGAGCACCAGTTTAACCATTAGTTGTGCAGACCCCTGAGCCATCACTTCCAGCAGGGAGATGTCTCGCCGCATGCAGTGCAAAATCCCATCTGATAACACAAGAGGCCCTTTTAGGTGCTGCTAGAGCTCCAGTCCGACCAGTAACACACAGCTCACTGAATCACTAATTCCAGTTGGAAAGTTATCTGCTGTCTCTAGCAGTGAAATCCTGACTGATAAGCGAAAAGGCTCATCTGCTGGTAGCAGAGCCTCCAGTTTATCAGCGTCTGACCAGCTCATAAATCAGACTAGTGTCTGTTTTTATTTTGTTTTATCAAAATTTATTTCTATCATTGTAACAGTTAATACTTTAATAAGAGAACTTAGCTGGGAACATTAGGAAGTTAGTTAGAGACATTTTGCAGGCGCTTTTTCCCTTGTCAGTGACAAGGTAAGGTAATCCTATACACAGGCTGCTATTGTGAGATGAGAAACTGGCCTCCTTCACTGCCAGAGACCAGATGCACCTCTCTCTATCCTAATCTGTAAACGACTTAAAGGAGCCTTATCTCGGGGCTCTTCTGCTTCATTTCATGCTTGATTTACTTTAATTTGTCTGATAGGGCACAAGGATTTGGAGACGGCCCATCTTTCTGCAGAAAATGTTCAGATTTTTTTTGCTTGGCATTGTTGTGTTGGGGGTTTTGACTTTTTTTATGTGGAGGAAATCTTGCTCCAGTGCAGCAAGCTGCTTGAGTGTGTTTAGATTTAAGCTACCCCAGCAGAAAAGAGTTTGTGAAGTGGTATGATTGTGTGATGGGCCACATTTACATTGAAATCACATTATACGATATATCTGGACTCCTGAAGGGAGCAGTGCAGTGGAGCGCTTGTGCCCACAAGATACTTTGAAAGGGCTATATATAGTGGCAACAATTGATACGAGATTTTACAGGAGACTTTATAAATATGTAAATGGCTGTTATCTGATTGGGTTCTTTGGCTACACATCTGTACCTCAAAGGAAGTGGAGCTGTGAGAACTACTAGGAAAACAGTAGTTTGCATTCTAAGTGAGGCTGAGAAATAGAAATGTCTCACAGGTTGACAGCAGGTCAGGGTGGAGGTGCTTTGCATACTTTGGAGGTAAGCCTCTTTGATGTGAAAGCGATCCCTTACTTCCACCAGAAAGGTAGAATTACCATGAACAATTTTCATTTGTTTTATAACACGGCTTAGATGGGGAGCCATTGACCTTTAGCATTCCTTGTTATTCCTTTAAATTGCTGATGTGAGATGGCACTGGGGGGAATTGCCTGTACGTTTTTTGCATTTTAAAAAATGGACTTTCAGTGACCCATGGGAGAGAAAATAAAGTCTTTGGTACATTGATCCCTTGATTAGTTATTTCCTAAATGAAAATGGAAATACTATTAAAGCAGTAATAATGCTATGTCTTAATAGTTGAGGAGTCAATAAATGGCTCCCATGTGTTTCATTAAAGTTCTTAATGAAGCCATTTTTGATAGCTGAACTTTACATTATCTCTGCTGTAGTCAGATACTTTTTAGGTGGAAGGAGGCAGTAATTTGATGGAAAATGGTTTTCTTGTTCACTCTCTCTAACTATACTACTCCAATCCTGTGCATCGTAATATCTGTTTCATAAAATTGTGCAAAAGTCATCAATTCTAGATAGAGCTCTTTGCAGCTGAACAGGAGAATACACGAGGGTTTTTCCTGGCAATTCCTGTATTTTATTGGATGTATTCGTGTTATGGCATAACCATACATTAAAAAAAAGTGCATTTTTCCTACCAATATTTCCATAGTGCTACTTGCAGGATGTTGGAATTATTCCTGTGCAGCCCCACTGCAGTGGCAGCCTCTTCTTTCTTTTACACCCTGATTGTAGCAGCCCTCAGTCGTTTAATTTCTCCTCCTCCTTGCACTGGATTACCAGCCCTGACTGAACCCTTCATATTTTGATAGGAAGGATTTAGAGTGTCTAAGATGAGCACACCATCTGGAGAAGAGTTAAAAATGGGTGTGAAAGGCTTGTGTGCTCCTCTTTTGCCTATTGTGAGCCCTTCTGCAACCAGTAGAGTGAATTCCACGTATGTTCCTTTACACAACAAATAGGAGAAAGCTCATCTGATTTAGGTCTTGGAGTTCTTCCTAATGGGGTCTTCATCGTGGTCAAAGTTGTTTCCCTGGATTGCTCGGGCAATACTTGTTGTGTTGTCATGGGCTGAGTTTAATACCATACCAACAAAGAAATCATAAACACATTAAAGCTGTGAATTCTGTTACACAGATCTAAGAAAACTACCTGTTCTCTTCATTTTTAAAAATCAATGATGTAAAAACCAGATGGTTTTGGAGCGATACAAACATGACTCAGTATTCTCTTTTTTATATTCTTTCCTCTGTGACACTGTCAACTCCCTGATGCCTAAAATTGCACTTTGATTCTTGTATCCAGGACCTGATTTCACAGGTAAAGGGCTTCATTGGTGAATCAGTTACAGGCTGGAAGTGAAGTCAACCTCTGCCTGAGCTGCATGAGCCTGAGGCTTTCAGTTAGGTTTGTGTTTGTTTGTTCTTATTAACAGTGAACAAAGGCTAGTGTGATTGTTATGCCTTAAATAGAAAGATGTTACGCTTTTCTGTTTCCAGCACTTGGAAATCTTCTGGTAGAAAGCATGGTTGATTAATCTATACATGATTGAAACTGTAAATACAGAATACGTGTACAGCAGGTGTGTGCATCCTAGCAGATTATAGTAGGTTCTCAGATCTATTGAGATTTAAGTACTTACCTTAAATACGTATCTAAAGGTCCTCAGTCAAAGCAGCATATTGAAATGTGTGTGTGTACAATTCAATGGTAACAACTGAATTTTAGTAGGTACGTGCTTTTCCTGAACATCCGCTTTGACAGACCATCTTAAAAGTGTTATAAAAGGTTTCTTCGCGTTGTAGTCACACTTGTAGTCTGACTAATAATAATTGAGAAATAAGTGAATAGAAACAATAAATAGAAATAAGAAAAGGGTGTGAAAAAGAAGCTTAAAAAAACCACTTGAATATCTAGAAGATGACAGGAACTGTAAAAAATCAATTCCACAGAGAACAGGCTTGTTTTGTTTTTCCTTTTTATCTTTTCCATACAATGACTAGGTTGGAAATTCATAATAGCTAATATAAATCAAAATGATCATTACACTGTTTTCGTTGTATTAATAATGCTGTATGGTGCTTCCAATATAATCTCAAGGGCTGAATGAAGTGGATCTGGAAGAGAAGGCTAGAGAATCTGGATATACCTTGTCCACTCTGAGGTAGACAGTCTGCATAGAGCTGTTGAATGAAATCATCCTCCTCAGTTGAGGAGAAAGACTTGACACCATTTTGGAGAGGGGGAGATGGACGACTCCCAAAGGTAAATGCCTTATTGATGCTCAGTATGTTGCAGGTTACATAACAGAAAAGGAGATACTGCTTCTGCAGTGGGTTTTGAGGATATTCCTCATCAACACTTGAAAGTGCAGGTTTTACAGTGGTGTGTTGAGTGCTCTTTTTCTCTGAATATTATTTCAGACTCGGCTGCGTTCTTAGTTAAAATCAATGGGAAGACATCTGATCAGTTGGCTTAGTTCAGTAGGTTTTATTAATAGCTAAGTATTTATAGTAAATATGTTTACAGTATCACTGAGAAAGGAGGAAAGATCTGGCTAACATGAAGATTCCTTAAAAATACATAAGTGATGAATTAAAATTTTCATCAGATGGTAGTAGCTTCCCATATAAAATATTTTTCAAGTCTTTTTATTTGAATCCCAGCCTGTGTCTCCACTGATATTTATGGTTGCACTAAAACATTCAGGTAGAGAAATACCTGCTCTCATAAATCATTTGCAGATAATACTGGTTCAGACGCTCTCTGTCCAAATTGATAATGGATATCTGATTCAAAAGGAATGTCTTGTTTCCCAAAAGTTTTGTGGAGGATGCTGGAAGATGATAAAGCCAAAAAAGCCCCAACAAAGCAAACCAGAAAATCCCTAAACAACCGAAACAACCCCTTCATTATGACTACTACTTAATTATGGCTTCACTATGATCTGTTTCTGCTAGTTGCAATAGTTTGATTGTCTGATTTATGGTTTCATAATTCAGACCGCTATCCAAAGGTTGAACTCGTGTCCGTGTTGGACACGAGAACTATAAATGCAAAAATTCCCCCAATGTCTCCCAGTTTGGTGCCATTAGCAGTCCTCTCACTGCACTGGTTTGCTGTCAGAAATGGAAATGAACCAGTGTGGAAATGTTTTAGGTTAACCTAGTAAATTATTTATACTTGGGGGTGGGGATCTTATTTTGTTAGCTTTATTTACTCTTTCTAATCTCTCTTCTTTTGCGTTTCATTTGTCCTGTTGTTCCCTGACTCAATGGATATAAGACTGGAAAGAGCATAGATGAGCATGAAAAAGATGGGAGTTTAGATTACGTATTTTTAACTTCACTAATTGGGACCCATATTTCTGAAGAGGTTAGGGATGAGCTCGAACTCTGTGGGGGTTTTTTGATCTTATTTTATTTTCTTAGTTGCTACTAATTTAGTTTCCTAGGCGACATCCATAATCTCAGAAGAAACAGTCAGGCAGGGCCATGCGCAGGACATTAGTAGCATCTTTGGGGGGACACAGAGAAAGAAGGTGGCTGGAGATGGGGAGTAGAAGTGTCACTTGAACTGTGTGTCACTGCTCAGGAGCATGGTTTGACCTCTGTAGACAGCAGTTACATAGTACGTTCTTGGGACAGCCAAGGACAAGTGTGGGATGATGCATGATACGAGTCCTTCCTGGTGTTTGCGAATTCGCTGTACGAGTCTGTGTGTTAAAATTAGAGTTTAACTTCCGTTATGATGTAGATACAATGCCCAAAGCTTTCTAGCTGTACACAGCTCTCATGCATGACAAATTGAAAGTATGAGTGTTGATTTGCTGGAAATGAGTCACGCACTAAAATCGTGCAGAGTCCTTTGTATTTTTATAACCACAAAACTGGTATGAGCAGAGATGAAAAAGTAGGTGGAGCTGGCCTTGAAAGAGGTGCTCAAAATCTAAGCAAGCTGTAGGAAATAACATTGTCACAAAGGAAAATTGAAAAACACAAGGAAAATCAACTTCACGCTTGAGAAGTATTTCTGCGGCAGGTAAATATTGCTGTAGAGTCTAAAGCAGCTTTAATTGCTGCAAGTCTCATGACAAAGATACTCTGGGACACTTCCAGAAATGTTCTTGTCTCCCTAGACGCCTGTGTCCCAAAATGTCCTTGTCACAAACAGATTTTCAAACGTTAAAGACTGCTTCCCGAATATCAGAGAATCAGGTTGGAAGAGCCCTACAAGATCGTTCAGTCCACCTCTCAACCCAACCCCACCCTGCCCACTAAAACCTGTCCCGCAGTGCCATATCTACTCATTTCTTGAACCCCTCCAGGGATGGTGACTCCACTACCTTCCCTGGGCAGCCTGTTGCAATCTCTGCCCATTCTCTCTCTCAGTGAAGAAAATTTTCCTGATGTCCAATCTAAACCCAGTACAACTTGAGGCCATTTGCTCTTGTTCTGTAATGACCTGGGAGAAGAGATTGGCTCTCACCTCTCTACAACCTCCTTTCAGGTAGTTGTACAGAGCAATAAGGTCTCTGCTCAACCTCCTTTTCTTTTCTCCAGTTCCAACTCTCTCAACCATTTCTTTTGTAGAAAGGATTTCTGCTGAGCAGGATTTGAAGGTAGTGTAAATCAGCATAACACTTTTTGCGTTGACTTTGACCCGGTTTTAACTCTTGTTTGTACCAACTGCTGATGTAATTTATCAGACTATCTCGATAGCACAGGAAGAGTTACTCTGTTTTTTCCCAGGGATTAATTTTGTCACTGTTTCGGTGATGGCTGTGAGCTCTCAGAATGTGGTTAGGTGAACAAATACCAGCTGGAAATTGGTTTATGAAGTAACATCTCATCCCTGCATGATGTGCTTGATGGCAGTCCTGCCACTTGCTTCCATTTCAAGTGATACCTTGCAAGATTTTAATGCTCATTCTTCAGCTCAGTGTTTGTTTGTTTTTCATAGGAGAAATAGTTTCACCAAGGAATATTAGAAACTTCCTAAAATTACAGGGTTTATGAGCTTATTATCTTGCTCTAGTATCTTTGCAATTATGATGCAGAAATATTGCATCAGCAACTTTCTAAACATAGTATGCAGTGGTGACACAAGTTAATTGAACAGTTAGGAGATAATGCAGTATCATTGACACGATTTACTATGTAATTACCATTGTTTCCAGTGGAGTTATCATGTCGCTACCACCTAATATCATATGTTATTTTGTGATAACTGAGAAATTAACTTATCGTCTTGTTTTGAGAGACTCTGTTGGTCTTAGACCAACCGCTCTCCACCAAAGTTAAATATAAGAGCTCTGTAATAGAGTGACCTGCCCACCAGCTTTGGAGTGTGGCAATTAAATCATAGGTCTAACATAAAAGCTTTGAAAGAATATATTGTTGAATTTGTTTCTTTCAGAGTCCTGGAATGGCTTAACTTCTAAATATTCTTTCATGCTGCAAGCATCTGTCTGTGTGAGTGAATCCAGAGGTTTCTCTGCGACGTGAGGAGAAATAATATGCAATTCAGCAATTTCAAATATCTTACATTTTAGCATAAATATTGTTTTCCGTTCTTTTTTTCTTTATAGCTGTGCAACAGAGAGCGAAACTGTTTATAGGATACTCACATTATTAATGCCTTTCTCAAGTTTCGCAGTGTGGTTGTGGTCTGAGCTTTTGCACTTTTTATTCAGGCAATGATTTGGTTGGAATTTCATCTCAGTACAAACGTTCAAGTGGTTTGGAAATTTCACAAAGTATGGAAATATCAGCAAAACTGTGTCTGTCCATTTTAACGTGACTAGGAAGGAATAAGAAATCAGGAAATAGAAGCATTCTGTTTATTTTTACCTCATATTTTCATGCAGGCTGTTGCAAATCGCTGTCTCTAGATGAAAACTTTGATCAATAGTTCAAAATCTGTACCTTTCTATCTTACTTTTCACTTGTGCAGCCAAAACCTAAGGTGACAATTAGTTCAGGTTCTCTTATCTGCCGCAGTATTTTGATAAATATTTGCATAAACATATATCCTGTGTGCGCATCTAAAACAAATCTTGAAATGCTCAATATCACAGGCTTGTCTCTTGGGGTTTTGCTTTTTGTTAGAATTAAACGTGGTAGATTTCAATGTAAATGAGTAACTTGCGGTTTTATCTTCTTATTTGAGTTCTTGTTGTTCATATAACATGTCTATTTCCTCATTGACTGAGCAAATGCATTAACAGTTCAAGACTCGCTGTTTAGGCTGTTAAACACATTGTGTGTAGGAGTAGCAGAATAACCTGGGGACTCCGGTAAAATGTTCTGCCTTTTCTAAAAACTTACTTCTTGTTTTCATGAAATAAGTTAAACTGACTGCTAATGTCGGAATCTTTCATGCTACAGGACAAATAAAACTAACGAGGGATCTCCAGAGTGTTCCACCCTGTTATCATCTCATGTGTTAACATTAAATCCTGCTAACAGAGCTATTTAAGTCTACTGAACAGACGTGGTTTTCACTAATTAGCACCAGACTTTGACTATGTTATTTTCTCTCTTAAATGGTGAAAGGATGTGTTTCTCAATTCCTGTTTACGTGGTGGGTTGGGTATATTGATAGGGAATGGTTGTGGAGTTCTGTGTCCATCTGTAAACGTGCCTCTACTTGAAGTCCTCTCTAGTACCCAGGGCTTGCACGCTTGAATGTAGGTTTGACGGATGAGCATGGTGCAGTAAATCAACTGTGCTGTTGTGTTGGAGATTAGTACTTTTAAAAAAAGCCTGGGGAGCAAGAATACCTAGGCAGGAGTACTAAATGTCAGGAGGGAGTCAGTGGTGCTTTGTACCTTGGTAAGAGAAAAAATATTTCAGCAGTTTTGCGCTAACATGCTAACCTTTACTTTCCGTGTATATTGGGTAAGAAAAAGCTTTGAGGAGACTGTAGAGCCTTTCTTCCGAAGTGCAGGATTTTCTCTCCGCATCAGTTTCAGATGGTATCTGTGATCAAAGGGACATATACTGTTCATATGCTTCCTCTGTACTTCAGAACGCGGGGTGACCTGGAGGGTGTATAAGTGCCCTTGTGTGGTTGCCTGGAAACTTTGGCCCACACAAGTGTCAACTTTCTTTCATGGTTATAAAGGAAGACTGAGCCTCACAGAGAGCTTTAGTCTTAGAGAAAAAAGGTCCTTGTGTGTTTTAAAACAAGTGTCTCACCAGGAGATAATGGTAGAGCAGTGGGTTATAAATGATGTATTTTGTTCACTTTGCCTTGATAATGGCACAAGGGAAAAAAAGTTCATCGCTCTCTTATCAAAATACTGTGACATTTCTCCTTCAACTGTAAAATTTCCTATCACATTCCTCTGCTGCAACAGCAACTAAATTTACTCGATTGTAGAGACTACATAATCTCTCATCAAAAGGTGTCTTTTTTAGTCTTCCTTTTTTCCCTACTTCAGGAGAAGCACCAGGGTTGCTAAAATCTCTGTTTTCACAATGACATAAATTTGCTTCTAAGGAGTTGAGGCATTCGCTAGTCCATGCTATGCTGCGCCTTGCAGTCCCTTCTTCTGTCTCAGTCAAAGGCAGAAGCAGTGTTTTCTGTTAAGTCTTTATATTGATCACAGTCCATCTTGATGTGTTTTGTCTTTTTAATGAAACAAACGACAAATAAAGGTCACTACTCGTTATAGAAGACCAAAAGCACTGAGAAGCTGTTGAGTTTCTCTCGAGTGGTGAGGAACCTTCAATAACAGATTTCTATTTAATACAAGAGATGACTTGTTTGTTCCTGCAGGTGAATCTTGTTCTGTAGCATTTCCAGTTTACAGAAGTGCAGAGATGTGTGTTCTTCCCAGGAAAGTGTGTCCATTTGACTTCTGGTTTGCCAGATGCCTGAGTCTTGTCTTAAGCTGTATGGTAAGGGTATCATTCCCTCAGATGAGAATGGCCCTGCACACAGTTATGCTGTTTGGAGCCTGACTCCTAGATGCCTGTTCAAAGCGGATGCAAGTAAATGGGAAATTACACCAGTGGGTTTTGGATAAGTTGTCCTCATCTAGTACAGAGGGGCAGCATAATACTATGTGTGACAGACCAGATTTCATCTGGAAACGTTGACATGTGACAAAGGTACAGTCACTTATAAAACTATGGAAAACTATCAGAAGGGATTTTTTGGTTTCCATGCCTGGAGTGGCAAACACCATCAAGTGTGTAAGCCCAGAGCATTTGTCCATTTGCGTTTTCAAAGTTACTGGTATGATGATGCGAAGGGTACTGAAATGAAATTGGTATCTTTGTAAACCAGATAGCCAAAGCGACAGATCAGCCATGTCCCTTTTGCTCAGTGTTTTCCTGGATCACTAATACAGGTACAGCAACGAGTATTCTACAACTACAGCATTTTCTGCAAGTAGCTGAAAGTCTAAGAAAATTCTGCTCAAATGCAGATGTAAATCTCAAGATGGAAAAACAAAAGAAAGCAGCAGCTTAGCTTGTGTGTGGAGTCCAGACTGCAGGCACAAAACTGTTTTGTCTTTAGCAACAAAGCAAATACTGCAGAACAGTTATATCGCTAATACAATGATTGACTCCTTCCAATACCTCCTGTTCAGAGTTGTAGTGTTCTCAGAATTAATCTGCAGAGACATCTGGAAGATATGTGACATTTCCTGCAGGAATTGGAGCCGTGTACTGCAATGATAGACTTCTAATAATAAACTAAAACCCCCACCACACATTAATTACGTGAAACTGCCTCAGTACCAAATGGTGCTGTGGCTAAACTCCCTGCATGTGTAACTGTGCTCTGTGCCTGGTGTGTAAATGTTCAGCTTCAACCAACTGTGACTTCTGTTTCAGAGAAGAGTTTGCTACAGACTCAACCATCCTTTGGGAGAACTTAAAAGCGGACTAATACAGGGATTCCAGTGTCTTGTGATATATAGGATGGCTGGGGGTGAACTTGAGGATCAGCAAAAGTTCATTTGACATGAGATAGTTTTCTTTCAGTGTCACACGGTAATCTATGTCAAGATATATTGTCTTTAATCACAGCCTTTTGAAACCCATAATATTGGTTTCCATATTTTTCAAGAGAAGGCAGAACCATCTGTTGCATTTGAGGAACTGCAGAGGGTATTTTCATGCAAACAGCAGTTTTATTAACACTAACACTCACTATGAAGAAAAGCTCTTGGCTTAAGGTTTTGCATTTGTATTAGTTGAAACTGTGAGATCACACAGTGTATGAATTGGTATTTGTGCTGGAATGGTCAGTGAAAACACTCAGTGCACCCAAGGAATCTCCCATCCCTTTGCATACTTAGTCTTTGCTTCCCAGGAATAGGGTCAGTGGTGCAATGCGTTCACATATTAATCAATTAATGTATGCCTGAAATAAATAAAATTAAATGTATGCTGAAATCAGCTGGGGATTTTGTATCACGTTGAGTTTAAGCAAAATTACCACTGAGGAAAAGAGTTCTTCCCTAACTCTACAGGTTTACCTACAGTCCTAGGATGGCACATAAATCTATAAGGCAGGGGGATTGAACTAGATGATCTTTTGAGGTCCCTTCGGATCCCTAAGGATTCTATGATTCTGTAAGTCATTCTTTGCTCAAAAATCACCCCAAAACTCCCTTGAAATCAGTTTTTCTTCCACCTGCAGGTTGAGTGAAGTCACATAACCGCTACAGTTTGAATATTTGATTGGCATCTCTAGGCTAGATAGTGGGAAGTGCTGGGGCGCAAGGGGGAAATCTGAAATAATCACACTCTGGAGGACTGAAAACGTCAGATCATTCCCCGTACTTTGTGAAGGCAATGTTTGAAAACCTGAGCATACAGATTAAGAGACTGGGTTAGGTATAGCCACCTCTTATTGTCACCATGAGACATCTCCTGACTGTAGAACAGTTACTTGAGGAACCTTTTGATTCCAGTTGAGCAGATTGAAACGCGACTGGGATCTGAGTGAATTGTCACACTTGGTGGCCTTAAACAAAGCTTTGGCAAACAACCTCAAATTTAAAGTGCAGTAGAGGAGATATTGACATAACTTTGGCTTTGTGTACCCAGTGCAGAGCTGAATCGGTAACAAAAGCCAAAGGCATGAAGAAGCAAGAGGTGCTTTTGCGTCTCTGCATAACCAGAGCGGTTGACATCCATACAGGATTGGCACAGAGTGATCAGTATGTTGGTCCACTGCATGTGCTGATGTTGTATCACGTGGGTGAGACACACACAGAAAATGAATGATCACCAGGGTACTGTGACCTGAGTCTGGTCAACCCACCTCGTAATTCTTAACAGGGTAGCTGTGAACAACATTCATTTCCTTGGCAGTGTGAGCTGTTGGAAACATCATGCCAATCTTCTGAAGACAGCAGAGCCTCCTTGTTAATTTAGAGGTTCAAATGAAAACGGCAACTTGAAGGGAGAATTTGCTCTGCATTTACTCTGCTTTTTGTCCCAAGACTGTGCAGTACGTGAGCTCCTTACACATTTCTTGGTTTTCCTAGCAAGACTTTGGATAGCTTCTTAGGGGTGGTTTTTAAAAATAAATTATTTGTAAAGGGTTTATATTATTTTTTTAGTAGTCTGTACAAATCATATAATGGCTACAGACTGCACTAGGGACTCCGGTACTGAAGAAATGAAAGGGAGATGACAAGTGTGGCAGGGGGATTGGACTGCATGATCTTTCCAGGTTGCTTCCAGTCTGTAATGTGCTGTTCTGTGACTTGGTCTGGGTGACCCTGCAGTGGCAGGGGGATTGGACTGGATGATCTTTCAAGGTCCCGTCCAATTCCTGATGATTCTATGATATCTTGCTAGGCCAAGGTAGTGACTTTTTTTTTCTGACAACACTCTAACATTAATGACTGAGTATTAAGAAGTGGAGGATATTTAGCCTTAGATCTAGAATGCTTAACGTGTAGTCAAATACCGCTAGCATTACACAAAACGTTAATCTCCAGATGTGTCCAGCTTAACTGCTTGGACTGTCAGGCAGAAATTGTTGAAAGTAATTGCACCCATCGTGGGGACAGGTCACATGCAGATATGTGCACAGGCTAATTGTAAGAGGAGAAAGTGAATTTTGACTTGGGCAAAACATAAAGTAATCCATCTAGAGACCTTTGAGGATAATTATGCTGAGAAGAATAATAACATTGGTATGGATTTTGAAAATGACTGAGTTGAGATGCTTGTTGCTGGTTCAGCTGCATAGTTTTATTAGAATTTGTAGATCTCTTTGCTCTCAAGTGGTCATGCTAGCTGAGTTCCGTTGTACCTACATAGTTCAGTATCCAGTGATAATAGATGGGACTAAAGTCATTAAAAGTAATGTGAAAAACCAGAATTTCTAAAAGCATTTCTGTGGGGCAGAGTATATTGACAAAGTTCTGAGTGTGAGGTCTGTGCTGCTTGTTGGGTAATTATGGGAATGCTGAATTATAGGAGTCTCTGGCTGTTTCTGCAGAAACTAAAAGAAAGGACTGAGGAGGTTGAGCTAAAATTGAATGAGAAGGAAGAAGGAAATCAAAGGGTCCTAGTGAAGAAGGAGTGATGCTCTTTGCAGTGGGAATAAAGTTTCTGTTTTGTTTGTGGTTTTGTGCTTGTGACAGTCAGGAGGTTTGATAGCAGGAGCTGTTAGCTTGACAGAACAAAGGGCATCAGACAAGGTTAAAAGAGCAGGGATCACTGAAGGGGATGGAGGCAGACACACAGGTCTTACTCCTGCATCACTTGCATTCACACTCTCGCAGGGAAGAGGACAGGAGAGGTTACTGGGACCCCAAGTAAGTTGCTCATTTTTTGTCTCCTACACTCTCATTTATGTTGGTATATGAATATGGAGCTGGGGCAGGGGTAAATAGCCCACATAACCCTTCTCACCCTCTCCTGGTCCACATTCTCCCTATTATATTTCATGTAGATAATCTAATTTACAACTTTACTATGTTCTCTAATTAGTAACAGGCGGCACAGGAGAAAGAAAATCAGTTAATATGGAAAAATTATGGTTTAGAATTGGGGGTTTGGTTATGTTAACACACTGGTGTGGGTTAGCAAGCTGCATATATTGTCAAACCACTGATGACTGTCTGTTAGTGTGCTTCGGATCATGAATTCAGAGTGACTTGACTCAGTCCTTTGACCAGCATTCATTTAGCCAGCCTCTTTTTTTCATTCTGCAGCTTACAAGCCTCCAACCCGGCGCACAGCTGCATTTAGTGCCTTTAGCAAAGAGATTTAGAGCCTCAAAAATGTCATTATGTACAAGAGGCGTGCAGGGCGGGCGAGATAAAATAATTGGTAGCAAGTTTCCTCCACTGGTAAACGAAGGCCAACACTGCAGTTTAAACCCCAGAGCCCTCAGGCAGACTCCTAGGAAATGTTGTGTTATTAGCAATGTCTTCTGGTAGGTGAGTTTTGTATAAATGAACTCCTGAATGTTCTTCCCTTGGTGGAACTGTTGTGACTGTAAACTTATGCGGAAGGATTACAAGCAATAGTATAAACCCCATAATGTCTGCGATTTCACCTTTTCAAATATTTCCATGAGCGCTGGATGAGTTTTCATCGCACGGGGAAGCGGAGCACAGGAAATGTATTATTGATGATGTTACTCTAAATCGTTTGCAGGTAGAGGTATTTTGTGTTATTACTTGTACAGAGTCCGACAGCCATGAGTTCAAAAGGCCAAATGGGGATTTCTCTTGACGGAGCCCTGCATCAGTCAGGGGCTGCCAGCAATGCAGCAGAAGTGCCACAGCAAGAGGTTTTAGGTAGAAAACTCACAGCAGCCTGCGTTTATGGAGCTGGACAACGTGAATCAGGTAATCAGTTGTAAATATGTCTCTGTGCAGTGTCCGCATCGTGGTGTTCAGTGAGCGTGATGTGGCCTTCTGAGGGCTGGGAATTGATCTTTTTCCCTTCTTCTGTTTCACAGACCTAGTGCAAGAGAAGAGCCAAGCCTGTATGGGCAGGCACTGAAGATTCCCAGGTATGTGATGTCAAAAGCCTGAATCACAGGACCATAGCTGTTACGGGCTCTTCAGCTGTTTCTGCTGTCTCTAGAATTCCCATAGCCTTTAGCACTGCTCTCCACTATAAACAGAGATTTTAATTATTATTTTTATTATCTCTTCAACTTCTGCAAACATTTTATAATTCTCTCCTGTAAAAACAAAAACAAGAGATAAAGTGGAACAAGGGGACAAGGACAGCTGTGAGGAGTTATCCTCAGCTTATTCATTGTACATGCCTTCGTATCATTAAAGGAACTATGATACAGCAACTGGAAGATTATGACTTCTCTTAGCTTCAAGCAGATAGTGCCAGGAAAGCGAACAGAGACATGATATACTGAGTCTAGTTTATCATACTGTTCTTTCACTTATGAAGCCTGAAACAGTGAAGTGCTGAGGTTGAAATACTGATCAAATTCACTGTTTCTAGAGGGTGGCTTTCAGGTTTAGTGGTATGGAGTGAGAATGAAAGAGCTGTTAAGCTGTCAGGAGCTATTAAACTGTTGATCCCAAACTCCTCGAGAATAAAAATCCCAACCCAAATTTCTCTGCACTCAAAGCACAAGCTTTCCTACAGAAAAGTTTGGTTAAAAAGCTGCAATGCCATCCTAATTTGGACAAATATTTAGTAGTAACAAAGCCCTTCCAGTGATCTGAGAATCAAAATGCAGGTTTGAATGATTTTTTGTGTATGCCCTCACTTCCAGGTCAGGTCTCTCAGTTGAAACAGAACTTCTGTGCTCCACCTTCTCCACCCCACTGTGATGCTGTATGAGTGGTTCTCACTGTAAAAGGCTGTAACATTGTGGTGTGTTTCATTTTGTGTTATGTATTTGAAATTACCCTTGATTTCCTCTGTGGTTTTGGGGGTGTTTTCAGCGTCCATCCCCCTGAAGTATTTAAAATAGTTTCATATTCCAAAATGCCATTGAAAACTCTAGAGGGTAATGTCAGACACCTCAGTATCAATGACAATAGAACAACTGAGGGAAAGTGAAGTCACAGGGTGAGCATTCTTGAGGAACACCGCCAGATTACATTGAACCAGCATGTTGAACATACAGGGCCTCACTGAAATCTGCTGTGGTCAATTAACATCTTGATACGGAATTTTATAGGCTTCAGGCAAACCTTGTCTTTGTTTTCTTCAATTATATTGTGATGGGATTCTTTTTATCCTCAGTCTTAACGTGCTTTTTTCTTGGCACTTCTGAAGTGTCTTAACAGTGCTGGGTGTAATTTGGTGTTCCAAGCTCTGTTTACCCTGGAGAAACAGAGTAGATGCTGGGAAGCAGTTACCTTAAGTTAATAGAGTAGGTGCTGGTGGAATGGTTACCCTAAGTTGATGTTCTCATATACAGATGCCGTGTTTTGTCTGATGGAGATGTTTAATAGTTTTACTCTAAATAATTTTAATAAACATCCTTTATTAAGCAAACCTGCCGAAGTGGTTGGGCTGTAATTATTTCCTCGAATTACCCATCTTCGCAGATGTTTTGTTCTGGTTTTGTGTTCTCTGTGGTTAATCTTGAAAAGGTCTGGATCTGCATTTCTGAATGCCAGAAGGCTTTACTTCAGGCTGTCTGTCTTTGAAAATACTATCTATTCTTATCTGTGGCACATCTTTTGGGTTCTATTTATCTGTGCCATGTGTACGTATGGGTTTAATATTACATGCCATGACTGTGACTATGTTCCAACATGGGTGCAACTCTATTTGTAAAGCTACATGGTCCCAAAAACTTGTGATGCTGCATATCCACAAAGAAATGAAACATATCAGTCTGAGAAGTTTATGGTTACATTTTTTTTTCCATAATATACCTGGAAAGATAGCATGGAATGAAATAAATAAATCAATACTCATTTTAGCCCTCAAATTTCAAATGCTTAGGTGTCTGTAGCTGATGAAGAGCTGTGTGTCAGGACTTTGCAATCCTCAGATACTATGCAGTCAGTATGTCTTAACCACTGAAGGAAAAATCACAACAGTCTGGTCTCTCCAGCTCTGTCTCTACAGGTTGGTAGTAATATGTGAGTTAAAAACCATGTGCCACTGTGGTGCAGCTGAACTTGGGAGGACAGAAAGGTGTGTGAAAGAGCATACAAACAAAAGGGAGACCTTTATATTAACCTCTCCTGTTAGAAGTCTTCCCTAAAGTCAGGAACATGGGCTGGCCAAGTACCCCGGTGGGTAATTCATTCAGTTTGGAATAGCTAATTCAAATTGCCTGAAATAAGGTTGCTGAGAATTGCCTGCTGCTAGCGTTTCAATGTTGTTCTATACAATAATCTTGTGTTGAATCAGATGACAAAAGAAAACACGGACTGCCTGTCTACCTGTGTCCAGGGCAGATTTTGTAACCCATTCTCGTGTGCATCGTGTTCGTCATTCAGATTGTCATGTTATTTCGTAACCATGGAGAAGCGGGAGGGATGCCTGGTGGTCGAATTTAGATTTCTCCGGCTGAGTGCAAACCAATTTTTGAGAAAAATGAGAAAACATTTCTTAATGTAAATTGTACTGTCACTCCCTTCTATCATCAGTGCAAAATGGATTTCTTTCCAGATCATCTGAACTGTGTAATTAGCATATAGTTAAAGCACAGGTTTGAACGTGGAAAGCTGTGTGCGTTTGTAGGGACTAAAGGTAAGTGATATTACGCCCAAAAAACGTGTAGTTGGTCAAATAATAAAGGGTTAAAGTTTTCTCTAGAGCCGTGGCATTTTCCTACAACTTTGCCACCGCTGACTCTTACTATCTTCTCTTCTTAGATCTGCCTTTTGTCTTAAAATCTACCTGTGTTTCAAATAGAAATCATTGAAGGGAATAATCACTAAAATGTTCCTAAAATGTCATAGCCCTTCCCAATGGGATGAGCCATTTCTGGAAGCCGACAGCATTTGCAGTCAGTCATCAAGCCCTGACACAGCGTACGTGATTTTGGTGCTGTGCTCCCTTTTAACCTAACGAAGAAGCCCTTTATTTCCTTACTTGTATTCTCTTCCTGCTTCGGTTTACAAAGGTAAGAGCAAATTGGATGTAAATAATCCGGCAATCACAGTCTGCTTTCTGCTGGAATTTTCCGAATGCTTCGTCTGCTTGAGACTCGGGGATCATCTCTGCTATCTTGCTCAATAATGCTTAAAAAACACCAGTGTGGTTGCTGGTTTGAATTCATTTATCTTGCCTGTGTTTGAAGTGGAACTTCACCACCGTGTCACAAGAAGTTATTGCGCTCTTGGGTTCATGAATTCAAGAAACATGACATAATAGACTGGCAAATATGGCCCTGTGTCTTCTGATGATGATCCAAATCCACCCACTTATCTTGATCTGCCTATATTGTTAGCACCATGAGATGTCACACTCCATATTTTTCATTTTAACTGTTCTTTATGTACAGTGCAGCGTGGAATTTACTTTTTATTGCCTTTTGGAGGGAAGTATCATACCTCTCAGTGAAATAATGGGTTTGTCAGACGCTGGTATCTTTATTGCGTAGTGCTTTTAAATTCTGCACTATTTATACCAAGCGCTCTTGGCGTAGGACAGGTGAGATGTGATACCTCTATTTGTCCATGAGAATACTTAAAGCTTTGTGGGCCCAGAAGAGCGGTGTTGATATGATAATTGTGAGATCCGTGCTCTAGGTTTCAAACGGAATTATTTTGTTCTTCCAAGTGCTCTGTGAATGTGCAAAATGTAAACAGCTCCTGGAAATGACTGACAAACCTAAAGCTTCTACTCTAAATTTTCATATTGATTTGTGTGCCTCTTCGAACTGTAATTACCCTCGTTCCGAAGTGTAGACATTGATTCACTGGTAGAGGTTTCATTACGTTTGTTCGTGACAGGGAGGAACGGCAGTAATTTTATTGCGTGCGTTGCCAGTGTTCAGGTGTCAGAAGGTGTCTAAACGACTGCTGTGAAAAAAAGTGGAAGAATGATGCATGATTGCAAAACTGGGGAGATCAAAGAAGTTAAAAACGGGGTGACATGTTTGGCCTGTTCTGCGTTCAAATTGAAATAAGTGTAATTGGACTAAATATTTCTAGCAAGATGGCAATCAGTTCGAAAAAGGAGGTCTCTGTAGGCTTTGTTGGCAGGTAAGAAGGGTATTACGGAGGGGACGCTTTGCTTTCTTCTGCCACGTGTGGTATTTTGGAATGATTGAACTCGGCATCTCAAAGGGTGTAATTTCTTTTGTGAGCATATCTAAGAGATAAAAAGCAGTATATGAATGAGTATTTTTCTGCCTACATAGATTTGTTGATCATAATTATTTTAAGAGTAAAAACATGCAGTAGTTGAATTTAGATAAATTCTAAAATGAAATGAGAGCAAAACCCTGAAACTTCAAAAAACATCTATGAAAGTGGTCTTCATTCTTTCTGGCTGGCTTTTCACTTTATTCAGAGGATATGGACACTGAGCTTTGTTTATTCTAAAAGATGATATGTAGAACGTATCAGAAACATAATCAAAGGCCCCTTGCAAGCCTACTTGCCAGAGACAATAGAGATGCAGCATATTTGAAAAGGGCATCCCTTTCAGAATATCAAGATGTATTATTTCTTGCTGTATTACAGTATCACCTAGAAGCTGTTGATTTCTGTTGTCACAGAGTTCCTTTTGTGCTGGATGCTATGCTTTATAGGTGAATAAGCATGTGTGTGAAGACATAGGTGTCTGTCTATCCATAATGTGTATCTGTCTGACATTTTTTATGTGTATGTGTATATGTGTAGAGGCAGTTGCAGTCCACGCTCTGGGTTGTCTGCTGTCTAAAAAGAGAGGTCAGTATAAGGTGAGAGAAAAGGAAGTGTTACTTCCAGAGTCATTTTGGAGGTCTCATGGGATGTAGGCATAGATCCAATTCACAAAGCCCAAATCTTTCAAGATTATAACTAAAACATTTGCTGCAAGAGTGGTCTTCTTTATAATGCATCTGTATCTCCTTAGATTCATAGAATGGTTCAGATTGGAAGGGACCTTCAAGATCATCTACTTCCAAGCCCCCTGTCATGAGCAGGGACACCCCCCATGAGACCAGGTTGCTCAAGGACCCATCCAATCTGGCCGTGAACACCTCCAGGGAGGGGACATCCACAACATTTGATGGTTCCTTAGAACTGTTTATGTGTGAGAAAGTACTGCACGGGGGCTAGCAAAGGTTTGAGTTACCTGTTCAAGAGAGATTCTTTGGTACTGTCTTTTGAATATGTCTGTCTCTGCTTTTATAAAGTACTTTGTATTGATTGGCAAAAGGAGAAAGCTCACTAAGTGCGTAGATAATGAATAAACATATTTTATATGTTCTATATTTTGTGTTCTATATTTTATGTTATATTTGGCACTGTGGAAGACTTTGTAAGCTGCATATGCTTGTTTATACATCTATAAGTAATTTAAGATACTAATGGTAAAACTCACTCATAGATGATACTCAGTTCTATTAAATTATTTACCTGCTGTCTCATATTTGCTCAGAGAAAGTATGAAAAAAGACAACTTTGTATGGAGTATGGGATAGTGTTTTCCTCTAATCATTGTGCATTCTATTTTTACCTTTTTAAGAGTGAAATACAGTATCAGATCCACTGATACACAGATCCACACCGTCAGATCCCGTAATTATCCTCTAATATAATCCAGAACACTTTGTCATTCTTGGGAACCTGAAACATTCACAGTTCAGTCTTGGTTTAATCTTTCTGTTCATATGCATTCTTAGTTTAATTCCGTTTTCTTATTTTCCTAATCCAGTCAGTGTTCGTAGTACTTTTAGGAACAGACAGAATATGGTCCCTACCGTGGAAGCTGAACCTAATCCAGGGTCAGTTTCACAAGGCTTGCTAGCAGTACTTGGAGATAATTTAGGAATCTCTTCATGGTGTTTTGACACTTAAAACCTGATACCTGTCTGAAAAACAGAGAGAGAGAAATGTGTGTTTACATGAACAAAGGCAGGTGACTCAAAAGCAAAACTAAACATTTAAAAATTAAACAATTTTTAGTCTTCTACTCACGGTAAAACGTTTGGACATTTGTTTCTGGATGGGAACCGCTTCCTGGTTGTTATTAGTTCATCACTTAGCTTTGACATGCTGAGACTTTCTCCTTATGCACACATGCTTTCACTCCTTGATACTGGTGCTCTTGTAGAAATCATTCAGTAACTCCTGACTTGTGGTGGTGGGTGTTAGCAGCACACCACTAAGGAAATGCTCTTTATAGGCTGGAAGAGAAGATACTCTGCATTATCCATTGACTTGGATGAGGGATTAGGGTGTACTGTCAGTAAGTTTGCTGATGACAGAGAGTTGGGTGGTGTCGCCAACCCCCTAGCAGACGGGGCTACCATTCAGCGAGAGCTGGACAGGTTGGAGAGCTGGGCACTGAGAAATGGAATGAGGTACAACAAGGGTCAGGGTAGAGTCTGGCATCTGGGCAAGAACAACCTCAGGGACCAGGAGAGGTTGGGGACTGACCTGTTGGAGAGCAGTGTGGGAGAAAGGGACCTGGGGGTTCTAGTG
>VZRI01001593.1:499211-528919 GCA_013397515.1 Upupa epops
CTGGATGTGTTCCTCTGTGACTTGACCTAGGTGATCCTGCTGTGGCAGGGAGATTGGTCTGGATGATCTTTTGAGGTCCCTTCCGATCCCTAATGTTTCTATGATTCTATGACTGTGGAAAGCATGGAGTTTACAGAGGTGCAAAGAAACAAAATTATAAATACTTGCAGTAAGAAAGACACTGGTACCACAGCTAACGCTACCTCTGCCCAGTGGGTTGGGAATGGCCATGCTGAGTTGTAAGCAAGGGTTTTGGTAGAATAAATTAATTTTGTGCTTCTGTGATGAGTGCAGTCAAGAGAATTGAAAAGTTTAAACTCAGGATGGTATCTGATGTCTGAGACAAGATAAAGTTGTCAGTGCAAAGACTGTCAGCTACTGAATTGCATTTGATGAGAGTAGGAAACAGCTTTAGGGAACCTGAAAGGACCGATTACGCTTGGCTGGCAGATGGTCTGTGATCAATAGGGGAAGACAGAAAGCTAGAAACCGGTTGTGTGAAGGGAAGCAAATGTGTGTTATTCCTCTCGTTTGTGTGACATTTACTTTTGGACATTGTTTGAAACAGCTCCTGGGACTCTGGGTATGACCTAACACTTGTCATTGAGGAGAAAAAGTGAGGCCACAGATGTCAATTCAGAGAGTGGTGGTGGCAGATGAACGGAACAAGGAAGCAGTGCCCAAGGCACATGAGACAGGGTCTTGGAATCAGAAAAAGAGTGGTCCAAGGCGCAAGGGGCCTGTATGGAAGGTTTGATTTTGAAGCAGCTATTGACACTGCTGTGTGTGTAAAAGTACTGTTGGTTTGTCTAGAATTTTTTAGCTTTTTAAGTCATTATGTATCTTGTTCATGTGCTTTGCCAACTGAGATGAAAACATATGGGGAAAAACCTAGAGGAATAAAACTGCCCTTCTCTAAGACTCCTTGTATAGCAAATTGTCTGTGCCCATCAGAAAGGAATTGTTAAGTTCAAAAGTATCTGAATGCATCCAAATAAGTTGTGGCTAAAATGGTTTTCTCTTTGCATTGCTGCATGTGATTTGGTTTTTTATTGTGGAAGAAAGGAGTGATATTTTGAGATTAATTCTTATGCTGTTGTATTCAATTTTGTCAACTCCTGGCTTCATTAGCAGGAGAATTAACACTTCAACCTGCAGCCTTTTGAGTACGATCATATTCTGTCTGCTTGACTGTTTTAACTTAAAAACGGGTTCTACTTCTTGTGTTCTTAGAGTTCATCACCATTGCAGGATAATAAGAAGCTGTTGCAAACCGATGTTAGTATTTTTCTAAACATGCTAATATAGGGGCAGTTTGAACGCTTCAAAGACAGTCCTGTAGTCTAGATACATTCTGAGTTGATTCTTTTGATCTCTGTTGACACTGCCTGTTTAATGGCTGTGCCATGCCAGAAATATTTATCCTCAGTCTCCAAAATACTGTTTCTGAGAAGTGTTGTGTGAAGATTTCAGAAGCAGTGATCACAACTGTTAGAGAAAGTTCAGTCTCATGTGCCAGCAGTGACTCACTCTGAAACCCTGATCTTCTTAACTTAGGCTGAAATTTCCATTAAGGTCATACAGGATGTGGACTTCTTCTCAGTTGTTGTTTACACAGGTAAAATCTAAGCTGTAAAGTTATTCCTACATTCTACAGGAAAAAGACTGTCTATGTCCTCCTGCTGCAGAACAGGCCACATATGCCTACCACGGCTGTTCCTCAGGCTTCCCAGTCAGTGCCTCAGTCCAAGCAGCAGTAGGGTGTTCAAAACCTGTGCTCATAAGGGGAAGCAGTTAAGGCAAAGCAGTTCGGGCCATGCTTTACATACATGACATCCATGGGACTTAGTCATATGAAGGTCAAGACCATTCCTGTACAGAGGGCTGCCACAAGGCAAATATTCTGCTTAAGTCTTATGTAAGCCAGAGTAGAATTTAGATAGTGTGCAGCACTTGTGCTCAATCTCTGTTCAAGGGTTTATTTCACTCGGAGTTACAAGTCTGCCTTATAAATGGACATCACTCTTTATATCAGCTTCAGAGTCTCGGCTCTGCTTAGATACAGCTGCATGTGAAAGCACCGTTAATAGTCCAGTCTGAGGCACAGAAAGAGCAAGTGAGGGTACTCTGATCCATGTCCAAACCCAGCAGTCAATTCCTGTCTGGCAACAGTGTTGAAAAGCTGTGTTGGTCATTGCTGGTACTTGATCACAGAAGATGCAGATAAGCACATAACTCATGAGTGCTGGAGCAGTGCAGAGCCATGTGTCTGTTATGCATGGCCATGCCCAGCAAGTGCAAAGAAATGATTAATTTGAATCTTGATATTGTACATTATAGTTATACTACATTTATCTCTATTTATAATAATGTTACTTTTCATATAAATTATAATTATAATGGATGGAACTATATATTGCATGCATGCAGTGGAGCATGGCATTTAATCTCCCTTTATCCCAGTCCCCCTCTTGCCTTCCTAATCTCAACAGTAACTAGACCTTTTGGTTGGTCATGCTAAATACTAATAAATTTGACTCTTTGTTGAGATTTTTACCTTTTTCTACCCTCCTCCTTTGAGGAATTTGTTGAGAGCTTTGAAAGGAAATCAGGAAATCTTGTGAAAGCATCTGTTTCTTTTGCAAGACATTTGGGCAGTTTGGCTCACGTACTGTGAGCTAGCAATTGGCATCTAAGCAGTGGCTTCGTAGCTCTGAGCGTGCATATCTGATAGAAAGCAAATAACTTCATCTGCTGTTACACAAATGAGTGATGAAAATAGATCCTTCTATCTCTAAGCGTAAGTACTGTAAACTGAGAAGACACCACAGATACAGTCACGGATGATCTCACTGCTCCTGCTTTTAGAATTAAAAGAATACTTTCCCAGACGTTTTTGTTCATTTAATACATTTAATGATGTCAATATTAATTGTTACTATTAAGTCTTTACATAAAAAGTTGAATTTAGTGTCTTTCTACATTCGTTAACAACGCTCATTTTTTACTGCTCATTTTTTTCCAAGTTAAAAAAGAAATCCAACAGGATTGGGTGAACAAAGTCTATCAATTATTTTATTAAAATATAATATAAATTCAGAAGTTTAATGATGTACAAATGCATAAAAATAATATGTAAATAAAATTTTTCAGCTGAAAAGATTCCAAAACATCCCAGGGAAAGATTTGAATGGATGCTGGTGAATTTTCTTGCCACAGAATAGCATCTCAGAAAAGGCTTCAGCATGAGCTCTGTAAGCTGCATTTTCGGGCCTTCCTATTGCTTTACATACAATGCTCCGTATACCTCGAACTGTATGTGAGCTGTGTGGGGCTACGGAAGAACAGACTCAGGACTGAAATGTCTTTGCATATATCAGAGGAGAATCTGCGCACAAAGGGACATTTATCAGGGGTGACTGTTCCTCTGCTGAGGAAAGGAGGATACACAAGAGTCCAGAAACAGATGACGATCTTATCAAGAAAACTCTTCAGTAATATCATCAGCCTGCTCTTGCCACGTCTGGCATTTCTGTATCTTGTGTGTTTGTGATGGAGAGAGAAGGAGCAAAGCTGTGTGAGCTGCATGTAGCTGGGATAAAGAACCTACTCACACTGGGTTAGAATGTAATTGGGAATCCTTTTTGCCAGTGTGGAGCGTCCTTATGAGAATGCAGTTCATGGTATTCCTCTCACAGAAAACTGCAGGGAGGGTTCTTTGACTGCCCTGATTGTCTTTTGGCATTTTGACCTGTGTGTCCGAGTGTGAAGGTTACAGAAACTTGTTGAGAAAGATCAAATTTTTTTTTTCTTCTTGTATGAGACTGAGAATTTTAAAAAGATGGAAATCAGGGTCGTGATGGTGCCCCTGTACCTGTGCACCTCACCTTGAGTACTGGGTCCAGTTTTGGGCACTGCAGCATCAGAAGGACATTGAGGTGCTGGAGTGGGGCCAGAGAAGGGCAGAGGAGGCTGAGGAGAGGCCTCAGGTCCTATGAGGTGCAGCTGAGGAGACTGGGGTTGCTTAGTCTAGAGAAGAGGAGGCTGGGAGGGGACCTTATTGCTCTCTACAGCTACCTCAAAGGAGGCTGTAGTGAGACTGGTGCTGGTCTCTTCTCCAAAATGACTAATGATAGGACAAGAGGAAATGGCCTCAAGTTGCATCAGGGGAGATTTAGATTGGATCTTAGGAAGAAGTTCTTTACTGTGAGAAGAGTGGTTGGGCATTGGAACAGGCTGCCCAGGGAGCTGGTGGAGTCACCATCCCTGGAGGTGTTTAGAAAATGAGTCGATAAAGCACTTAAGGCCATGGTCTAGGGATCACGGAGATGTTGGGATGAGGGCTGGGAGGTCCTTTCCAGCCACGTTGATTCTATGCTCTTGTAGTGAGTTGAAAACTAAAGACTCTTTCTTCTGATTTCATCTCAGGCTCAGGATTTTGCTCTGTCCATAGAGTAGACACCGAGTCAAGTAAGAACTTGACTTAGAAACAAGTGAACAAATCTTCATCGTTTCTTAGCATATCTTGAGTAAAAACCTTTTTCTTTCTACTTCTGTCTCATTCACCTTTTTCTTTGAGCAGGTTTCTGTAAGTTCAGTGAAGCAGTCCGAATGAGAGAAAAGTCCCCTGGTATGACTGTTCTGCTGACCAGCTAATCAGGCTCTATCAGCGGTGTGCGTGATGTGCTCCTTCCTTTCTGCCTTCCAAGAAATAACTGTGCTTTCTGCAATACTTCACCTTAAGCCTTAACAATTATTTTGATGGTGTACTTAACGGACAGTTACTGCGTAGTTTTCCATGAGCTGTGATTCATAATTACTCAGCTTGTGTGCCAGTTCACATTTATTTAAGTAATTTCCTTCCCAGCCCCCAAAATCTAGAATTTGCATTGTCACTTCAACTTGATGGAGACGTGTTACCCAGTGGAGATCACATCCCTGGAACGACATCTTGTGCTTTAGATTATGGGAGTGTGAGGCACTATGGGAATGCCAGATTGCTTCCTTTGCATTAATTTTATTTAAGCAAATGAAGACGTTTCAAATAGATCAGTACTTGGAGCCTTGGAAGAGTCCATACATGCACTTCTTTTGAAACTCTGCCTCTGAACACTCTGCCTGTGTTGCAAGGCATAGTGCACCTTCACATCACTGGTGTGAGCTCTGCATTGCAATAGGGAAGGCAGAACAGCTTTTGTACCTAAGGTCACGTCGAAGAGGCTGGAGTGCTCTGACAGTGTCGTGCTCAGAGCTGCACCCTAGTGTAAACTAAATAACTGTTAATGAACCTTTCTCATATAAATGTTTTATAGCTACACGATGGTCTGGCTGCTTGGAGGTAGAGAATGTATCTGGCCAGATGTTAGGTGGAATCACTGGGTACAGAGTGGATGTACTTTAGCCCTTCAGTTTAGCCAGGATTCAGCTGTGCAGTGAGGTATTAGCTTATGTTATACTTTATTTTGGGGGGTTAGCTCAGGAATTGCACACTGTAATGACACACATGCCTTGGCTAAAGAAGGGATAATTGTGCTTGCATGCTGTTTCTAAATATGAATTCATGCACTTCTGACCTTATATTTCAGGTCTGAAAAATGTCTCTGTCTTCTCTCAGTCTGGCAAGGTTCCTTCATCCCTCTTTTTCTTGAGGATCTTCAGTTCCTGATTTTACAGGCTGTTTTTTATCCTGATAGCTCTCAACTTGGGCCTTCAATGGCTCCTTCTCTAGGCTCCTTCTGTCTTGTATTTCTTAAAATGTATTTCTCTCCTCTTTCTGTGGTCTCTTTTTTTTCTGAAAATCTTTGCTTAATCTTTCCCTATCCTCACTTTCAGAATATTCTTTCCCTCCCTTTATTGTCAGTTGTAGGACAGCGCTGCTGCAGATAAGGAATAGCACCTGCACTCTCTGCCATTTGCAGTACTAGCAGCAGGTAGGAGAGATAAAGAAACTCTGCTGCTGACTTTTGGGGCTCTGAAGAAAGGGAGGGAGCAGCCACACTTTTGTTACAGAAAATGGAGAAGCCTTTTCATTAGGCATCCTTACCTCGAGTGCACAGCTGCCCTGTGGGAGCATTGGCAAGGTGGGGTGACGGTAGGCAGTCAGTTTGGAATGGAGCAGCATGTGGCAGCTTCTCCTGCTCTGTGTTTGCTGTCTAGAGCGTAGGCTTCTACACTCTACACTACTTCTTGATTGTAGGCAAAGAATAAGTACCTGTGGGTTGTCTGCTTCTCTCATGTTCATTGATTTAAGAGGTTTGGTTGACTGTAATGCTTTACAGGGTGGGCCTGGGGGTGATCAGAGTCAAGATGAGTAGTCGCTGTGGTGTGACAGTGACTTCAGATACAGGCAGAAAACTGCTTGGTTCAGAACTACTCTGCCTGCTCAGTGGCAGCCTAACAGCAACCTTCCCTCCAGGGTGACTCCACTGAGTTGTATTCTCAGTTTTCACTCCCAAGTCTGTTCCTCTTTCCAACCTTCTCATCCTGATTGTGGGCTGATCCTGCTTTCTCGTCTGTGGGGCAGCAAAAGGAAAATTTAGGAAATTTACTCAGGAAAAATGAGTGAACTCAGATTTTGCCATGACCCCTGCTGGAGCAGGTTCAGACGAGCAAGTCTCATGAGGAGAGGCTGAGGGAGCTGAAGGAGATTCAAGGGGACCTTCTCCCTGACTACTACTCCCTGAAGGAAGGTTGTAGTCAAGTTGGAGTGTCAGGCTCTTCTCCCAGGCAACTAGTGACAGGATGAGAGGGCTGGGCCTGAGGTTGCACCACGGAAGGGTCAGGTTGAATGTTAGGAAGCCCTTCCTCACGACAAGAGTGATCAGATCCTGGAATGGACTGTCCAGGGTTGTGGTGGAATCCCCATCCCTGGAGGTGCTTAAGAAAAGACTGGATGTGGTGCTTCTATGATCTAGCCAGTGTGGTGATACTAGGTCAGGGGCTGGACTTGATGATTTTAGAGGTCTTTTCCAGCCTCAATAATTCTGTCACTCTGTGAATGCAATTCAGTTCTGAAAGGGGGATGCAGTGTTCATTCAATCACCAGGAAGTGCCATGTCAGCATATTTTGGGCTACTGTTTCAGACTCCCAGTTAGTTTTTGGAGACATTTGGACTACTGAATGAGTCCCGGTGGAAAGGGAGTGTTTCAGTTTTGCTACCTCCATTACATTTTAGAGTGCAATTACAAGCTAATTCAGGGCTCTTTGTTTTAGGCTACCAGCCTCTGATTCGCTGCTGTCTGCCAGTACCTCTCTGCACTTATCCCACTTACCGGTCCTGGTAGGGCTTACCTATAGAGACCATTTATTTTTGCCCTGAGTGGAAGCTCATCCTAGTCAAATCACTAATGGAACATCAAAAAGATCCATCCGTTAGAGTTGCATATGGCTAAGATCACAATTATGAAAAGTCTCTTTTTTTCCCCCCTCCGTGTTTATCCGCACAATAAATGTAGTTGTCAGCAGGATAAGTTCACACATCGGATAAGGTCACAATTTCATTTAGTGACAACTTCCAACAGCGTGAACTTACAAGGTTCGATTTATTAAAGAGTCAGAAGGGATAAGATCACTGCATGGCCAGCCTGATTTATCAGGGTTTGACTGGAGCACTTGAAGAGAGAATGTCGTATTTCAAGTTTATGTTCAAAACTGTAGTTTAGTGTGTGTTATGTCTCCGAGGCTTGAAAATTGAGGGCGGAGAATTTAGAGGAGGTATCTCAATAATGCCTTTTATGTCTGCCAAGCAAGTGTGTGAGCATTTAATATTGGAGATCCTTTGTAAAGAATCACAAAAGTGGAAATGGGCTGGTTCTCTGCTGTCAGTGATCTGTTGTGTGCAAACACCTAGGTATTCACTTGTTACACTGCAGCTAATCACCGGTCAGACATTAACTGCAGATGCTGCCAGTGGGTACAGAACGTCTGGTGGTCTTGGACTCTGAGCTGGGCAGTGCTTAGGAGCTTCTGAGAGTGTTTTGAACTGACTTCAGAGCAGTCCTTATTGAACACTATAATACAGACAATTCTCTGCTGTGTGAAGATGTTGCTTAGGGATCCAGGTGGCTGTGCACTAGAAATACGCAAGGAAGGAGCCATTTACTGGAGGAATTTGGTAGAACTCCATGATGCAAATAACCAATCTCTAATTACTGCAGAGGAAGAGCTTACTCATTCTTTATACCAGACTCCATCTAGCAGGCTATTCCTGATTAAAAAAGCTACTGCCAAAGCTATCAGTGAGTTGCTTAGAAATGGTAAACATTTATAAATCTGCATAAACCTATTTCTGAATGATTTAGTTCACTTTTTCTCCCCCAAAACACTATTCATCATTCTCCATTGGTTCTTACTCCAGAACATGAGTAGACAGATGAAAGCTGGTATTTTGATCAGGTATACTGTGTCTAGCTGAATTCTTCTTGCACTGGAAATATGTTAAGGACCAAAAGCTGTTGCTGAGTTCCTGTGTACACTCCAGGTTTTGTGGAGGTTTTCAAGATGATTCTGATTTTGCTGTAAAAGATGACAAAGCTAAACTGACTTCTGTGGCTCATGTTTTATACAAGCTCTGTGTGACGTTCCTGAAACAATATCTATACACAAGAAAAGGATCCCAAAGTGAGCCCTTTGAGTCTGGGTTTGTTTCTATCAAGGTGGCCTAATATCTTAAAAGCCATGGGATGTTTTGTAGCTGTGCTAGCGAGTTATGACTTGGGGCTTCTTTTACAGTGCAGCTATCATAAGTCTTTGAGTAATCACAGACTTTAAAAGTACGCTCCATCAACAAGATAAGAGAAACAGCCCACAGCACTAACGGCATTATCTGTTACCAAAATTGATTAGCCCATACTATGTGTCTCAAATATTTTGTATAAACTTACTCAGCAAGCTGGAAAGAAGTGTGTTCAGAAGAAGGAGCTTAAAAAAAAAAAACCCAAACTTGCTCTGTAGCAAGGAAAAGTGAAGTAAAGATCCCTAAATGGAACATTTCTTTAGCTTTCTAACCTAACTCTCAAAAGCTAAAGTGAGGGCATCGCTTCCTCTCTGCTTATGTTTCTTAGTGCCCCTTTCTCTTACGCTTTCTGCTCTCCTTTTCAGACAGATAGTCGACAAGTCTGGGATGAAAAGAGCCAACTACTACAGCTGCTCAGCTTTGCCATAGGAATGGTGCAGTATATCCCAGACTTTATCCCGGAGTGCGAATGAATTCTGTATATTATAGATTGATATGTGAAGGAGCGTTATGTTCCGCACTGGGGTGGTCTGTTGCACTTGCTGATTGCTGGAGACTTCTAACAGTGTTTGCAGAGATTTTTCTCTTTCTTTGGGACTGGAGCATAGATTAAAGGAAGCTGAAGCATCCCTGTCCCAGTTGCTGAGTTCTCCATGGACAAGCTCCTGTGGCATATCAATAGCAGTCTTTACACATCTTAATGTGACTTGTGGCACAGCAATAAAATCTCAGATCCTCCTCCTTCTCCTGATGCAGTCTGTGAAGATGCTGCTGGGCTGTGCAGGGGATGGTATCTGCAGAGAGCACTTACATCTGAACTTCTTCTGAGGGTGAAGGGCAAAATCTTGCTGCCACAGTTTTCAAACTGTTTTACTTAAGAGTCACAGGATGAGGTTCTCTTTTATTCCAGCGAACTCTCTTGAGGTTACTTGGGGCCATAAGTTTTGAAATCACTTAAACCAGTACAATCATAGAAACCTGGCAGTGAGCAGAACACAGAGCCGTTTTCATCAGTGGGACCCTGGGTCTCGCTGTTGCTGCTGTTTCAGTGCTCTTCAGCAAAGAGCAAAAATGTTGTAAATGAGTGCAGGAAAAGTGCAGGATCCCTACTCTGGGGTCAGGAGAGGATTTTTAATACTGACATTTGTGATCTATAAATCCTTGTAGCAGCCCCTGGCCTTCCTGTTTAGGGCTGACAAAGGAGCATTGGCAGGGATTTTAGAGAAGATGCAGACTCTGGTGGGGAAAGAAAAATTAGCAAATGCTTTCAGACCCTTCTGAGCAGTGGTTTTTAACTTAGAGCTCTACTAGGGTAAATTTTTTTCCCTAAACAAATATTTTCAATGGAAAATTATAACCTTTTTCAAGGATTGCATCGTAACTTGCTGCACCTTTTCCCAGTGTAGACAAAATGTTTTGCCAGATTTTCCTTCCCAGCTCTTAACGTGTACCCACATGCCTGACAGAAGTTAATCACTTTGCACAGAATGACAGAATTATTGAGGCTGGAAAAGACCTCTGAGCTCATCCAGCCCAGCCCAGGACTTAACATAACCACATCAGCTAGACCAGGGCACTAAAGGCCAGAGCCAGTCTGTCAAACAACTCCAGGGATGGGGACCCCATCACTGCTCTGGGCAGTCCATTCCAGGGTCTGATTACCCTTTCCTGGAGGAAGAGCTTCCTGACATCCAAGCTACCCCTCCCCTGGCAGCTTCAGGCCCTGCTTTCTTGTCCTGTCACTAGTTGTTTGGGAAAAGAGCTTGACCCCTACCTCCCTTCAGGTCCCTCCTGAGTCTCCTCTTCTCCAGGCTAAATACCCCCAGGTCTCTCAGCTTCTCCTCATCAGATATTTCCTCCAGTACCATCTCCAACCTTGTGGTCCTCTGAGCCCACTCCAGCCCGTTAATCTCTTTCTTGAAGTAAGGAACCCAGAACTGTTCCCAGCACTTGAGGGGAGGCCAGTGTCCAGTACAGGGGGAGAATGATGTTCCTAGTCCTGCTGGCCACACTTTTCCTGATCCAAGCCAGGATGCCATTGGCCTTTTGTGCCACCTGGGCACCCTGATGGCTCATGTTCAGCCAATTGTCAACCAGTACTGCCAGGTCCCTTTCTGTTTTGGAGAACTATAATCAAGAGATGAAGGAAGATCAGGCAGCAGAATGTTTTGTAACCCCACCTGAAGTCTGGCACTGAAAATCCAGCAGCTTCAGTACATTGCAGCCTGTTGCAGCCCACGAGTTGCACCCTTTAGCATATTCTTGTGTAGTGAATTGAACTGTATTGCCCAGCTACAACTTGGGACTCTAAACAGAAGACAATAAAAGAGAGAAAGAATCCATATTAATGGAGGAAAAAAGGCAGCTTTGGAAAGTAATTGGTATGTTTGCCTCAGACCTGAACTGCTTACCAAGTATAAGATTCATGCTATCAATTTTATTTATATTATAAAGTGTAATGATATATACCTTAAAACTTAGGTAGGTTTTTGGATATCGCTGGATGATCTGCCCTAAGTTTGTCGTTCTTAATCCATTAAAAGACAGGCCTGCTTGTAAATCCACAGGTACAGATAAGGAGTCACTGTTTGACTGTGTCTGAACCCTTTTCAAATGAAAAATGTCAGTGGCAGAAAGGGAGGCTGAATTATTTTTTTAAAGGGTTTTCAAAGATTCTCATGATTCCTCTGGTATCAGTTAAATGTGACATGTCCATAGACATGGCTGGTTTGTAGTGTGTAAAAGCAAGAAAATGCTACACTTTTCATCTCTATGCAGAGAAAATGCTGCAGTGTGCCAAAGCGATCAGCATCTTACCTTGCCATACCAGAAAGACTTCTCCCTTCCATAATTAGCAGATTTTCTTAAGTTCATACACGAACGTGTCTGTGAGAGGGGAAAACAGCAGCTTCCCCCCCCCATGTTGGGTGGCACATACATCTCACACGTGTAAATTAGATGCAATTAATCCATAAACGTTCGTGCTCACTTAGTGCCTTGTAAAATGTCACGGGGAGGGCTCGCCTGCACACACAGAAGCTTTTGTAAACTGACACAGCTCTGTTTCCTAGATTTGTTCCAGTTTGCAGGAAGGATCTGATGCACAATTTTACGTAGAGCAGTTTTGTAATCTGCTGCTCTCTGAATTGAAATTTAGATTTCGGTGCTTGAAAATGGAAGCTGGAGCCAAGTTTTCTCTAGAAAATGATGGAGATTAACCCCTGTGGAGAAGGAAAAATGTCACAGCCTGGCTGTAACATAAATCCAGGCAGCCATGGGACTGGTTGGCTCAGGGCAGCCTGTGGGGACTGCCTGTAAGCCAGGAGGACTTACTCACTTCCTCTAGCCCAAGGTTCATTTCACAACAACTGCCAGCTCTAAATCTTGGATGAGATGACTTCTTGCACAGTTGGACTTTACCCTGTTTGTGGAAAAGCCTTGTGATTTGGGGTAGAGTTGTCGAGCTGATGCAAAAGACAGGAATTTCTGCTGCATCTGGTTGGTATAGAAAGGGAAGAAGGGGCTTTAGCAGACACTGTGTCTGCTGCAAAGTCAAGGTGAGCTCGGCTGTGTGGGGCAACAGCCGATTTTCTACTTAACCATCAGGAAGGCCAAAGCTTCCAAGTGCAGCGACATGTAAAATTCAACAAAAGTCTGAGAAGAAAACAGAGATCAGCCCCTCCTCCTTGTTTCATTTGACCTGCCTTAAAAGTTTGATACCAGAATTGAGTTGGTTTAGAACATTAGAAATTGTGTAATGAAATCGTAATGGTGGCTACTTTTTTAACTGGGATATTTGTTCACACAAACATTGGATTACTTTTGGAGGAGACTACTTTTTTTTAATACCTAAATGAATACGATATTGGGAAGCAGTGACTGAGTTTTATTTTTCCTCCCGCAGTAACAGTCAGTTGTGTTTTATTCTTTCCTTTTTCTTTGAAAACCCCACAGAAGTTGAAGCAAACTAACAACAATTTCATAGAGTCCTTAGGGATCAGAAGAGACCTCAAAAGTTCATCTAGTCCAATCCCCCTGCTGCAGCAGGATCACCCAGACCAAGTCGCACATGAACACATCCAGGCGGGTCTTGAACGTCTCCAGAGAAGGAGACTCCACAACCCCCCTGGACAGCCTGTTCGAATGCTCCGTTACCCTCACTGGGAAGAAGCTCTTGCTGAATCTTCTGTGGAACCTCCTCTGTTCCAGCTGGCACCCATTGCCCCTTGTCCTATCATCAGATGGCCTTGAGAAGAGCCTGGCTTCATCCTCCTGACATCCACCCCTTAGCTATTTATAGACACGAATGAGGTCACCCCTCAGCCTTCTCTTCTCCAAGCTCAAGAGATCCAGCTCTTTTCCTCATCAGAGAGGTGCTCTACTTCCTTCATCATCTTCGTTGCTCTACGCTGCACACCCTCCAGTAGCTCTGTGTCCTTCTGGAACTGAGGGGCCCAGAACTTCATTTTGAAGTCCTTCCCTTCAAAAATCAAATTTGTTTTTCAGCAAAATGACAAGTTAGTGCCCACTAGAACCCCTCGTACCACCTCGCCATTGCTTTTATATATTTTGTATGTAAACCTTGCGCCAGTACTTTATTTTGTTTCTCATTATTTTTGTGTATAATTTACTGCTTGTAAAACCTTACTAATTTTAATTAAAAAAAGGATTTCGAACCAAGTGTCTTCAGTAGTTTCATCGTATTTAGCAGAGTTATGGATTTATTTTGCTGTATGCTATGTCTCAAAAATTGTTAGTAGCTGAATGCTTCTTGAGGTTAATGCATCAGGTGTGGCTGCTAATGCTCTGCCTCCTTTCAGCTACCATCTTCTCCATCCTCAGCCCTTCTTAGAAACTTTTATGATACTGCTATTCTGAATAAAATGCCTTCAAACTCTAATGCAGGTAAAAAGATGCAAGAAAGCGACGGGTCTGTCTAAACTAAAATTGAATATAATTGTAAGGGGGAAAAGGTTTGTTTTTCTTGCTGCAGGATGACAAGATCAGTTGTTGTTCAGACAAGCTTAATTAATTCTCATTATATGGGTCCTCAGAACATTGTGCATATAAAGCCAGCACAAAGGCAGAGGTGGTTGTTGTCAAGGCACAAGTGAAAGTACTCTCAACACTGCTTGTTCTCTTTGTTTGCAGGAGAATTGGAGGTGGTCCAGAAAGACGGGGTGCGCAAGATTCAGAGCCGGCAGCAGCTTCCGGTTGGAACAACATGGGGGCCCTTTGCTGGGAAGATGGATCTGAATAATAACACCTTGGTATGTAGATGCTCGGAGACTCTTTGCTTCATTATATTGTGTGGTGCTCTTTAGGGAATAGCTTGAATCACTACTCAGCTGGAGCAGTTGAAAACAGGTATTGTTAGCTCTCACGGACACTGGCATCTGGCTTTTTTCCAATGACTTCATGTATGGCAACCATCCATGTAAAGTTATTTGGAGTACAGGTTAATAGTATTTAACGTGTTATTTTACAGAAGGAAAATGTCACTTCTTTGTTTGCTGAAGCAAGCTGTTGCATTTCAGCAGTAATCGCTGATTTTCTTTTTTAGGAGCTTTTAAAATTTTTCCTTGCAGAATAATTTCTGTGAATGGACAGTATAAAAAATAAACAATAAGATTATTTTAGAATAAGTTTAAGATAATATTAGTTAAGTTGGCCTTAATTAACATGACAAGACGTTCAGTCTGATCGAAACAATTTGGTGAGATATCAAAAAGCACTGTCATATATGTTCACAATCAGGTTTTTATTTTTACTCTGATTACAAAAAAAATGTAGAGGGTATTTATTAAATGCGGTGGTTTGCAGGTTTGATGCATAAAAATCCTGTCATTCCTAGGTTTTATTCTCATCTTTTTTGATACTGCTTTTAACTCTGAGCTTCAATATCACTTATGCCGTTCAGAGAAGTATTTTGAGAATACCTGGGAGTGTGACCCTCTATTGACAAAAAATCAGCTAATATCTCTAGAAGAAGGGTTTAGACGAACTTGGAGCGTGTGGTGCTCTGTGGGATATTTCTGAGGAACCATTATCTTCAGCTGGATCACTGCTTGCTGTTACCGACTTTGCATGAATATATTAGCGTAAAGATCAGGGGAACTGTTCCACAGAAATGTATTACAGGCGTTTCTGTAGCAAAGGAGGAAGCTGAGCTGGTCAGTGGTAGTCCTGCTCTTGATGACCTGAAGTGCTAAAGTAGCACCTGGGACAGTGTGAAAGTGGGTGTATGGAAAGAGGAGTAAACATGGGGTTACTGATGGTCTTTAACTCTTCCCTGAGTCATCTACACCTAATGTACTGGGGAAACTGGATGTGTGAATGTATCTTCATTTTCTCCTTCCATTCCATTTTTATTTCTGCATTTATTTTCTTTTTGGTCTATCAGCATTCTCAGAATATTTTCATAAAACATCTAAGTCAAATAATTTTCGAAGATTCCCCTATCACTACTTTTATCAGCTTTTGTGCAACAGAAACCTTCGTCCCGGTATAGCTCAAAGTCAGTCCCCCTTAGGAGAAATGGCAGCTTGGTGTTGACCCTGTCAACCCTGTCCATTAGTACTACTTCCTCAGTTATAGAGGACTTGAAGATAATGTTTGAGTGTGGGAGATGATGTTTATTGACCCTTCACTACAAAAATGACCAGATATTCTTGGGGTGAGTTTGTAACATGACAGCAGTTGATTGTACTGTGGCATTTTTGCTTTCTGGAGGAAATGTAGATCAACCATAATTTTCCACAGCAGGATCTTGCCTCTCCTTTGGTAGCACAAGCATGCAGTGAAGTCTGTTAATACTTCATTAGTTTGGGCAAATACCATGCTTGCTGTAACAGAACCTAAGCTAAGCTCTTTTGGTTTTAATGAACTTGTAATTAAGCAGCGAGCAGAGCTGACTTTTTAGTTTGGTGATTGTAATGAGATGGAACAACTTTCTCAGCCTACTTCAGAGAGATGGGGGATGAAAATCTTTAGGACCTTTCTCTCTCTAAAGTGGAAAGTTTGTTTCTTAAGAACAAAAGAAGTCTATTTATGTAAGCACTTGAAAGATTTTACTTTTGTTTTGCCTACTAATCTAAACAGATCTGAAAAAGTTCCCACAAACAGAAGTGTAGTCCTCAGCGATACTATTTTGTCCCCTGAGTAATACCATCCTTGAGATAGTCAAAACTGAAGCTGGGTTCTAACTTTGTAGCTTGCCCTCCTTTGAGCAGGAGTTTGGACTGGAGGACCTCCAGAGGTCCCTTCCAACCTGAACTATTGTGTGATTCTAAGTATTGTTCATTCTTCCCAAATATCAGATGTTTCCTGTAATCCTACATCTGTTACTTTAAAATGCTGTGTGAAGAAATGCAAGCCCTTTGAACGGAACATTAATTTACTGTTTGAGCTACAGGAACCCAGTGCCAGCTTCTACATATTTTTCTTTTATCTTTTTTTTTCTTCCCCTCTAAGCCATTCTGTTTTACTTAAAATATTTCTGTTTGCTTGACACTTTTGATTGCTTTGCTCTCACTTGTTCATGAGGGAAAGTTGAGTTTGTTATTTCTATCTGTTTTGAGTAAAGGCTGGTCTCCCTAGAATTTAGTTTAGCACCTGACTTCAGGTTTATTTCTGAATGAGAACTTCATACATCGCACTGTTGTTAAACATCAGGTAATTTTTGTAAAGCAGCTTTACAAAATGTGAACTTTTGGTGTAGAAGACAAAGGAAGAAAATGCAGGTGAGTAAATGTCACAATTTTGCAGCTGCTGTCTGTATGAGGAAATATGTTTGTGACTGACTGCGTGTATCTCCCCTGACTTCGCTGATTGGATTAGCCCTGTGACACTGCCTCACAGGTTTCACTACTGAGTTATACCAGTTACAGCTTGCTTACTACCCTTGTACTCCACGTCATATACAGCCTGTATGTGTAATATCCTGTGGAAGTGCTGCTTGTTTCAAGCTGTGCGACGATGCAGAATACAGTCTCACTGTTATTGGTTCAGGAGATGGACCAAGCTAATCAATTCAGCATGATAGTTAATTGAGTCACCATGCCAAATGTCAAATTGTTTTTAGATCTTTCAGGTTTCTGTCTTGAAGTGTATTAATAATACACATCTCAGAATAGTGTGAGGTTGAGTACCTTGAACAAAGATGGTTTAAGTGCTGTTGCATTTGCAGCACTATTGGGAGACATGGTAGAGCAGGGTCCCAATCAGTACTGCGGAGTACTCAGGCTTCTGGAATTAGTTCAATGACTACTAAAGTCCTCATTTTTTCTCATCTAGGAGTTAGCCAATACTAACGACTTATGAAAAAGCTGATAAAATAGTGTACCTGGAGACAGGACAAGGGGTCACAGTCTTAAGCTCCTTCGGGGGAGGTTTAGACTTGACATTAGGAAGAGGTTTTTCACTGAAAGAGTGATCCGATTTTGGAACAGGCTGCCCATGGAGGTGGTTGGGTCACCGTCTCTGGGGGTGTTTAAGGTTAGGCTGGATGAGGTGCTGAGTGGAATGATCTAGATGTCAGATGTTTAGATTTACTTGGTTGGTTTTAGGTTGGACTGGATGATCTTCAAGGTCTTTTCCAGCCTCATCATTACTGTGATACTGTGATACCTCATTGCTTTACTCTTACTGTTGATGAAACAGTCTGCATGCAACTACCAGCAATCTTAAGAATGTTTGGCATTTTTTTTTTAGCAAGAGTCTCCAATCTTAAAACTTTTCTAGGCATTTCATTCCCATTTTAATCTGAATTGAAAAACTCCTTAGATCATTATGAATCTAATCCATTATCTAATAATAATAATATATTTGTTGAAATGTTTGTATCAGGTTTAGACTGATAGGTCTGCTATTTAATTACTTCTAATGAGCTGTTCATTTAATATTGCCAGATTGGCAGCGTTCTCCTCCAGTCAGCTGTATGCATAGATTGTGTGTGTCTGCACACCTGGGAAAATAGGGGTTATTGCCTTCCATTTCCTTCCATAGCTTCTGTTTTCCATCACTTGTTCCATAGTAGTTGGTGGTCCCAAGAAAATGAAATGCACTGGAGCATCTTTCCAAGCGCAGCAAGTGTCCTTCTAAAATGAGAGCTCGACAAACAGGGTAGAATTTTGTACCATACTGCTTTCTATCTACAGCTGATGAGAACTCAGCAGTACAAGGAAGGTGACATGATTTAATATCTGGTTTTACCAGGAAGACTTCCTCTTTGCACCTTGCTGCGTCATAGAAGTATCAGTTGTTTGTGAATACCTACAAGCCAATAGTATTTCTAAGCCTGAAACTCCTAGCTTGTGACTTTGTCATTAACAGGAGCGTGAATTTGCACACATGTCAAGTCTAGGTGACAAGAGCAGAAGACCCCTCTAGGGTGGTCATACAGACCACTGAGAGAGGAGCGCCAGTGTGTAAGCAGCAGTGTAGTCGCCACAAGCAGCAGTGTAGGCTGCATTAGCAGTCTACTTAAGAAAAAGCCGTTTGCTTGCTTTTTCCCAGCTGTAAATGTTTTCCCTGTTTGATGGTGCAGCTTGGTAGGACTGAGGCCCTTTGGTACTGAAGCAGCATAGCACTGTGTAGCCCACATCAGACATCACACGGTGGCTCGTGCCATCACTCCAACAGTCGTGTGGAAGCATTCTGCAAGGCCTTTTCTCTTGGCCGCTCCCAGCTAGTTTTTGGTGTTAATCTGTGCCCATGGCAGTGTTTTGTGAAGTAAAACAATGAGCAGCTGGATCCGTCCCCCCATATTCTTCTTGTTTCAGGCATGGGTGCATGGGGCAGGTCTGTACGGGTCTGATAAGGAAAAGAGGATTCAACATGGTTGTGAAGGGAATCCGTGGGAGGAAAGTGTGTAGGCTTGGACCAGGCAAGCAGTGGGATACAGCAGAGACCCTTTAATGGGATCTGGGAGGTTCAGCACCAAAGCAACTCCTCTGGAAGATATACTTATGAAACTGCTTGACTGGGGAACTTGGGAGCCAAGGTTCAAGATACAGCTAAGTTACTCACTTGCTAATCTGGAACTGGTCACTCCAGGTCAGAAACCTCCTATCTGTTGTAGCCAGCAACTTTTAATCTTCAGAGCTGCAGTGTGAGGGTTTTTTGGGCACTTTGGTTGGAGGTGCTGTATGGCCATGGAGACTGCCAGTACTCTGATGATACTCTGCCAGTAGTCTCTTGTTCTCTTTTTCAAACATAGAAAGGGATAAAGCAGTTCTTATCTTTGTGTTTTCACCTGCAAATGGGGATTTTTGTTTGTGTTAGTATAGAGCTATTTTTTATATTTTATTACTGATAATAGTGTATTTAGTAAGGAACCTTGATTCTAATTTTTCTTACACTGTGTTGATACCTTTCAGTACCTCAAGTGATTACAAAAGCTTTTTTTTTCCCCAATTTTATACTGCTGTAGTCTCTGTTTTAGGTTTTAAAACTAACTTAAACCCACTTGTTTCTGGCCCAAACATGATACGACATTAAAGCACTTCTGGCCACCTTACAGTGATGTGCTAATCCACACACCATCCACAATGGTCTATGAGAACCTTCACCTTCTATGAAGTGCCCTCCTATTTGTGTAGACGTGTAGTTGCAAAGAGAGAAGAACTTCTTCTAAAAGTATAACTGAAGATTAGATGCTTTTCTTTCAAAAATATTGGTTATTTCTGCGTCTTTATTTGCAGCTGCACAACTGAGTTAACTTAAAACATGTTACTAACTTAATAGCAAGCTGTGGTAACGACCTAAATAAACTCCATGATTTGAAAAATGCTGGGAGCATTTTTCAAAAAATGATTTGAAAAATGTGGGAGCAGCTCCCAAAATGCAAACTGGTGATGAAGCAATGGGATCCATGACAAGAAAGAGGATGTTGGTTGTGCACATCAGTCTAAATTCTGTTAGTACACCGTTATTAGTACTGTTTGCCATTACCACAGCCTTCATTTTCAGATACAAAATGCTTAAGGAACATACAAATGTGGTTTGTGTAAAACAAAGCAAAACCCAAGTGCTCTCAGGAAGACAAGATTGAAGTTGCATTGTTTCTTCCCCCCCCNGATTGTGTTATTAGTGGAACTTCACATAAAATCACTTGGGTTTTTTTCACCTGTTTTCCTTGACTACAGCAATTTTAAGGCTATCCATACCTATGGTTCATTCTGATACCTGTTTCTTTTAGCAGCAGATCTTTAACATTTTCTTAAAACCACCATTGGTTGCTTTGAAAGGTTTTTAAAACCAGTTACTTGATTCTTATAAGCATCTCCATTAAGCAGACTTTACCCTAATACTATTGTAATTAAGTAGTAGACGTTACCAATCATTCTCATTAAACTAAATCAGTTCCCTGGGAGAAAACTCAATAAAGTGTCTGTCCTATTTCAGCAAGCTTCGTTTTAATAGGAGAGTTCTTCTCAAAGTGGGAAGGTACCCTGGGGCACACTGCCAGACTGAGGAATGGACTGGCAGAAGAAATAAGGCAAGGTCAGGAGCCTGGGACAGAAGAAGGGCAATAAAATGTCATTGGTGGTCTCCTAGACAGTGGAAACAGAGGGAGACTCCATCTGCGAGTGCCAGGCGCTTCCTCAAACCACTGCAGTAAGCTGTGCAGTAGCAACATAATCTGCTGCTGCTAGATTATGGTCCTCTAGTCTGATTTTCTCTGTACTGTAGGCTTCAAGGTTCAAACATTTATTTTGCCACTGTAGATTTTGCTAAATGCAGAGTGCCGCTTTTAGAATGGGATGTGGGCTCACGTAAAAACATGGAGTGAACGATATCATTGATTTAGCTCCACTGAAGGTCATTCATGTAGTTGACCACACTGAAATACCTAACTGGCACGAGTTCAACCCTCGTATTCAAGATGAGGATTTTAATGCTGTCCTGTGAGGAAATTTTAAAAATTATGCTTCTTATTTATGAAACTTACTTGTTATAATAGCCTAAGCAGATATAAAATGTCATATTTAAATATTCAGCAGTTTTTAAAATAACTTTTTTCTCCCTAAATGCTAAACAACACTCTTTTTTTTAAATGTGGAAATTTAGTTTCTAAAATGTAGACGTTTGGTTTTCTAGTAGATACAAAGTTATATAACAAGCCTGGGAAATTCTGGCTCCATCATTTCAGTAGAACAGAAAGCTGTGAAGGTACTCGTGTTTGTGAAGATGTTTGCTTTTGTAAGCCAGGAAATTGGTGGTTGTTACAGTGGCGGCTGAACGAGATCATAGAATCCTCATGGCTGGAAAGGACCTCCAGGATCATCAAGTCCAACCCTCATCCCAACATCTCCCCAACTCCTAGACCATGGTCTCAAGTGCTCTACTTGTTTTTTAAACACCTCCAGGGATGTTGACTGCACCACCTCCGTGGGCAGCCTGTTCCAATGCCCAACCACTCTCTCTGTAAAGAACTTCCTAAGATCCAATCCAAACCTCCCCTGGAGGGTTTAGTTATCTCTTTGAACACTAGAAAATAAAATGCTCTGGATACTGCTGGGTTTCTCTGAGGCAATTTCATGTGAATCTGTGCCTGACTGAGGGTAGTTAGCCTTAATGTACATTGGTAGTGGAGAAAAGCACTGTGACGCTGGTGCCTCTGTGGAACTGCAGCAGCAGTTGTGCTGTGCTCGGTATGGTGTCCAAATACACTGTCTGGACATACAAACAACAAGTGATTATGAAAGCATCAAGGGATTCTTTGCTTAAAGCTTGTGGAGGCAAAACTAGGTAGCTGTTTGGAATACAGTGTTGTAGAGAAAATTCTGGTGTGTAAAGAAAATTCATGTTTTGATGGCGTCAAAATTTGTTTGTGCTAATAAAAGTGCAGGCTGAGATACCATGTCACAGTAACAATAGCAAGATTGGAGTCATTGTCTCATAACAAACCTGTGGTTTCAGGGAAGACAGTGGCTGCTTGCCACTCTCTTCTGTATTGTGTAATGGATTGATTGGAAAAAAGTGAACTGAGGAGTGTCCTCATTAATGTTGATCAATAGGGAAAGGGCGGGTATAAAGAGGAAGGAGCCAGGCTCTGCTCAGTGGCACTCAGTCATAGGACAAGGGGCAGTGGGTGTCAGCTGGAACAGAGGAAGTTCCACATAAACGAGAAGAAACTTCTCTACAGTGAGGATGACAGAGCACTGGAAATGGGCTGCCCAGAGAGGTTGTGGAGAAACGTCTGGAGACGTTTCAAACCCACTTGGACTGTTTCTGTGCGATTGGATCTAGGGGATCCTGTTGTGGCAGGGGGATTGGATTGAATAATCTTTCACGGTCTCTTCCCATCCCTATCATTCTGTGATTCTGTCATTGAAATCCCAAACATCAATTTCTTTTCTGCCCAAAAGTGCTTGAGAGAAGTAAGTTCTCGAGAATGATGGAAATAAAGTGTATTTCTAGTTCACTACTAGAGAAGATAACTGCCTTCTGTGAAAGTGTGTTTTTTAATAGAAAAATACCCTTAATTTTTGTAGTAGGTATAAGTAGTACACTGTCTTTGAATACATAAATACATAAACTGTAGGCAGATTAAGTAGATATGTTTGTCCATGTATTTGCAGTGTGTTTGTGAGTATGTTACACTGGCATATTCTGCTCAGAATAAAGTACCGACTGGTAGTAGGCCCTAAAATTCAGAGTTTTATTCAAAGGAGTAAGATTTTGCCGAATTTTCTTCTCCATTCTTCTATAAGCTACTTTCCTAATGACATCGTAGTGTTACATAGCCAGAGAACCTTTTCCAGATGCAGCAGGTCTACTTTGCTCCACTAAAATATGGGCAATGCAGAACTTGACCTGAGAGCTTAAGTCGTGAGTGAGGTTTGTAAGTGTCTTGGGCCTTGTTTATCAAGCCCTGAACACAAGCTCATCAGTCTAATCCTGTGGTGGCTCCTCAAGCTGTCTGGTTGCTAAAAAGATGATCAGCCCAGACCATTAGGGCTTGGGAGGTAGCATTACCTGCTGTTCTTGCTCTCCCCACCAGCCCCAGACATATGCAGTAGGATGCCCAGCTAGACCTTTGCCTCATCATGTTGATTACTTGAAGTTTTTGGATGTCCTGGTGTTCCATACGTGACAAATTACACTGTCTCATTAAGTCTGATGACGTTTTGTATTTGTGTCCCATCTTAAATAACTTAGGGGGAAATGTTATTTCATTAATACTTTCTTTTCACTGCTGTGTTTTATTATGTAATCCACAGAATAGAGAGAAGGCAAAGATATTTGAGTGTCTTTGCAAACTGTTTCAATGATTGTGAAACACTAAATGTAGTTAAAATAATTATTTCTATCCTATTTGAGGTCTTTTAACATATTTAGGGAATAATTGAGTTTTATGTAAGCAACATACTATCCCTTCTGTGCTCAAAGAAAAGGATAGCAATCTGAATGCTGCTAATGCATTTAAACTACATAACATTTTAGATACCATCGTGGTCTATGTAGATTATTCTCACTCTGAGAAAATGTCTCACAATTTAAAATTCCCCCTGTCACAGATTACTTTTTATATCTTGTTTTTGACATTTGATTTGATATCTGAACACCATAGGAGAGATATTTTTAATAAAAGTTTCATAGATGTTAATAGTTATTTAAGTATTTATAAGCATATCACATTCCCAGAAATACATTTTTTTTGTGGAAACTTTTTTCCTCGAGTGACAGTCTCTGATCAGGAGGATGAGTGACCACCTTTTTAAAAACATAAAACTGAGACTCGTGCTGTGTGTGAGGATATTAAGGAAATGTTTAGGGTTGCTGAGGGAGGTGTGCCTTGGCACTGGAGACATGAGGAAGGATTTTTCCCTCTCTTCCCCTTCTGCAAGCTGTTCTCACTTTTGGAAGAAAACTGGGGCAAATTAGCATAAAGAGAGCAATAAAGCCGAGAACAATAATAAGTATAAGATATCTGTTTCATCTTTTCTACTTGTGTTGAAGCAGGCCTCGTTCTGCCACTGCTAATCTGTAATTCTGCTGTAGGCCTCGTTGTTTGAATTAGTCTTAACTCTTTGCTTTTATGGCATTTCTTCCTCTTGGATGATGTTGTATTTACTACATTAAATACTGGATCTCTTGATATTTGTAGTTGTTAAATTCCAGATTGTAGTCTTCTCTTTTGGGATTCACTTGTTTTACCCTACACCTCTTTGTCTTCTCACTCTGGGCAACTCACCTTCCCTCCACCAAGCCAAAATACCATCTTATTCCAGTACAATTCTGTGCTGGAGGGCTTCTCTCCTTTCTTTGGATGCCCCTGAAGCATGGTGGATGTAAGGATACAATGTGTTGCATTAGGTGAAGCTTCCAGACTCACAGGTGTACGTATCAGCAAGGGAGGTTTGAGTTAGTTACGAAAAAGAGCTACCTAATGGTAATGAGAGAAAGGCTGGAAGAGATTCAGAAGGCTTTAGTGAAGCTGTGGCAGGTGTGCAAGGAACTGGCTGGACCAAGACAACACAAGTGGCCCAAGTGCAGCTGAACCATGGTATAGCGGACAGAAGTGGAGCAGGTAATCATGTGGCTTTTGGCACCCTGATGCTCAGAAGTGTGTGTACCCAGCTTCATTTGTTCAGCTGCCTGGAGATGCCTAAGTCTTTCAGGATTCACTTTAAAAGGCCAGAATGAGACACTGGGTTTTGTAGAAAATGGCAAATGGGAGATTGCAGGCAGCTGGACAGTTGGTCACACCAGTGTAGGATACCGTTCTCAAAATATAACAGATGCTTGCTGAGAGATAAGGAAGTTGAGCCACTGTGTTTCTTTGGTGTGTCCCTTCCCAGTTGCCTGCAGGTTTTTTTCTTCTAAATATTCTCTCTTCCCCCTCTAGTTTCTTGCTAACTAAAATTAGAATTAATACACTATATTTCCAAATACTACATCAAACTAACTTCTTCAGAGCATTATTGTCAGCTTTACTTAGGAATTTGTTTCTAAGCATTCTGTACCTTTTTTTAAGGCATAGCTTCTGAGGATCATTGTTCCAGGTTTCTGTGTCACACATTTGTGAAGTGAGAGCAGTAGTACTGCATTTTCAGGACGCCAAATGTGTGCACTTTGATCTGGCGGTACAGCATGCCTCGGGGAGTAAGCTGAATCTTGATTTCTCTAGTCAGTCATCCACTATCAGGTACCAGAACCCTGATTAGGCAGGCTGAAAAACAGAGAACACAATATGGGATGGATGTGGAAACATTTGGAAGGAGGCTCTTGGCATTGCTAGCACTGCCAGAGCTCATTTTGTGTTATGGTTCCTGTGCTAGTAAACTGTCTTTAATGCATAAACACCAGCAGGTACCTATGCATACTAAATGACTCCTGAGAAGGTTTCCTCCTCCAACACCACATTCAGTAGTGGAAAATAAGAATATCTGTGTTTTGAATCTTGACCTGTCACAATGTTGAGACCACTTGGTATGGTTGTGCACCCTTAACATTCCTCACATTCCCTACTGCAAACCAATTGTTAGCACTTGTTGCAGGGCTCAAATGGCTTTGTGGTAGTACCTACTGTCCTTGCTCTGGTTAGTGGTGTAGGTGGGACTAAAAACAGGGGACTAAATGGACTTCCTGACTATTTCCTTGTCAGTCATTCCAAAGATACGTGACTGTCTGATTTTTGTTTGCTATGACTCATAACAGTGAGGGCTCCTGAACTCTTCAGAAATATGATTGTCATCTTACACAGAATCACAGACTGTTAGGGGTTACAAAGGACCTCAAAAGATCACCTAGTCCAATCGTGCTGCCACAGCAGGATCCTCTACATCAAGTTGCCTAGGAACATGTCCAGGCGGGTTTTAAACTTCTCCAGTGAAGGAGACTCCACAACCTCCTTGGACAGCCCATTCCACTGCTCTGTCACCCTCTCCTGGAAGATGAGTCTTCTCATGTTTATTCTATGTTCCAGTTGAAGTTATTTTCTCAGGACAGCATATAACATATCTTAATCTCTTATACATGCTGTTACGTATTAGCAGTCACGGTTTATATACCTGTATTGTTTATTCCAACTACATGTTTTTCTGTTTCTGTATACAGTCTTTGAAAACAAAGATAAAGCAATGGAAGGGAAAGCATACTATAGCAAATTTAAACGGTGATTAATAATGCACTTAGGATTTTATTTTAGTGTGGCACCAAGCACCAGTGGGAATTGCTGAGAACCCCAAGCTTCCATTAAAAGCAGTAGGTCTGAGGTATGCTTAGCATTCAGTGACCCTGAACACTGCAAGTAGAGCCCATAAACCTCTCCATAGAAGATAAATATTTGTTATTTTGTTTGACCTTGAAGATGTGACTGGTTTGATAGGGTTAAGGTCAATGAGTATTTTATTTTTAGACAAGATACATGTATGGTTCTGCTTTATTTTAGTGTGTTAACATCTGGCAGCATTCTGTGTTCTGTATGCTGCTGATTGTCCTGATACATTCATCTTCCACGATTATCAAAAAGATTTCAGTGCTCTGGAGTTAATCACACATTTGAGAAGACAAATACATGAAGATAAGCAGAGAAGCTGTGTGTGGGTTTCGGTGCATAAGAGCAGTATTTGGGTAATCTTGGCAAGTATCTTTTTAGTTTAGAAATAATTTGTAAATTGCCGTAATTAGCTAATGTCTATAAATGCTGTATGGATGAAAAATGACATGGAGTTCAGTAATTTTATCATAATACATATAGAGAGCGTTGCTCCTTGGAAATCTGTGCCCTTTAATTCTCCATGTTATTGCTTATTTCTACTCATGATGCATAGTATATATTTGCACAGTTTTATCATGTATTATTTTTGTATGGCTTTGGTATAAAAAATTTAGCTCTACTTGTGCTAATTCATTACGAAGAGCACACACGTTAACTGTCAACTGACTTTATTTTTCTTTTCTCTCTTTGTTTTTTTATACCAGTGTCCTCAGTTTTGCTGGATTGATAACATTTTTCCGGGGCTATAAATTATTATTTTCATTCTGTGCTGTTTCGACCTTACATGCTAATAGCTTCAGGGGAGACGGACTTAAGAGTTTCATAGAGAATTTGCCACATCAAAGCAGATGTGCTCTTCTACAGAACCTTCTTTCTGAAAATGCAAAAAGTCTACTAGGATCAGAACAAATGGTGAGGCAAAAATCAAACTAAGCCAAGCGTCTGTCAACCTGGTGCCACTCCAATGACTTTTGTCACAGACCGCTCCTACCTAGAGACTCACCAAGGGACTGACTCATACCTCATATTCCTGCAAAGAATAGTAAAATAAGAAAAGAGCCATAGGGCTTATAGTGTAGAAAGATGACCTTTTGCTTCCCACACCTCCTGTAAGACAGTCTCATGTTGCTCAACTCTCTGCTAACAAGGAAAAGCACCATGAAATCAGCTGTGACAATGGCTCTTCAGTCAAACTCTGAGACCAGTGTCTGTCCACACAACACAGCATGGGATGTCTGTTCAAGATAGACATCAGGAAAGCAGCTGAGAGGCTAAAGTGTCATTTTGCCACAAAACATGACCTACAAAACAAACTAAAGTAGCAATGTTGCTACTCAGTATTTCTCTTTTAATTGAATATCCATCATTTAAAAGAAAAAAAACAAGGCAGCAAAGTCTCTTAGGGTATATAAAGTATCTTTATCCACCATTCAGATAAAACTTGGTTTATTTTACCATGTACAAATTTGTTTGAGAGTTTAGCAGTGGCCACTATTCCCCTTGCCAACACACCTATTAATGATAATTACTTCAAATAATATACTCACTCCGAGATAGCATCACATCATGGTGAGGAAGATTGTGATCTTATCTAAACCTATTCTGTTTAACTCTGACACTCCTTCTATTATAGTGGGGCCCAGATAAGAATCATGCCTGTTAGGATCAGACATTAGTTGGAATCAATATTTGAAAATGCGCCTGTTTTTGCTTAATAGCAAAGTTAGTGTGAGGGTCAGAGTGAGATCATTTGTTGGATGAGATTATACAGCTTCATCTTGTAATGGTAATGTTTCTTAGCTTCAGCTGTTTGTGAAAAGTAAAAACAAGGGCCCTTTGAAAGCAACATGGCTTTGCTAATAACCACTATGTAAGGAAGATACAATCATTATTATGATATTTAACATCTGTAGCACTGCATCATGTCGAGGTTTCAGTCAGAAACTAGTGCTCCTTTGTACTAAATAGACATTATATTAAGAAGACAGCTGCTGGCCTCAGCTATCTTAGGACTTGGCTTATGAGGAGACATGAGCGCAATGGCAGAAAGCAAGTGTGGGAGGCAAAACCAAAAATACAGATCAAGATTAGTCTACCTAAGAAGCTACATCCCAATAAAGTAGCAGACATGAAGTTTTTAGAGATAGTAAAGGAAAAGACTAGAACCAGCAGGATACGTCAGGGAATTCTACCGATGTGCAATAATCTAGTTGAAGAAATTACAAACAAATAGGGGGCACTTATTTAGAGACACAGAACGATAGGTGTTTTCCCACAAAGGGAAGTCCACAACATGGCCTTCAGTAGATCAGTGACACCACCTGACAAGGACATCACTGAGAAACAAAGTACTGGTAGACTGCTGTAGCTTTTGTATTTCTGCATCGATTTCTTTACCCTGTTGACTTTCTCAGGAGCCCTAGTTCTTCTGACTGTTGTTTCTTCTTTATTGTCTAAATTCTGAAAAAAACAGCCCTCAATTCATGGAACTTAAGAATGTTCAGGACAGAGGCAGTCACTGCTATCACAGCGGCTGTGCGTCTGCAGCGATGGGAGGAAGTTTTTGGCATTTTACCATAGTGGTGGCGTGGTGGAAACAGGAACATCAGCCTGAGAGGCTGAAGGAGGAGGGAGTTGCCAGCTGGATGGCTGATGTGGCTGCCATTGTGCGCTTCCCACATGGCCAGGCCTTGCGGCTGGCGCCACCCTGATTTACAGTACAGCAGAAAGGCATTGTCACCGCTTGCCGCTGGGAAAGAATCTCGGACTACTTTGAGTTAGCAGGAGGATGAAGCCCAGAAGGGCACTTCGTCTTCCTGCTTGCAGGATCTGTGTGCACAAGACAAGCTAAAGATTTGTAGCTCTTAAAACTGACTTCTTTCTTACTTTGTCGTCTAAATTCTGAAAAAGATGGCCTTCAATTCAAGAAACTTCAGAATGTTTCAAGTGCCCTTTAGTTCAGAAGTCTTGGTGTGTTGGCCACTGTCTGTGGAACAGAGTGTGTGAAGTACTTGAGTGCTGAAGAATGCATGCAGCCTTTTCTTGTCTGCTCTGGAAGCATGTTGAGTGTAATTTCAAGCACAAAGCATGCAAGTTTTCAGCCTTCTCATGGAAAGGTGTGAAAAAAGAATGCCCGTCGTACAATAGGATTTCTCTGAAAAAGGAAGGTGGGGTTTTTTTCCAAAAAATATCCCTTCATGTCCAAAGCAAAAATGTGACACTGAATATTCACGCAAGACATACACAGCCCTCGGATAGAGGTGCACGTGAGTTTGCCAGGTTGAGAAACCGGCGAGGCCACAAGCACCTGGTCATAGCACAGGGCAGCTGGCCAAGGGCAGCTGTGGGGTAGGGAGAGCAAAATCCCTATGGGCTTCCCCCAGTGCTGCCCCTTTGGTAACAGAAGACAGAGGAAGCTGACAAACGAGCGTGAAAAGTGCCAGTGCAGGCATCGAAAGTGAACTTTATTGGAACCGAGGAGAGGGTGCCGGAACTGCAGACTAGGATGGCCCTCATCTGGTTCAGTGGCGTCTCCGTGGCCACCGGCCTCTTCTGAGCTGGCTGTATGGGGCACTAGTGCGATGTTGTGTGCGGAAGAATCCTCTCCTCCGCATGGGCCTAGGAGGAGTAGAGTGGCTGCTTCTGTCAGGCACCAGAACAATCCTGGAGGCCCCAGAGGGCAGCTCACTGATGCTGCTGAAGCTGCTGGAGACAGGCCCTGGTGAGCTGTGGAACTGCCCCAG
>VZRI01001594.1:0-17641 GCA_013397515.1 Upupa epops
GTTGTTCTCATTCCACCATGAATTCCACCATTCCACCATCACTCCTCATTGTGCCTCATTATCTTCTAGTTCTGTCAGTTGCACTAGCTACATCTGAGCTTACCCATAGTCTTCCCAAGGAAAGGAGAATTTTCAAACACAAAGCCCAGATGGACACTAGGTACAATAGGTAGAATATCAGAGAAAAGGAGTAGATGTTAGTATGTTTAAATGGGTTTTTGCATTAATTTGAAGGGTGTTAATATTAATGCAGAGTTTCGCTATTAGAATGCAAAAATATTCACTGAACTAAAACAGACTTGTTGCTTCACATGTATACTTGGATTTTCTTTGGCTACAACATTATTTTGAGAATTCAGAGCACAGTTTGGTCATCTGTTTTCATACATCAACTCTTCTGACACTGGGAAACCTGCAGTATTTTCTATTACAAATTCAATGTCACAAAATCATTTTTGAATATCCTTTACAATTTAATGTTTGGGTAAAAGCTATCTTTGGTTATTCTTTGTGTTTATTTTGTTGTTATTACCAAATAAGAGGCTGAAGTACTGTGAGGGTGATAGGGAAAGGTTCAGAGCACAACTAGGTGCCAGATTAGCAATACAAAACAAATTATCAGGCAAAAGTTTGGTTTGGAGTAACAGTGAGAAAAATTCAATTGCTGACTATCCAATGTTTAGAGATGCTTCCAGTGTAGTTACTAATAAATGTTTTCATTCTTTTCCAGAAAATTCATCAACCCCATCAGTTGTTACATGCTGTTCTACCAAATTCCTCCCATTGTAGTTAAACGCTAAATGGTGACAGTGTGTTTTGGGTTGATCCCATCCAGCACCCACATATTCGCCTCTTCTGCAGGATGAAGAAAATCAAGATAGTTTAATAAATAAAGTAAAAGCTGTGTGTACAAACAAAGCAGAGTGGAATTCATTCACTAATTCTCATTGGCAGGCAGATGTCCTGACACTTTCTGGAAATCATGGCTTCAGCACATGTTAGAAAGAACACAACCTTTTTCCCTTCCTATCTGTGCACAATGTCAAATAACAATCTGTATCCCTCTGATTACTTTGGGTCTGTTGTCCTGGGTGCCTCTCCACCCTAATGCAGAGTGTGAAAAAGAGAAAGCTGTGATGCTGTGAAAGAACTGATAAAAAAAAACAACCCATAGAACCATGCAGGATGTTACAGAGAAAACTAACTTCAACCCATCCAGATCTAGAATATGATGTCATGGGCACTGATTATGTCAGCCTGACTCTCATGAATCTATTAAAACTTGAGAAAGCCCATGCATTTCCTGATTCAGGTCACTGACCTTTCACTCAAAGTTATCTTCTGAACCATGTAATTTCAGCTTAGGAAGGATGTCGAGGTACTGGAACGAGTCCAGAGAAGAGCCACTAGATTGGTAAAGGGCCTGGAAGGTAAGCCCTATGAGGAGAGGTTGATGGAGCTGGGTCTGTTTAGCCTGGAAAAGAGGAGGCTCAGGGGTCACCTTATCGCTGTCAGTAACCACCTAAAAGGTGGTTATGGTCAGGTGGGCATCGGTCTTTTCTCCCTGGACAGTGGAGACAGGACAAGTGGTCACAGTCTTAAGCTCCATCAGGGGAGGTTTAGACTTGACATTAGGAAGAGGTTTTTTACTGAAAGAGTGGTCCGGTTTTGGAATGGGCTGCCCATGGAGGTGGTTGGGTCACTGTCTCTGGAGGTGTTTAATGTTAGGCTGGATAAGTGCTGAATGGCATGATCTAGATGTCAGATGTTTAGGTTTAGTTGGTTGTTTTTAGGTTGGACTGGATGATCTTTAAAATCTTTTCCAGCCTCATCCTTACTGTGATACTGTAATAATAGGATAATCTTCTGATCAGGGATTCTGTAGCTTAGAAATATCTAGTTTTTATTAGGCGTTTCTGTGTTGCTGTTATGCCATGAAGCTTAAAGTAGAATTCACTCATTCAGTTATTGGAAAGTCTTCCAGCACAAAGTTGTGCTGTCAGTGCATGGCATTCATTTTCCATTGATTGCTGGGAAATGATGCTGGAGAACTCAAGGAAGCATGTAACAACCGTGCGAATCCCTATGAATAGGCATTATTCTTTACATAGCAAGTTTATGTTTTTCACCAAGGCAGAATACGTAGGTCAAAAGACAAATATAGATGTAGTATTTTATTCTAATATTGCATCATCACTTTAAAGAAGTTTTGATGACGTTTATAGAAACACATTCTTGTATTGCAGCAAGTTAACTCGTGGCTAATAATTTTAAAATGTATAACTGAAAAAAGAAACTGAGAGCATTTCAAAATAAACTACATTGTCAAGAGGCTGGTAGTAATAATGAGATGAGGCAGAAGTATGCAGTTTGATTGATTAGACTCAAAACACTATATAATATGAACAGGTTATTGTGGAAAAGGGGTTAGCTTTGAAGCAATTGTAATATTGTCCTGACAGAAATAATGTCATGACTATATACAACAATATCAGTAAATAACTATATATTCTAATGGATTAATACTTTCTTCAGTTAAATGCTCCAGGATACTACAACGTAAGTATGAGCATCACTATGCTGTTATAAGAAAATATTTATTATGAGGTAATTTCATTTGAAGGACAACAGGTAATTTTAGCTGCAACCTCTAAATATACAAACAGATAACGTAAGTCTTGAAAGCCTAAGTAAAGAATAATACCAGAAGCCTCAAGGTCACAAAAATCAGTAAAATTTTATTGATCATTAAAGCCTACTACTGATCACTACTGAGCTGCTAGGAAAACGTACTTCCCATTTGAGTATGTAGGACCAAACATAATATGCAGCGAAACTGAGAAAGCATGGTCTGGAAAATCAGGCAGTGAAGTGGATTGTGAACTGGCTGCAGGATAGAAGCCAGAGAGTAGTTGTCAGTGGGACAGTCTAGTTGGAGGCCTATATTTGCTGGAGTCCCCCAGGGGTTGGTACTGGGAGCAGTACTATTTAATATATTCATCAACAACCTGGATGAGGGATTAGAGTGCACTTTCAGCAAGTTTGCTCATGACAGAAAGTTGGGAGGAGTGGCTGACACACCAGAAGGCTGTGCTGTCATTCAGCGGGAACTTGACTGGAATGTTGGGCAAGGAGGAATCTAATAAAATTCAGCAAAGGGAAGTGTAGAGTCTTGCATATGGGCAAGAACAACCCCAGGTACCAGTATAGGTTGGGGACTGGCTTGCTGGAAAGCAGTGTAGGAGAAAGGGATCTGGGCATCCTGGTGGACAGCAGGATGAACATGAACCAGCAATGTGCCCTTGTGGCCAAGAAGGCCAATGGTATCTTGGTGTGGATTATAAGAGGGGTGGTGAGTAGATCGAGAGGGGTTCACCCTCTACTCTACCCTGGTGAGACCACATCTGGAATATTGTGTCCAGTCCTGGATCCCTCAGTTCAAGAAGGACACAGAACACCTTAAGAGAGTCCAATACTGGGCCACGAAAATGACAAAGGCAGTGGAGCATCTCCCTTATGAGGAAATGCTGAGGGAGCTGGGTCTCTACGTTGCAAACAAAGGAGACAGAGGGGTGACTTAATTAGTTTTTATAAATATGGAAAGGGCAAGTATCAGGAGGAAGGACCCAGGCTCTTCCCCTGTCAGTCAACGGTAGGACAAGGGGAAATGGTACAAGTTGGGACATAGGAGGGTCCACATAAATATGAGAAGAAACTTTTTCATGCTGAGGGTGACAGAGCACTGGAACAGGCTGCCCAGGGGGTTGTGGAGTCTTCTTCTCTGGAGATGTTTAAAACCTGCCTGAACATGCTCCTGTGTAACTTGATCTAGGGGATTCTGCTCTGACAGGGGAATTAGACTGGATGATCTTTTAAAGTCCTTTCCAATCCCTAAAATTCTGCGATTCTGTAATCACTGTTCAGGTCTGTAGATGTCTAAGCCATATGCATGTGCACAAGTATTTTATTGTCCATCCAGTGTGCATTGCATTTGGTCTGCCATAACACTCTTGTTTTATTGCATACATACTTAAAATATTATGTTAATTAATTATGATGTGATATGATATAATAGTATGGACTACAGTACAGGAGAAAGGAAGATTTAACAGGACAGTAATGACATAATTTGTTTCTTTTTTTTCCATTCTTTCTCCCTTCTGTTCTTTCCAAGAGGTCTAAGAAGGATGTAGTGTATGCTAGATCAATGTGAACGTCCTGGACAATGTTAAAACTTAGTGTGTGGCACATTTTGTACTTTTATATTTTCTCAGGTGACTCGAAAAAAATGACTTCTTCCTTATCCCCAAAATACCTCACCAGTGTGATTTATCAGTTTTTCCAGTCAGAGTCCAGACTAAGTCACCCACAGGAGTATTAGAAGAAAACAATGTGCAGCACAGCTTGTGAACAAAGTTGAGGACACAGATTGCAAGGGACTGACTCTGGATGATATTTAAAGTGCTGAGGTGTCAGAAGGTTGCTATCTTAAGATGAGATACATTTGTTAAGCAAGTCAAAGACTTAAACTAGGTTTTGCTGGGGGGAGGGACCCACAATCCATTCCATGCAATGGCCAATTATACCAATAGATATGCTGGGTCTGCAAATAAACCACAGGCTAAGAAAAGAATACCTGATGTGATGTGATTGACAATGAAACTCCAGTCAGCAAACCACTTTTAATAGGGGCCATTCTTAAATGCCTTTATACTAATGCACACAATGTATGGGGAACAAGCAGAAAGAGTTGCAGGTCTATGCATGTCTGCAGGGTTATGATGTCACTAGTATCAATGAAACATGGTGGGATGGTTCTCATAACTGGAATGTAGGGATAAATGAGTACAGACTTTTTAAGAAAGAGAGGCAAGGGAGAAAANATTTCAACCACCCAGATATCTGTTGGAAGGACAACACAGCACAGATCCAGCAATCTATGAGGTTCCTGGAATGTGTTGAGGATAACTTTCTTATACAAGGAACCTAAAAGAAAAAGTACTGTCCTGAACCTTGGCCTCACCAAAAAGGAGGAACTGGTGAGTAAAGTGAAGCACAAGGACAGTCTCTGCTGTAGTGATCATGAAATGGTTGAATTTAAGATTATTTGGGTACCTAAGAGGATGCTTAGTAAGCTTGTAACTCTGGACTTCAGGAGAGCTGACTTCAGCCTCCTCAGGGATCTACTTGGCAGGTAATCATGGAATGAAGCCCTGGAGGGAAGAGATACCCAAGAGAGCTGGTTGTTATTCAAAGACCCACTCCTCCAAGCCCAGGAGCAGTGTATTCCAAGAAAGAAAGAGATGAGTAAGAATGCCAAGAGGCCAGCATGGATTAACAAGGTGCTACTGGATGTAATTGGGCACAAGAAGAAAATCTATAGGCAGTGGAATCAGGGACAGGCAGACTGGGAGGAGTACGGAGGACTTGTCCATGCAGCCAAGATACAGATTAGAAAAGGAAGAGCAGAGACAGAATTAGATCTGGCCAGGGTGATAAAAGGACACAAGAAAGGTTTCTTTGCATACAGCAGTAACAAAAGGAAGGCTAGGGATGACATAGGGACTTTCTGTAGGAAAAATGGAGACCTGGTCACAGGTGATATGGAGAAAGCTGAGGTGCTTAATGATTTCTTTCTCTTGGTGTTCACTGGCAAAGGCTCTAGCCTTTCCATCCAAGTCCTGGTAGGCAGAGTCAGGGTGAAGGATGATGCAACCCCTTTCAATGAAGATCAGGTTTGAGACCATCTGAAGAACCTAAACATGCACAAGTCCATGGAGCCTGATGAAATGCACCCACGGGTCCTGAAGTAACTAGCAAAGAATTTGCCAAGCCACTAGTCATCATATTTGAAAGATTATAGCAGTCTGGTGAAGTTCCAGATGATTGGAAAAGGCGAAACATCACCCCCATCTTTAAAAAGGAAAAAAAGGAAGACCCTGGAAACTATAGGCCGGTCAACCTCACCCCTGTGCCTGGCAAGATGATGGACCAGATCCTCCTAAACATCCTGCTGAGGCCCATGGAAAATAAAGAGGTGATTGGTAACCAACATGGCTTTATCAGAAGCAAATCCTGCTTCACTAATTTCATGGACTTTTATGGTGGCATTACAGGACAAATGGACAAGGGAAGAGCAACACCTAAGGTCACCTAACTCGACCTGTGTAAAGCATTTGACACTATCTCACATGATATCCTGGTGACCAAACTGGAAAAACATGGACTTGATGAACAGACCAGTGGTGGATGATGAATTGGTTGGATGGTCACACTCAAAGAATTGTGGTCAACGGCTCAAAGTCCAAATGGAGAGCACTGACGAGTGGAGTCCCTGAAGGGCCAGTACTGGGACCAGTGCTGTTTAACATCTTTGTCGATGATATGGACAGTGACAGTGAGTGCATCCTCAGCAAGTCTGGTAATGACACCAATATGTGTAGTGTGGTGGACACGCTGGAGAGAAGGGAGGCCATCCAGAAGGACCTGGACAGACTTGAGAGGTGGGCCAGCGCCAACATAATGAGATTCAACAAGGCCAAGTGCAAGGTCCTGCATTTGATTTGAGGGAAACTCAGGCACAAATACAGGCTTAGTGGTGAACAGACTGAGAGCAGCCTTGAGAAGAAGGACTTGGGGGTGTTGATTGATGAAAAATTCAACATGATCTGTCAATGTTAGCTTGTGTCCCAGAAATCCAACTGCATTCTGGGCTGCATGAAGATAAGTGTGACCAGTAGTTTGAGGGATGTGATCCTCTCACTCTATTTCTGCTCTTGTGAGACCCCATTTGGAGTTCTGTATCCAGTTTTAGAGTCATGTGTGTCCCCCCCCCCAACACAGGATAGATATTGAACTGTTGGAACATGTCCAGAGGAGGGCCGTGAGGATTATTGGGGGGCTGGAGCACCTCTTCTATGGGGACAGACTGAGAGATTTGGAGCTGGAGGGGATTCTGGGAAGATCTTATAGCAGCCTTCGAGTATCTGAAGAGGGCTACAGGAAAGCTGGTGAGGGGCTGTTTTCAAGGGCTTGCAGTGGTAAGACCGGGGGTAATGGTTTCTAGCTGGAGGAGGTTAGGTTGAGACTGGAAGTCAGAAGTAAGTTCTTCACAATGAGGGTGCAGATGCCCTCTCCCTGGAAATGTTCAAGGCCAGATTGGATGGGGCCTTGAGCAACTTGGTCTAGTTGGGGGTTGTCCCTGCTCATGGCAGAGGTTTGGAACTAGCTGATCTTTAAGGTCTCTTCCAACCTTGAACCATTCTATGAAGCCATGAATACATGAGGCAGGTATTACAATTAGATAAACTGTTAGCTGAGCCATCCAGATAACACCAGCAGAAATAAGACATTAAGGGTGACTGTTTAGTGTATCACAAGAAGAAAACGTTGGAGAGGGAATACAAAATGTCTAGCATGCTAGTTTACTAAATACATATGCTTAATTTTCATGTTTTATAACTGTGGGAGTATATTATTGCAAAGGCCTAGTCGAAAATGAAGTGTCAAGAAGGATAATGTTTGTGTTGGTAAAATATCTATATCCCTGAAATGCTGGAATTGGTCTTTTCTACATTTGCAAGAGATTCTGGTAAAGAAATTCAGGAAGAAAACAAGATGCAGCTGCCCTGTAGATCAGAAAGTATGCAAAAGAAAAAATAAACTCACATATCCTGACAATAGGGTATGTGTCCAGCTCAGCAAATTCTAGTGCTAATTAGCAGGATTCCCATTCTATGTAAAGTTGCTTAATTAATTTTTGAAACAAGAACAACTAGCTATCTCAAAGAATTAATAGATCCTTTTTACTCATTCTTCTGAAGGTTATCTTCAGATGCATATTGCATTACAGACTGTTACACAGCACTGCATGAAAATTACTTTTTCACGCATAGATCATAAATCACATGAAAGTACTGATAGCTCTACCTATAGTACTTAATGTTTTGCACTAAAAGTTAATTAAAGCAATCCATTCAAAATGCTTAATTTTTTAATTATAAATTATGTTTTGTGTGGTGTAACCATTGTAAGTTTTATTCCATCTGTTCTTTTCTCAGTTTTTACATAAAATGACAGATATGCTGAGACACTGCTTTTCACTTAGCATCAGCTTTTCACCCCAGTGAAATGGTCCTCAAGTATTTACTAACTGTAACTTGGCAAAACAGGTACATAAGATATTGAAAGCTTTTACTGTATTTTGCACACTAGTCTGGTACATGGAATATAATTGGTGGGTTTGATAAAGACTGGCTGTAACAATTTGATAAACAGCTGTATTTTGGCATTCACGACTAGAGCTGACGTGGAGAAATCTAACTGGCAAGTTTTATCACATTTGAATTTGGAGAGGAAAGCAAAAGAAGGATGAAATCTTTAAGCAACGTTGGGTGATTCTGTTTATATATTTTAAAGAAATACTGTATGTGAAAACATAAATCAAACCCCACAATATTTATTTTCAAACCAGTGGATTTAAGACTACATTTTGAGACTATAACTTCATGTCCAAAATTGATTCCAAAAACTCCCTACTAACTGATAACAAAAAATGAATTAAAAAAATCTCTAAAGATCACCTGTAATTCACTAGTTAAAAATAGCACGTTTAAAAATATTTTCTTGTTGCAGAATTCAGGTAAATCTCAGCTGTTAATAACTATGTGTACCAAGTCTATTCTGTATGATTGTAGAATTGCCACACATCCAGAAAAAGTTGAGGGGGAAGAAAAAAGTAGAGAATATTTTTTTTAAAAATCTCCTCTTTCTGGGATTTGTACAGCACATTAACTTTTGAGAGATCTTTTGAGAGGTGCTTCAGGATGCTATAAGACATCAAAGATTCAAGTGGAGGCTTATATATTTCATACTGCATTTATGTTTTAAGTTTTTGTATACATTCTGAAAAAGCACTGGACTTTATTGCTTCTAAAAGGTCACTTCCACAAATACACACAGTCTGACTTGAATGTAACCCATGTATTTTTGTTATTTCTTCTTCCCTTCAATGCCAGTCAACCAGACATGAATCAACATGAAGCATTCACCATACGCAGATCACAGAATCCTTAGGGATTGGAAGGGACCTCGAAATATCTAGTCCAATCCCCCTGCCACAGTAGGATCACCTAGACCAAGTTGTACAGGAACACATTCAGGTGGGTCTTGAATGTCTCCAGAGAAGGATACTCCACAATTCCCCGGGGCAATCTGTTCCAATGCTTCGTTACCCTTACTGTGAAAAAGTTCACAGTATCACAGTAACGATGAGGCTGGAAAAGACCTTAAAGATCATCCAGTCCAACCTAAAACCAACCAAGTAAACCTAAACGTCTGACCTCTAGATCATGCCATTCAGCACTTCATCCAGCCTAAACTTAAACACCTCCAGAGACGGTGACCCCAACCACCCCTGTGGGCAGCCTGTTCCCAAATCGGATCACTCTTTCAGTAAAAAACCTCTTCCTAATGTCAAGTCTAAACCTCCCTAGATGGAGCTTAAGACTGTGACCCCTTGTCCTGTCTCCAAGTTCCTGCTAATATTTATATGGAACCTCCCATGTTCCAACTTGCACCCACTGCCCCTTGTCATATCACCAGATGACCTTGAGAAGAGCCTGGCTCCATCTTCCTGACACCCATTCCTCACATGTTTATAGACATTAATGAGGTCACCCCTCAGCCTCCTCTTCTCCAAGCTAAAGGGACCCAGCTCCCTCAGCCTTTGCTCTTAAAGGAGTTCTAATTTTTTCAAATGTTCTAGCTGGGCATGTCTTTACTATTCTGATCAGCAAATTTCTAAAAGTCCAATGGACTGAAAAATGCTAGGGTGCATTTCATTAAGTTGTGATTTTTTATGTATTTTTCTAATTCCTCTGTCCAAAATTATCTGGAACTCTTTTGAAAAATCTATTGGCATGTGTTACTTTAAAAAGCTTCTTTATTTAACTAGTCATTGGAGATATTCACTATTAATTTAAATATGTGCATGTATAAATTGAGAATATGAATTTTGGATATTTTTTTCACAAAAAATCATTTCAATGAGCAATAATAGAAATAGAAGCCCAACCTCTCCATCTCCAGTTCTGGTTGAAGAGAGCAATTGACATGACAGTAGCTCAGTAGTCTACATTAGGGAAGTAAAGGAAGATGTACCTGAAGATCTATGTAAAATTATGTCTACACACATAAGGCAGAGAAATTTCCAGTTGGAAAGAAATAACTTGCTAACCATGCTAAAATATTTGGTTTTTGTTGGAATTCCATTGTGCATCTTTTTTTGTTGCATTCCCCAAAATGCAGCTCCAAATCAGTCCAATTGCTCCGGTTGAGCTATGGAATTGCACCAACAGCAGCAGAGCACTGCTTCTACTTTTAGTAACCTGTCCTAGTTCTAGTAAGAGGGTGACAATTTAGTAATTCAGGTGAAAAGAACACTAATGCAGCAAGAGTCAAGGATGTCTGAACCTTAACCACAGAATCACTGGTGGACATATTGTGCCTGTGTGCAGGGATTATAAAGTGGAGGTTTAGATACAGGAAGTGCTTTATTACAGTTCTAAAATTACAAATCAGAATTATCTTGATGTACTTTCCAAACTGAACTTCCTGACATATAGAATGTTTTCATCAGTCTTTCTGGGCTTACCTTAACCTTCATAGAAAGCACACTTTCTGCTGTCTTATTATATGAATTAGCAACATATTGACTTGTACAAAGGTGGAACATGGCATGAAGACATTACATATTTCATAATCAGCTTTTGTTTTTACATTATACTATCACCTCTACATGGTGTGATCCCAAGAGTCAGATGTCTTTCAATTTCTCCATCTCTTTCCATAGGGACACTTATTCACATCATTGTACAGACAGAGTAAGAAGAAACTGAATTTATTGTGACTTACAGGTTCACTATGTCAGAGATGGATAATTGAAGTGTTGCCGTCTGATATGAACAAGAAACAGGGTGGTGTTTGGCTAGCATATCCCTCAGTAATCTGATTAAATAACTGGCATGGAGAAATGAGTTTCTGAACTTAACCCTGCACAATAATGAAGGCTCAAGCACATTTTTTTATAGAAGTAGTATAAAAAGTCTGAAAGCCTTCAGTCTTTTGAAGCATTTGATACACTATTCCACTCTGGGTAGCTGATCAACAATGAAGTTGCAGGAAAATAAATTATAAGATGACAGGAAACTCATCAGTAGAAAAAAAAAAAAACCTGCTCTTTTGCAACCTGATTAATGGGAATCTTCCCAGTATCTCCTTTTATAATTCAGAGAGCAATGTTGCATTACACCCTATGTGCCCCTGTGGCTGCTCAGCATGAGAGTCTAATAGCAAAACATGAGTCTGTTTACAAAGAAGGAACTGGAGTACAAATTAAGCTTGGCAAAGTTCCTCCTGCACTTATCAATTCAAAACACAAGAGAATTTCAGAGATCAAGCAATTTGTCCTCAACAATCTCATGCTATGGAGTCAAAGATGCCATAGTCACCATAGTAATTCCTAAAGTGAAATTTCTTAGTATGTCATACCTTTAACCAAGAGAAGGGTGATCCTTACCTTTCTGAATGAAGATATTACTGAGTATTTGAAAAACAAAACAAGAGTTATGAAACACCTTATGCCTGCTTGTTTCGGCACAGACCATGGATGATTGGAATGTACACTTCATGACGAAAAGAACTTGTGTGGTTATGGAAAGGCAGATATAGTTTTAGACCATTCAGTATTTAATAACTTTGACAATGAAACAGTGAAAGAAATTGGGACAAGGTATGAGAAACTGAGAAACTAAGCAAAATTCAGTAGTGTTTTGAAACAGCAGTGAACTTCCCCATCTCTTACCCCTAAGATTGAAAGTGATTATAAACTAATTTTTGAATATATTGCTTTGTATTAAGAGTTTATCTGCTGCAGTAAGATTGTAAGTATTTGCATAATTTTAAATGTTTTTATGCAGATAGTTATAAGGAACTACTTTATTGTTTGTTGTAAGAAAACATTTTTGTTCTTTTGTAATTTTCAATAGTTGAAAATATTGCAATGTAGTTTTTAATAGGTTATGCTAGATTACACTCTCGGTACTAAATAGACATATTCAATCAGAATATATTTGGGATAGATTTAGTGAAAACAAATAAAATGTAACAAAAAGAAAGATGAAGGTCAAGTTTTCATTATTTCGAAGAAATTTTCTGGACTTGCCAAAATTACTGTGACAGAAAACATGGTCTGAGAGATTCCTTCAGAAATGTCCACTTTTTAGTCCAACATTTCCAATCCTAAAGCACTGGTTTTTATTACAGAAAGGAATATTTTATTTGGGTGAGTAAAGAATTATTAAATTTTTTGGTGTGATAAATAAGAATTTCTTGATCAAATGGTATTATAGAAGTAACATTTTTTCCAACTTATTATTGCTGTTAATAAATGAAAGCAAAGTACATTGTTTGTAATGATATTTAGTAGTATAATACAGTTATCCAAGAAGCACAATAATATATACAAGAAATTTAAGCTCCACAACAAATCTATATTTGCCTGTTGCACTAACACAGAAAATTTAGAACTTCAAAATAGACATCTTGCGCTATATTTCTGATGTGGTATGGAAATACCAGCCCACTGAACATTGCAACAACAGAAGAATGAGGTTAATTCTCCATATGGCAGCTTATATTATGGAACACAAATTCAACACCTTAAAGAAAAAACTGTATTTTACAGTTTTAGTGGAATAGAATTGCAATGGGTAGATGCCAGAAAACTAATAGGTTTGAGTAATATAACATTAGGCTGCTTAATAAGGGTTGTCTTTCTCAATCCTCCTTTTCCTATTAGAAACAGTCATTGCCAAAATGGGATTTGCTTTCAGATGTTTCTGGTTATGTTCAGCATTATGTTTCCTATTAACTTACACTGCTCTGATGTGAAACAATGTTCTCTGCAGGAGTTCTCAGTTTTTCTGTCATTATAATAATGTAATTTTGCTCTGTTTTAGAATGAGTATTATATGTACTGATCTTGTATAGGGAGTTAAAGACTGCTTTATTTAAAAAGCATTTTACCTACATCAAGCCCCAAAGATCTGATTTGTTTTGCGATTTAAAAGTTGGTTGTGTGTGCAGAATGTTTTACTAAGTAGATATGGAGTAAAATAGATGATAATGAAGTTTCATTTGCACTGGTAATAGTGCAATACATTTTACTTTAAAGAGCTCCATTCCACTACAAAAAAGTAGTTGCTTTCTCATAGATGTGCAAAAAGCTGCACATTAAGAATGTGGAATGAGGTGATTTCTTTTCACTCTTACCTCTGAGAGCAAAAAGGTTGACATCAGAGGAGAAATAATTTTCACAGTTTGGAAAGTAATGGAGTTCTCTTTTACAGAATTTTCTTGACTGAGAAATGAAATTTTATCAGTCTCTGGCAGTAACATCATGACTTGCAGCTTTTACAACCCATCCTGTTCACTAGTAAAGAGGCTTTGAGTTGAAGTGGGTTTTTCAGTGTATGAGCAACTGTGGGACTATGACACATAACCCAGAATAGCAAACAGTGTCCTAAAATCTACCTTTTTTAATTTGGACACTTGTATATTTAAAAGCCCAATATTATGAAAATACCTTTTTCAGTTTTATTTTTGGCAACTCTTAATGTGCATTGTGTCACTGCAATTGTTACGGTGAAGGACAAAGGCATGCTTCTCAGATTTTTGTGTTGAAATGTGCACTAACTATTGTTCATTCCAGCTTCCCAAAAAGGAAACTAGGCAGACCGGAAAGCTATGGTGTTTCCAAGAGGTTACTTGGACTGAAAAATCTGGGATTGTGGGGCATGAGTAGAAATTGCATCCCTAATAAAAAACAGTATCTATGGATGGAAAACAAAGATAATAGGGTGAAGATCCCAACAGTCCAGACACACAGAGTGCATTGATTTTATTGGAAACTTTATGACTGAAAGATCTGATTCTGTGAAATGACAAGAACGTACAACTCAATGTGGAGCCACTAAGGATTGTGAAGGCTTATCTGACACTTCATGCTATTAATTTTAGCTCCTCAGCAGTGTAAAGTGAATATGTGATTTTGAAAGTCTGTACACTTATGTGACTTCATTGATTTAAAAGCAACTGCTCTGAATGACACAAATAAGATTTGTCTCTTAGTCCTTAATTCCACACTGTGTACACTCTTAATGCAAAACTTGTATTTGTAACATATATTTTTCTGATCCTTTTACCCTCCATTTCTGGTTTTCAGTCAGCAGAAGAAACATCAAAACTGCTGTTTCTGTGTGCTTTTGGAATGTAGGTTGTGCTTTATTTCTATAATGATGTAAAGATGAAGTAATGAGTAACATTGCACCTGGAGTATTGTGTTTAGTTCTGGGCCCCTCAGTTTAGGAAGGATGTCAAGGTGCTGGAACAAGTCCAGAGAAGAGCAACTAGAATGGTAAATGGCCTGGAAGGTAAGCCCTACGAGGAGAGGTTGATGGAGCTGGGTCTGTTTAGCCTGGAAAAGAGGAGGCTCAGGGGTCACCTTATCGCTGTCAGTAACCACCTAAAAGGTGGTTATGGTCAGGTGGGCATCGGTCTTTTCTCCCTGGACAGTGGAGACAGGACAAGTGGTCACAGTCTTAAGCTCCATCGGGGGAGGTTTAGACTTGACATTAGGAAGAGGTTTTTTACTGAAAGAGTGATCCGATTTTGGAATAGGCTGCCCACAGAGGTGGTTGGGTCACAATGTCTCTGGAGGTGTTTAATGTTAGGCTGGATAAAGGGCTGAGTGGTATGATCTAGATGTCAGACGGTTAGGTTTAGTTGGTTAGTTTTAGGTTGGACTGGATGATCTTTAAGGTCTTTTCAAGCCTCATTATTATTGTGATACTGTGATGATGATGACACAATGCACATTAAGCATTGTCCTTCAACTTGTGTTTGACCATCACAGATTTCCAGAACTGCCTGATTCAACTGATTAAGAACAGTTTTCTCTTTTAAAATGGAGAAATGCTGACATTATAGAGAAAAATGCCAAGAAGCGTTATCTTTTTCAAAGGTAAGTTGCAATTCAATAGTCTCTGCAGTGAAATAAAACACTTTGGTCTGTCAAATACAACACAAGTGAAGCACTCTAGAATAGAAATATTTTGATATAATGGAGCTTTATTAGCTTTGAGTATGTGTAGAAAGATGTTTTTTTAAATGCTATCTTTTACCTAGAAGTCAACTTAAAAATAATATATGTTGAAGAGTTAAATAAATTGCACCAATTTTAAGTACAAATATTACAGATTATATATTTCCAATACAGCAGTGCAATCAGGATACAGTAAATGTTTTTGAAAGCTCTAATATGAATTCCAGTTTATCATATATATCCAGTGAATTTAATTGATATATATCTCCACTGAAATAACTGATAATATCAATTAATACGTCTTATATGCTATTTCTAATGATACTCTGACTACCTCAAAAATTATATATAGGTAGCTCTTTTGCTTTCCATGGAAATGTTCTGAAGGTATAAAAGTTAACGGAAATAGCACACATATTTGTCAAATATTCTTTATGTCATACTTAGAAATGGCCAAGATAAATCACATTTTAAGTGTAAGTCTAAAAGCTATTCACCTCCAAAAAGTTGTACAATTTAAAAACAATGAATATTATACGCAGTTAGTGCAACATCATGGAATCACAGGTTCACAGAATTATTAATCAAGACATCACCTCTAAAGCAGAACTGCCTAAAGCCCACTTCACAGGGCTGCATCCAGGTGTGTTTTGAATATCTTTAGACAAGGAAACTCCACAAACTCTGGGCAGTCTGTTCCAGGGCTTTGTACTCACACTGTAAAGAAATTTTTCCTTATTCATAAATGAAACTTCTTGTGTTCCAGCTTGTGCCCATTGCTCCTTGTCCTGTCATGGGACACAAATGAAAACAGTCTGGTATCATTCACTTTCCAGTCACCCTGCATAGATCATGTATCCTCTCATTCTTATCAAGGCTAAACTGTTTCATCTCACTCAAGCTTTCCTGATAAGAGAAATGCTTCAGGCCCCCAGTCATCTTCATTTCACTCTGCTGTACTTTGTCCACTAGTTCACTGTTTCTTTCAAAATTGGGAGCCTAGAATCAGACTCAGTACTTCACAGGTGGCCTCACCAGAGCAGAGTAGAGGGGGATTACGATCTCTCTATACCTACCGGCCACACACTTAATGCACTACAGAACACTATTGGCCTCCTTGGTAACAAGGGCACCTGTCAGCTCATGGTCAGATGACTGTCTACCAGGACTGCAAGATCTTCTCTTCAGTGCTCTTCTCCAATAGATCTACCCCTAACCTTTACTGATACATGTGTTCTTTTCTCGCTGGGTGCAACCTTCTATTCTTGCTCCTGTTGAACCTCATTAGGTTCCTCTTTGCCCAATTCTTCAGCCTGTGCAGCTCATGCTGGATTGCAGCACAGCTTTCTGGTGTGCCAGCCACTCCTCCCAGCCTTGTATCATGAGCAAACTTGATGAGGATGAATTCTGTTCTCTTATTCATGTCATTCATGAATATGTTGAACAAGACTAGACCCAGTACTGACTCCTAGGGAACGCCACTGATCACAAATCTCCAAGTGGATCCTGCACCATTGATAATGACTCTATGAATTTTGCCACACAACCAACTCTTGAACCACCTCACTGTCTGCTCATCCACCTCACCGCTCTCACTGCAGGATTTTCCTAATGAGGGTGTTATGGGAGATAGTGTGGAATGTCTTGATGAAGTCAAAGTAGACAACATCCACTGTTCTCCCTTCTTTTAGCCAGACAAGTGTGACATCATGAAAAAACTATTAGTCAAGCTTGATTTCCCTTTAACAAATCCAAGCTGACTACCGTAATCTAACCAATGTTATTGATCACACCACCAAATCCCCCACTAGCTGGAATTTGCCTGTTCTAAAAAATCCCACAATAAACTAATAAGATAAAACATGTAATAGCAATTTGGAAAGCCATCTATGGATCCACATCAGTTTCCACTCTCTTTAATGAGTTTGGAAATAAAATCATGGGATCTGAGGTTTTTAGCATTAAGAATTTGGAGAAATAGGCATTGAAATAATGACATATAGTCTGCAAATTGAGAGCTCACCTGTACAATCAAAATGTTGTGGGTTATTTACAGTAGCAGTAGACAGTGCCAAAAGGTGGTAGGCAGCTGAAATGAATGCTGGATTGGATAATATTGAAGTTTGAAAATTATAAATTTTTCAGGTGTTAATTTTTGTGCTTTTATGTTGAAAGAGCATTTTATTTTGAAAGTTGGGGTAGCTTTCCCAGCAGATCCCTGCATCCGTGTCCTGAACCTACAGGTAATTGGTGGACAGAGTCTATAAGAGAGAGTAGACTTACTGTTTTGTAGATTTCTGGTTCTAACTCTCAGCAGACAGTGAGCTCCCCTGCTTCACCCCACCCGGGGTGGGGATGAGGCAAGCAGAGGCTCTCAGCCTACCTGCCACTGAGGGGTGGAGCACAGAACAAGCTTAGCTTTTCTGCATCTCTGCTATTCAGGCCAGCTTAGCCCAGTTCCTTGCAGAGGGCCAAAGT
>VZRI01001594.1:21652-57478 GCA_013397515.1 Upupa epops
AGTCCCTGAAGCCAAAGTAATTGCTGCTGGAGGAAAAAGAGAAGAGAGAAAGAAAAAAGCTGTCCTGCTTTGCTCAAGGTAGTGACCACTCCTGCTAAGAAACAGCAGATCCAAAACTGAGCTGCCTGTTACATGAGAGGAGGGGGAGTGGGGAGAGAAAGAGAAGCCCATGGTGGCAGTCACAACCACTGCTGCTCAACACAAACCCCTGGAGAGGCAGAGAAGGAAAAGGGTTTAAAGGGAAAGGGAATGGGGAAACACTTGCCCTCCAAACTTCTAAGGAAAAGTCCTCATTACTCTGCTCTCCGAGCTAGCCACTCTCCCATCCCAGCCTTCTGTAGCTGCCACCACAGCCACACCCCCTCCCCCACAGGCCCAGCTTCCTCCTGCAACCTGAAGAAATTCCAGTGGCTGAGGGAGTTGTAAGTCCTTGTGTGCTGGAAGAAAATTAGATGCCAGAATATTATAGACAAATAGAGTTTCATCAAATTGGTAATAGATGATCTCAGAAAAAGTTCACTTAGAGACTACCAATTTGGTATATACTTATTGTGAGGTTTCTCAAGTGTATAGCAAGCAGGCTTTGAACAACCTTTTGAAGAGATTCTGGCATAGTGTAGGGATAATTACCTTCAACATCTTTGCTGGTTGGTTGCCATAGGTTGCCTTTGATACAGAAACAAGCAGATTTGTAGTCTACGCACAAAGTTAATTATGTCTAAAAGAAAAGACAAGACAGCCTAATTAAGACTCTAGTTGTAAATCAATCCTTCAAGAAGATTCCCTTTATTAGATATGAAGTGAATCTAGTCAAAATGCTTTATTCACATTATGAATTGTTCCCTAAATCATCATTATACCTTTTAATGCTAATATTAAATGACTGAACAATTTCTAATGAATTTCAGAAAGGAAAAATATTTATGTAGATGGATTATTTTAATGCTAAATAGAGAACTTTATCTAACAGTATGCTTGTAGCTTTAGTTAAGAATAAGTTATTTTGTAACTGTGGGTGAAGTTTTTAGGTCAGAACCATAAAATAGAAATTTATATTTTCCTTGCTTAGAAAATAGCCTTGCTAGTGATGTACACAAAGCAGAGAATCTGTGATCACAGAAGCAATTTTTATATAATATTTATACCTCCACTGTAGTATGCAATTGTAGTGCATGAAAAAAAGTACTCTGCCTTTGAATGTGCTATAGATTTCAGTCCTAAAGATCTCAAGGGAGATAATAATTTGTACTAGAGCTTCACTAGTTATGTTCCCAAGCCTTCAGTTTGTCTATAAGACAGAGAAGAAATACATTTCTTTAAAAGGTAGATGGAGTATCTTGGCTTCTCCTTTGCAAAACTTTATCAAGATAGAAACATCAATGATCACTGATTCCATAATATCTGTGATTTTAAAAGAAATATTTGAAATTATGTACATAGAAAAGCCAAGTACTGAAAAACTCAAATTTGTAAGTGTCCTGGTTTTGCATTATTTTGTGCCGGTTTGTATTTCTCAAGGTCACAGAAACACACAATAACACCAATAACAGTGCTATAGTAAAGAAATTAAAGAAGGGTTTTAAAACAAAAAACCCATGGCTGCCCATCAGCTTTTTCCCCCAGCTTTTTACCTCTCCCAATGTGAATACATCATGCTGACTGTCACTGCTGCCAACATACGAGTGTTCTCAGAAAGAGAAAGAGAGAAAGGAAATTGAGAGAGTGAGAAATGAATTGCCTTTCACAGGCAGATTTTTGCTGTAGTAAGCCACTCTACAACATTTCAGAAGCTTGAGAGAAAAGAAAATGTTGAGGGGAAAAAGCTGGCTGACAGCCACAGTTTGTCTTTAAAACTTTACTTTGATTGGCATATCAGCCAATCCTTCAATTTTCATATTATAACCAAATATGCTGAAGATACACTCCATTGCTCCATCCAGGTTGTTGATGAAGATGTTGAACAGTACTGAATCAACTATTTACCTCTAGGAAATACTGCAGGTCTCCAAATGGACTCTGCACTACTGATTGTAATGCCCTGAGCTATGTCATTTAATCAGTTCTCAATCTACCTCAGTGTCTACTCACGTAACTTGTAGGACAGGGCCTGAAAGAATCAGGCAGAACTCCTAGAGCTGTGCAGCTGTTAAAGGCAAACATGTTGGAACTTGTTGGCCATAAACCCTGGGAAGAAGGTTGGGCAATGGTGGGAACTTACTGATAAGGAATGAAAAAGTGCTAAAAGAACACTGGCCCATGAGTCACGCTGTGTCCCGTCTCTCGATCGCAGCAATAACTCACACTTCCTTAGCTTACCTACAAGGATATTATGAGAGACAGTGTGAAAATCCTTGCTGAAGTCAAGGTAGACAACAACCATTGCTGTCCCTTCATCTGCCCAGTTCATTTTGCTATCATAGAAGACTATCAGATTGATCAAACATAATTTTTCCTTGGTGATTCCATGCTGACTACTCCTGATAACTTGCTTTTCCTCCCTGTGCTTACAAATGATCTCAAGAATGAGCTGCTCCATCACCTTCCTAGGATGGTGATGAGGCTGACTCCTCTGCAATTTTCTGGGTCTTTCTTGCCCTTTTTGAAGATTGGAGTGACACTAGATTTCTTTCTATTCCCAGGCACCTCCCCCATTCTCTATAATTGCAAAAATGGAGTGGCACAGCAACAACATCAGTGAGCTCTCTTAGCACATACAAACACATCCCACTGGGGCCCATGGATATCTGAGAGCTCATTTTATCCAGATAGTATCTGAACAAATCCGTGTTGACCAATTGAGAGTCTTTCTTTCTCCAAGCTTTATCACTTAACTCCGAGGTGTGGGATACCTTGATGGCTGGTTTTAGCAGTGAAGACTGAAGCAAACAAGGCATTCAGTAACTTTGCCTTTTCTGCATCCTCAGTCACCAGAGCTCCCACTTTGTTCTGCAGTTAGCCCACTTTTCCCCAATTCTTCCTTTTACTACTGATGTACTTGAAAAAGTCCTTCTTGTTCTCTTTTACCTTCCTTGCCAGATTTAATTTCAAGAGGACCTTGACCTTCCTTCTTACATCCCTACATACTCTGACAACATTTCTTATTTCTATATTGCCTCCAAGTAAGAAGTCCCTTTTTCCAAGTATTGTAAACTTCTGTCTTCCATATGAGTTTTTCCAGCAACTTGTTACACAACCGTGTAGATCTTCTGCCTCCTCTACTTGAATTTTACTCAAAGAAATACACTAATCTTTAGCTTGGAGGAAGTGTTGCTTAACTATTTAACCAGCTCTTTAGGGCTTCATCTAAAAGAAAGCTCAGAAAGAAGATCCTGGGATTCATGGCCTATGAGTCTGATTTCAGTTCCACAATATGTCATCTTGAGTACCATGATGTGCCACATGTAGGACAAGTAGATCATCAGGCCACTCAGAATGCTTTTATGAGAGGAAGATCCTGAAAAATTTAAAAACTGCAACAAATAGCTGGACTCTTAGCTGGATAGATTAAACGGCTGGATGGCCAGGCCCAAAGTGAAATCCACTGGTGAAATCCACTGGTGAAATCCAGCTGGTATCTTGTCCAAAGTAATGTCCTCCAGGGCTGTACTCTTTATCAGCTATGTAGATGAGGGGATTGAATGAACCCTCAGTAAGTTGGCAGATGACACACAGTTAAGTAAGTTTGTTCTGCTTGAGAGTAGGGAGGCTCTACAAAGGAATGTACAGTCTGGATTGACACACCTAAAGCCAATTCTATGATCTGGAACAAGGTCAATAAAAACAACCTCATGGACTGCTACAGACTTGGGGATGAGTGACTGGAAAACTGAAAGTCAGAATGTGATCTAGTGGTATAGTTCTACAACCACCTGAGCATAAGCCAGCAGGCTTGTAGCAGAAATACTGTGGCCAGCAGGACTAGGGAAGGATGATGGGACAGAGAGTTATGTCAGTTTTCTTCCCAAGAAATCTTTATGTATGCTGAAGACCTGCTTTTCTAGAGACAGAAGAGTGGCTGAATTCCTTGTTTTGCATTGCTTACATATGCAGCTTGTACTTTTCCTATTGAACTGTTATTATCTGACCTGGGTTAGAATGAAGGTCTAGATCGGTTCTGTGTAGGTGCCTGCAATCCAAGCACACCAACCAGCTCTTGCCAAGAATTCAACAGGCAATGAAGCAACTTTACTAAAAAGGTAAGAATTTATTGACCCCATCATCAATAAGAAAAGGAAAAATTCCAAAATAAGGAAAATAAACAAAAAAGAGTAAAAGAGAAACTGTATCACAATGCCATCACACACACTCTGAGAGAAATAGGAGACAGCTAACACATTGGTTTTTGGCTTTAGATGAGAGCCCTGGAAAAACATTCTAGCCAGAGGGGAATTTACCTATCCCATCCATCCACACCGTGATGCTTATGGAAAAGTTTATTTTCTGGTCTTCTTGCAGATGCCAGCTTCCCCTGTAAATTTCAGACTTGTTTCTACCTCCTCTGTCTTGGGTGCTTCACAGTGGGACTAGGGCCAGAAGATCCATGATGATATTCAGTCCAAAACAGCATCTCAGAGCAGGAACAAAAAAGAACCCCAGTCTCTCTTTGCCAAGGGTTTAAGAGATCGGTACTTAGGATCTCTCTCTCTTACCAAAATCTTCTCTCAGTCTCTCAGTGGCAGAGCATACAGCATCTGCTGTCGGGCCAAGGTGGGGACAGAGGCAATATGGTGCTGGTCATGTGGGGCAACACCTGCTGGTGAATAGTTCTGATTCATGGGCCTTCTCCAGGGTGTTTTCATCTCTCTCCTCTTTCCATCTTTTTCCATCTCCCAAGTGGTTACTGCTCTGATGGAGGGAAAGGGTTAAGAGCTCACCACCTTCTCTTGATCTTCAAAGATGATCAAGCTTCAGGAATGGTGTGTAGGCAGCAGCTCCTTGCTTTGGCCTGCTGCCAGGAACCAGGCCAGGGCTGGACCCTGTGGCAGAGCTGCAGTTTCATTCCAAGGGCTCTGCTCCTTCTTTATTCCAGCATTCAGGGAAGTGGGAACTATGGCTGCTCCCTACCTCCTGTGTTGGCAAGGCCACTGCATCTGGGCCTTGCCCCACCTCCCGAGGGCGGAAGTCTGCATTCAGTCCATCAGAGCATTCTGTCTTACAAGACACAGGAGAAGAAGGATAGAAACCAGGGAGGCCACTCCCTTTTATAGGCTCTGCCCACCAATCACCTATAGGGTCAAGACACTGACCCAGGGGTCTGATGGGAGAACTATCTCTAGCTTTAAAATAAAATGCTCTTTCAGCATAAAAACATAAAATCAAACACTTTGAAAATTTGGACAATTTTCAAACTACATTATCTCAACCCAAAATTTTCTGTCTCATCATTTGAATTCTCCATTGCACTGAGGGAGAGTGAGCAAGAAGATGGGTGGAACTTAGTGTGTCATATAACAGTAATGTGAATTATGTGCAGGCAGGAATGTGTAGATACTATTGAAATTATTATTACAATCATGTATTATCTTCTTTCAGCCCAAAAAAGAAAAGATTAAATGATTCAGCAGGATCTAGCTTACCCAAGCGTATAGCAAATTACATTCAATAACCTGCTTTGTAACAGTCTGTCTACATGATGCCACAGTAGTCATGAAGGGCCTTGGTCTAAATTTCTCTCACAGGCTATAATAAGGATAGCAAGATGCTATAACAAAGATGTTATGAGAAAGCAATGGTACAAAACTCTCATTTATGTGAACTAATTGGTCAGTTACAAGCAATACAATAGGCAACTGCCACAATACAATACTGCGTCTGAGCCAAAAATCTTTACTAAGAGGCAAACTGTGGTAACTTGGTCCTTAAACAGTACTTTTGGACTTAAAGAATTCACAGGTGAGTTTATACTTCTGCAGTTTCTCTTCTTTTATGCATATATGTACTGAAGACTCTTCTCAATTATTTAACTTTAAAAAGCTGTAAGAGGACATTTTAGTAAATCTCAACTTGTTTCTCTTGCATTTGTTCTTTTCCATTTTTTCCACATATTTGCTCCTTTTCTTTTTAAAGTGATCATTTTTCCAGTTCTCCCCCAATTTTACACTGCCTTGCATTTTTCTCTGATTTTCCTCAATCAATTTGTCCCCCTTTGTTGCCAGCCTCGAAAGTTTATGTACTATAGACAGCTCTTCATTTTCTTTCTCACCAATTATCTTCCAGCAAATGTCTGTGTAAGAAAAAAAAAAAAAAAAAAGCCAAGTTAATCACTTCCCTATCTGTGTGCAAAAGACTGAACTTGGTAAAGGGAGGAACTGTCTAATCAACCATCCTTTATAGCTCGATTCATAGTTAAAATAATTTAGAAAAATGAATCATTCCAAAGGCTGATGAAACATTGCTTTCCACCCTAGGGAAGTAATTTCAGGCTCTGGCAGATGAGATCTGGCATCAGCAATTTAAAACAAAATTGTACCCAACTCTGCCCACCCACATATTAACCTTCTGTAGCAGTATGCAGAGGTGGTGTGTCACTATGTCTTACTGCTACTACTTCATTAGCTGGTTGTTCAGATTAAGTGAGATTTAAGTTTAGGGAACAGAACAACTAAACAGAAAACTAAAATGTGAATACACTCTTCTTTCTCTCCTGGAGATGTTACTTTTATGCCTATACTCCTTCATTAAATTGTGACTGCAACCTGGAACTGATGAAAATTTTAGTGAGGGTAGAGACATAAGCACATTTCTGTACACAATTAAGTTTTAAACCTTTACATCTTTAGGCTAATTATGATCCATTTATATTCATGCTAATGCCAAAAACACATAGCAGAGGAGCAACTGATCATCTGGGGGGAAACAATGGGAAAGAACAACCTGAAAGGAATAATTGAATTGTGAAGTTGTAAAGGAAATAAAATAATTTCAATCATCTCCCTTTTTTGCTGGACATTCACATATAACCTACAAGAGTTCTATGAAGAAATTGCTAATAATATAAGGATTGCATTAGCCATTTAGCTTATCATTCCAGATTATATAAAAATATCTACTTGGTATTAATTAATGCAAATCTGTTCTTTAACTACTATGGGCTAATTTGTTATTTTTACATGACTCTCACTGCTGCAGCCATCAGTTCACAGTTAACTATTTTAGTGTAAACTAATATAAAATTGCATTACATGCCTAGGTTTTCTCAGTACCATTAATCAATAAGTTTCTGTCTTTTGGAAGAGGAAATATGATCATCTATTTATTTCTTCTCTCTACAATGTACATGACAATATTTCATTAAAATCCTTTACATCCTTTGCTGATACCATCTTGAATTAAGTACCTTGAATTGCTTTATTCTGTTCTTGTAAATTTATGCTGTCCTCATTCTTACTAATCTCCATTGTCTTATATGAAGTAAATGAAGATGACTTATGGAATAAATCAAAACTTATACATTGGTCAAGTTACACAATGGCCAAGAGTAAGCCCTTACTATTTCTTCTGTCTTTCCTTCCTTGGTGAACTGGTTACATTTAAAACCTCTGTAACTGGCATTTATTTAAAATCATTACTGTCATCTTTGTCATCATCTTCACTAGTATTAATGTTGTAAAAATTATGAAATATGTCAACTACTTACTATCCTCATCCAAGTTATCTTCTGTGTAGCATTATTACAGGATCCTCCATGCAAGGTGACAAGTATATCTACAAATCTGATTATTTCCAATTCTCCTGTGACCAACCATGTGTTTACAAGATATCTATCTCTTTATAGACATGTCAGGGGTTTTGAGAGAGACATATCAGGCTAGAGAGACAACTTTGAACAGTGGACTGTTCTCATTCTTTTGGAAGGGCAGCAAGATACCCTTCTGTGCAGCACTTAAAATGCTAACGTCAATGACTGAATTCCACTGAGTCTTGCAAATAAATTCCACTGGATGCTCCAAGCAATGTTTTGATTTATTTTTATGTTGAAGCCTGTATTCTGAATATTTTTGTATTTGTTCATGAAAAGTACCACTTGGTACTTAAATTTGGCCATGTAGGATATTATCAGATATTTTCAGTCCCCCTCTGAGAACAGGGAGGGAAGAATCCTGTCTGTAACCGAGAACAAGTGTATGCAGGCTACATATATGAATATATACACATATATATGAAGGAGCAGTTATTTCTTTATTTTTTTCCTTTCTCCCTTAATGAGACATATTTCAATTAATATACTATTTCTGGACTATCATGTTCTGTCTGCAATCTACTAATTTATATTTCAGGTTATGAAATAAAATTTCACGATTCACTTTCCTTTACTTGAATGCTATCCAGGAGACACAGAAGAATAACACAAACACACACTTTGTTTGATAAGACAGTATAAAATTAGAACTCCTTTTCTTTGGTTTTTGCTGTGACCTTGCGTTTCATGAATTGTGTACTGTTGATTTATGAATACAGTAGGAGTATTCCAAATGGACTTTATTCCTCATGAAAGAAACAAATCTAGTTTCCCCTGCTGGAAGTTTCTCTTACTGAAATGTCTTTCAGCTGCCTTTGCTTTAGATCAAATATTCTTAATGGCACAGACACCCAAACATTTATATTAAAAAAAATAAAATAATAAGAAGGTTGTATTGTAAGAAATTTTAGCTTGATACCAATGATTTACTAATGACTTTAACATTTAGTATTTCCCACTGCACCACATAACATATAAGAGTTCAAAACTCAATTAATTGGTTTAGGAAAGAAAAATAAGGATTTTGGGAGGAAAGCAGTGTGGCATTTTTTTTTTTTTTAATATTTTGTTTTGTTTGGTAGAACTCATTTGTATGGGAATTAAAATAGTTCCTTGCATAAACTGTACAATTGGATAGCTACCATAACTGATTATCAGAGAGAGTGTACTCATTCATGTTTGTGAGACTTAAGATATATCACCATGGGCTGTCCTCCAAATCTACAGTTCACCTTTGGACAAGGCTCAGCTTATGAACATAGAACTAACATCAAATGACCTTGTGAGTTGCTTGTGCTTTTCACATTTTGGTATCACTGAGAAAACCACCTGATGCATACTAAACTTAAAGATAAAAGTTTAGAAGTTTAAAAGTAAAAGGAATCTACATCATGAGTACAAATGGGAGTACACTGACAATACTAAATTAAGGAGTTACAAAGCACAGAAAAAAAGAAAAAAAGAAGGCATGCCCCTGCAATCAACCTTTCAAGATATTTCAGTTTCTCTGGAATCTATTACCTTTCATACTGTAGAAAACTTCTGAATCTATTTTAAATTCTTTAAGTTGTAATTGGCTTTGTGCATAATACATTAAAGTTATTATCCATAAAATCAGTTTTCAGAAGAATCAAGGAGCAACATTACAATGCTTTCCTTACCTCTTTCAAAAATCATTAAAAGAACATGACATAAATTCAGTATGTATTTTACTAGATATTATGTATTTTCTCTTTATTTTCCTTATTTATTTCATTATTATTATTATTATTGTTATTGTTATTGGTTTTTTATTTGATCCTTCCTAATTATTTTCCTTTTCTCTTTCATTAGTTTGTGTCCTTACTGTGGAAGAACTCCACAATCAAGGTCAATAATGACATGTTTCTCACCTCTTCTTAAATTGGCTTACAGAAAAGAATGGAATAAGTAAAGGAATAAAGAACAAATGCAAGCAAAAGAAAGTCCTCCCCATCTTGAATACCACAAAAAGAGACATATCATGGTTAAGAATTAAGTAATAGTTTTCCTGAGACCACGTGTCTAGGACTTGCAGATGAACTAACTATAGATGAACAAACAACTACCATGAACTGATTCATACCCTTTCCTTGCATTATGATCAATAATCCCTTGACAAATTAATGTGGTGGATTGCTTGCATTTAAAAAAATTGTCTTGCATACCTATCACACAGTAATAGAATATCTTCATAGAATCACCACACTGTATCTCCTTAGAGATATCTAAAGAAGTGTAAATTTTTGCCTTCTCAGTTAAGCAGCTATCACAGAAACAGATATTTCAAGTTAAAAAAAAAATATCTATTTTGTAGAAAAACATAGATTTTTCTAACAAAAAAAAAAAATTATAAGAGTTTTTGATCCAGCTCAACTCTTTATGAAGCTCCCAAAACAATCATGCAATTTCCTTCTCTAGTTGATCAAGTGTAAATCTTATCTTTGAGATTTTTTTATCAGCTTATTGTAGGTTATTGTGTTTTTATCATGCTTGTCCTTTTCTCTGGTCACTACCCATTTTTTCAGTTCCAAGTCTGAAATCTGCACTTCTAATTTTATTTCCTTCAGTCAAAAGACCAATTGTACTAATGCTATCCTGCATAAAGGCTACCCGTGGCCAATTGCATTCATATCCATCATCTTTGGAGTAGAGTTGACGGCTTATGAAGAATCACAGAATCTTCCATTAAGTGAGACAATGTGCATTAACAAGCTAGGTGTTGGTTAATCTCAAAATTCAGGAATTAACTCAAACTAAAATCTGAAGGAATAAAAACACAGGCAGTCTGACCTGGCTGGGATGTGATCCTTACAAGTTTAAGGATTTTCTGTACTGCTTCATCTTGAATAAGATCCCAAGTCTATCAAGATAATTTTTGCTAAATACTCAGTTATTTATTCTGATAATCTGTGAACTAATGTTAGCTTTTCCGTGATAGGACGTAAGACCACAAAACTTATTTAGTTTTACTTTGGTTCTTCAGAAAGTGAATGAAAACAGGGATCAAGTCCATCAGTCATACGAATATTCCACAAGAATTTTGCATCCTTTAACAGATGAACTTGCACAATATGATAGGTTATAGCTATAAAAAGAAACAGTGATACAAAATGATAGTAAATGAAGTGTTAATTAAATTTTAAAATTATTTACATCATAAATGAAGAGCTATCTTCGTTATAATAATCCAAGAAATTTGAACTTGTATTGAGCTTACTCTACTTCTACAGATTCCTGGAAAAGAGTTAGCAGAGGGGGATTGAAAATAGTCATGGTATATGCTTGTTACTGTGCATATGTAAATCATATTAGCCTTGATAGAGGTTCTGCAGACACAGCAAAAAGGATGTATAATGTCTATGCCAGAAAGATTGGAGCAAAATATAAGTGTATTAATAAAATGTACAGACAGTGAAATTAGCCAATTAATTACAAATTTATTTATAAATAGAATCAATTATTAATTGTAATGTAAAAAATGGCATACATAATAACATTAAAAAACCCTTTAAAAATATTAACAATAAGGATGAATATAAATTCTGAGATAATAAAATAAAAATTAATTGACAATGTAATATAACCAATTTATTTACAAATTATGAAACTTGAGCAATCAAAAAGAAATGTCTGGCAAAATTATCAAAGAACAGGTAGCACTATGTTTCTCTATTTCTTTTCTCCCCCTTTCCTATTTTATTTTTTGCAGCAATTTCCCTCTTTATTCAGACCTCAAGGCTTTATACATCTCTATGCTTCAGTAATAACTGAACCCTTTGCTAGATGTTAGAATGGATTCTATAAGCCTAGTATTGAGCTACAGTGGAGTATGGTTTAAGAGTTCTCTGGTTTTGTTGTATTTTTTATAATTTACAATGCTCAATGGGGCACAAAATCTGTTTTAAAAAAAGCACCTTAAACCAGAAAAACATACATACACTGGTTCTTAAATCACACAACAGGACTTCAGTGAATGTGATGTACTGGATCAAATAAAGTGAATATGCTTTTTCTAGGCTAGTACTTGAGAGATAGACATGGAAAAGGAATTTTTGTCATATTTATAATGCTTAAATATGTTCAACATGGAAAAAAAAAATCAGGAAACCCTGAGTCTAGAGCATTCATAACAAAAAAGGCATACATTTGGTAACAGATCTTGAAATTAATCATCTGTCTATCTTTTTACAATTTAGCAAATGAGTATATAGGAAATTCTCACTGCGATATCTTTGGGATATATTGGAAAGTAGTGACTTTATCTTCACAGTCAAATGCTCTGTAGATGGCACTTCCTCTTGCAGCTAAACCAAATTAAGCAGAGCTGGTATTGGTGGTAGTGGCTGAAATAGACAAAAGTAAAAATGCTCAAACTGTCAATTCATTATTAGAAATTATGAGTTTGCAAGGGACATGCTTTTTTTTTTATATTGTCATAACTAGTATTGCAAGAAATACAACAAAAAGTACACTTTATGGTACTTACAGAAATAAAATAATAAATAAATCTCTTATGTTAGCCACAGAACATTTAGAAATTTCACTTGAACCCAAGGTTTTTTGCTTTTGTGATAGAAATGGAATTTATGCTATTTCATCCTGCTCCTGAATATTCTGTGAAAAAGTTACATGTGCTGACATTATTTGCAAGGTCTGTCACAAAAATCTTCTTATAAAACAAATTTCTAACAACATTTATATGTAGCTCTCTATCTGGCAAATTATCCCTAACTTAATATTTTATTTATATAGCACAGTAGCCTTCAGAATTTATTACAGGCATGCAAAAAGACATACGGGCAGATATTTCTCTTGTTCATACTAACATAAATCGGAACCAACACTACAGAAGTCATTGAATTTCACCTTGTTTAAAAATGTATTAAAATGTTCAGAATTAATCTCAAACTTACTAGTATGTTTTCTACCTTAACAGGATCATGCAAGGTATGTTTCAATTCCATGTATAAACTCGTCCTTTTACCAAGACTAATAGATTTTTTTTAAAAGCTTTTAAAAAGCAGCAGCACTTTGTGCCATTGTCTTTCCACCTTTGATGCAGTCATTACCCCAATTTCTCCCTTGAAGCCATACTTATGTGGTTGGATTAGTGCCGAATAGTATTAATTGAGTTTAGGGACAATATTTGAAACCTTGAAATATTCATGGCATGTGCACATTATTTAGTACAGCAGTTTGAATGTGGTCACATCTGTTCAGAACTTTAGATGCTCAAGGACATTTTGGAAACTGAAAAGTAGCTTGCATTAGGTTAATAGTATACTCCAATGCCATATTTGTGCAATAACACCTTCTATTTGCAGCAATAGCGTACAAGGGTATTTCAAGAACTTTGGTGCAAAAATTATGAGCATAAAATTAACAATATTTATCAAACTTTTACAAAACAAAAATTACATATAAAATCAGCATACTCCATGGTGATGGGCTCTGCCTGGGAGTTTGTATCATTTTAAGGTGACACATTTCTTTCAGTGTGTGCATCTCTGAGGTAAATGAATTGGCTTTATTATATTCATAATGCATACATGTAAAGGTGGAATTGACTCCTCATCTTAACAGCTAGATAATTTCTTTTGAATCTGCTGGCTGTACAACAGTACTGATGTAAGTGGAGGTTGACTAGAGTGGGCAGGAAAAGGCCACTTGTTTTCTCAGAGCCCCACTGACCTCCGTGGAGTTTTGATCTGCTTCTGTAGAGAACCTTCACTCAGTGAATAGCAAGTTCTTAATTTTATTGATAGTAACAACTGATATAAAACATAATTAATTTTATAATTCCAGGACTTAAAATCCTACATATTTTTAACTTATGAAACAGAACATAGAAATGAGAATTTGTTTTAAACAAATAAATGTTTAGAGGTTACTTGTCTTATTTAACTAACACACCTCGCACAGCTCTGTGTCTGACATTTATGCAAATTATTTCAGGAAAAGATTTGTATAATTGAGTAATTTGCATATGCTCACCTTATGCAATATGATAGATTTCATACTACAGAATGTGTCAGCCTATTGCCAGCTTGGATGAATGAAGCCTACAAGCTCACAACACAGTAAGCTTCTGATCCTTGTGCTTTCCACCACATTTTTTTTTCTTTTTTTTTGATGGTAAAAACTGGGATAGCAACCAGCCACGAACTTTAAAACATAAGAATTTGAAAATCTAGTTTCACTTCTATGTTAATTTTTCACACACATCAGATGTTATTTCTTCCTTATCATTGTCAAGAGTAGTCATCCTGTTCTTTATGACTCTGTCATCATGCACAATGCTAGTCAGCCAGCTGAACCAAAATCATGTAACCAAGCATACCATCACGGATTGTTAAATATTTGGAAAAAGTAGATCAGCCCTACCTTCTCTCTGAACAAAATTTGCCTCTTGCACAGGATCAAAGAAAAGGCCTGACATTAGTTTTGGTTCTCACATTTAAAGGGTACTTGCATTTCACCTAGACATTATGCTGGCCTCTGTCACAGGTATGAAGTCTTAGTATTACATTATAATTTCATGCCTTTGTGAATATGAAATAATCATCCCTTGTGTAAAAGTGAGCACTCTTTAAATTTGCATTTTCAGATATGAGCATTTGCACTATAATCTATTAGCTTTTCAATAAATTTTGAGTAAAAATTGTGATTGTTACACTCTTGTGAGTGTGAAGGGATGCAGGCTTATTTGTAGAGTATGCTCCTTCTGCTACCACTGAAAAAGCCAAAGAATGGGGAGAAAAGTACCCCAAGATTCTTTGTCATTCTACTTATGCAATATGAATCCATGGGAGGACCCTGAATAAAACTAGATAGATGCAGGGAACAAAAACTATGTTAATTTGAAGTTTCATTTTACTGAATTGCTTTGGGATGCTTTCATAATGTTAATAAAATTTACTAAGAAAAAGCCACCAAAATGATCAGGTGAATGGAGCATCTCTCATATGAGGACAGGATGAGAGACATGGGGCTTTTCAGCCTGGAGGATAGAAGGCTCCAGGAGGACCTTCTTTTGACCTTCCAGTACCTGAGTGGGGTCTACAGGAAGACAGGGGAAGATCTATTCAAAAGGGTTTGTATGGATAGGACAAAGAGCAATGGGTTCAGGTTGGGAAAGAATAGATTTAGACTGGATATTAGAAAAAAAGTTCTTCAGTGTGAGGGTGGTTGATTGCTGGAAGGAGCTGCTCAGGGGAGTGATGGAGGCTCTATCTTTGGAGTCATTGAAGGTCAAGCTTGATATGGGTCTGAGCAATCTGACTTAGGTAGGGTAGAGATGTCCTTGCTTATGTAGGGAGGTTGGATTAGATGACTTCTGTAGTTCCCTTTCAGCCTGGAACATTCTATGATTCTATCTCCTTAAAAAGGTAGCAAAATATAAAGAAACAGAATAAAAATGTGAATATTTTAGTCCTGTGCCAACAAAGACACTTCCAGATTAGAGATTGTTTTGGACAGAAGCGTATGAATCACATGATTGTTTTTATTTAATTCCAACTAATACCACTTCAGTCACTGGAGAAGTGGTATTTAAACATGTATCTCTGGCAATGATCTAAGGCAGGATGGTAGCTAAGTATTATTCTCCATTTGTATGAAATAATTCAAATAATTCCTAAACTCCAGAAAGTTCTCTAACACAATACTAATTGTTTCTGAGAATAAAGCTATCCCAGACAAGCAAATCATTTGCCACTAACAACAAACTGGAATTTTCTTCAACAGCTGCAAAGTCAGTGTGAGGATAGACAGTGAGATATTTGTCCTTAGTAATGTTAATGTTATATATATATATAATATTTGTTATTATTGTCTTTTTTACTGAGATTGGACAAGCTGTTTTAAACAGCTTTCTTCAAGGGACATATGGCCTCTGTCTTAACTTAGATGAGATCAAGGACAGAGTGCAAATTGAAACTATTAAGAACAAACAGTTATCTTGGGAATTCAAGATGACTTTGACTGAAGTACAAAAGGAATGTTATCTATGAGATAGCTAATTAAGATGTGGAGTAAGTAATTCAATGTTTTGTCTGGCCTGACCCAGAATAAAAATGTATCTTGCAGGAAAATTATAGTCAATTTAGGTGAAGTGTAGGTCAATTCTTTTAAATACTGTAATTAGTGAATTTGGCATCTGTTGCTGTTTAATCCATTTAAATTCCTAACATTACATCCAAATAAAGACTTAGGGCAGTCTTCATATTTTAAAAATTTCAAAGTAAAATGGAAGTGCCACAGAAACTTAATAGGCAATTCCTAAAATAAAATTATATGAGATAGACATGATAAGAGTCAGATAATGCTATCTGTGGCAAGATTCTTAAAATTAATAATTGCATTAAAAATACTACCCTTGCAATAAGCTCTATAAAACAGAATTGAATATACACATTTAAGTAAATTAAAATGGGAACATACCTCAATAAAGCTAAGAAAATGAGTTTGACTCAGGTTTGTTTGCATAAACTAGCTTGGGACCCTTCTATACACTGATATCATAATTAACCTTCATAAGACAGTCCAAGATACTTCAATGATCTCACTGCTGCCAGAAAAAAAAAAATCACATTATAGGATCTTTCACAAATGTTTTAAAGGCCTTCTGTGATATATGTGGTGAAAGTACAAAATATTAGATACCCTTTTAATTTACGTCACGTGCTAGAAGAACACAGAAGGCAATTATATCTGCACCATATTTCAGAACAGTTTCACATTTTAAGGTGTATGGAGCCATTCTGAGGAAACATGCAGAGGATATGAGTTTTAGCATTCTTGTTCCTTATCCAATTTTTCTAATGTTCAATTCTCCGATTTCTGTCCTCTCCACACCAAAAAAATATCATGCAGGTACTATATATCAGAAACTATTGGAGTAGGTCTGTTTTTTAATTCACATCTACAAACCATTATACCTTTGGCCTAGATCTCAAGCAATTTTAAAATTCCTTGTTTGTGTCCTTTTGCCAGAAATTAAAGTGAAGAATGCATCTTAATCTGGTAGCAAAACTGAAAGAAGGCTAAAGTTTACACTTATAGATCCTCTTTTGATGAAGTACTTCACTTCGAATATTCATGGATTCCTCACAGAAGTAAGAGTGAACTTCATTTATTGCCTGAATCAGTGTGCTTTTATAGTGTTTTTCAGGGTTCACACAGCATAAGCAAAACTAGTATTGGCTAACTTGACCATGCATGTTTACTTCCACTTGAATGGTTATATGCAGATCTTCATGCACCTCCATGTTGATCTCTCCTCCCCATTCTGCGGTCAGTGTGTCTTGCTTATCATCCTCATTCTTTTTTACAGTATCACTGTTCCTCCTCATTCTCATTATTCCAGGAGGCTTCAAGATCACTGCCTCTGAGGCTGCAGGCTGGGTTGTGCAAATAGGCCTTGAGCAAAATATCATGCCCTTGATCCGCTAGGATATTGTCTGCACATCTGAGGCTCAGCACTGACACCAGGGCTCAGAGATCAGAGAAATTTACTACATTTTAAGAAAGAGCAATGAGAAAGTCTGGGTAGGAAGGTCATTCAAGGTAAAAAACCTGAGGCAAAGGTTATTAGTACATAAAAATTCAAGGTGTTAACCAAATGAAGGATATAGGTTTAAAGCTTTAAAGAGAAAGTTCAGGAAGGTATCTGTCAGAGATTTGCAAGACAGCAAGCTGCCAAGACTGAGTACTCATTCCTGCCTGCCTGATGCCTACCTGGCCAGCAAAAGGTCTTCAGATGCCTTATGGGAGTATTGAGCACACTGCTGCTTGGCTTAGGAGTTCCTTAATCCTTTTGATCTTGTCTGTGTATCAGCCAATATATAATGGACATACTTGTTTTTATCCTTAAATTTGTGTGCATGTATGTATGCATATGCACATAAGTAAATATATATGTGGACATATATTTATTAATATGCTACTTGCAAAGACTCTGCTTGGCTAATGATGACCAGTTACAGTGTCTCTAAAAGACAAGAGTAATTCAATTAAACATTTAAAATATCTTTAAAAGAAAATATAAATCTAAGACACCATATAGTGACATATAGGCTGGAATAAAGTAAATTTTCTTTCTAGTAGGTCATATAGTGCTGTTTTTGGATTTAGCATGAGAATAAAGTTTATGTTTTCAGTTGTTCAAGTTGTTGGTAAATAGTGTTTATGCTAAGAGAAAGACTTCTCAGTTTCCTATGCTTTGCCTTCTTTTACACGAGAAGCTGGAAGGGTGCATGGTCAGGACAGCCAACCCAAATTGGCCAAAAAGATATCCCCTGCCATAAAATGTCGTGCTCAGTGTATAAACTGGACACTTAGCCAGAAGGTACCAATCATGAGTCAGCTTGTAGTGAGCATTTGCATTGTGCATCACTTGTCTCTCTTGAGTTTTATTTCTGTTTCTCATCTTGTAATCTTGCTTTTAATTACTGTAATTTATTTTTATTAAATTGTTCTTAACCCCTTACTTTTCCCTCTCTATCAGGGTGTTGAGAAAGTAGGACTGATGGAGCAAGTGGCTGTGTGGTGCTTAGTTGGTGGCTGGGTTTCAATCACTACAGTAGGACATTTAAAATCATTAATATAAAACCACTTCTATAAAAGTTGGTAAATGCTATGCTCTTCCTCTCATTGAGAGAGAATTACTGAAATACTGGGACAGTTTAAAATAAAAATAATTAATAATTCCCCAGCTATTCTCAGTCAATCTGACACTCCAGAATTTCAATATGAAAGGCTGAGTTTGCTGAAGGATAATGCTGGGTACTCTTAAGTCATCAATTAAGAGATAAGTCCCTACCTATTGCTAAAGAGTAGTCCATTTGCAAACAAAAGAAAAAGAGTCAAACAAACAATAATTCTCTTTCTGGAATTAGAACTAACTGAGATATAGATCTGTCTCTAAGCCTAAAGAAAATGGAAATAAATTTCTGATTTCAAAGGTTGCTCATAACAAAATATTGTCAACTTGTTCATAGTATCTGGTCAATCCATGTATTTATGTATCCCAAACTGAAAAGAATTAAGTTAATGAATATTGTTTTATTATGTAAACCTCATAATTTTAAAAACCAAAGAACCTAAAAAAAATGTAAAAATTTAGCTGTATTTTGTGATTCTTAAACCAGAAATTCAGTCAGCAACCATCAAAAGTAAAAAAAAAGTTTAGAGTGCTTAAACTACCTCAATTTCTCTTCCTTAAAACATGAATATATGAAGAAAACAGAAGCAAAAATACAGTCAGGCTCTAGAAGCGGAGTTTTCACAGAATTCCAGAATCAGTTTGGTTGGAAGAGACCATTAAGATTATCAAGAACAATCACTGACCCAGCACTGCCAGGTCACCACGAAGTCATATTCCACAACTTTGTAGCTGTATGTCTTTTAAATACCTTCAGAGTTAGTGGTTCTACCTCCTCCCTGGGTAACTGATTCCAATGTTTTATAATTCTTTAAGTGAAGTAATGCTTTCTTAAATCCAGTCTAAACCTCACCTACTTGCAACTTGAGTACATTTTCTCTCATCCTTTCTCTTGCTTCTTGGGAGAACAGATGGACCCTCCTCCTTGCTATTGTCCACTTCAGGCAGTAGACAGTGATATATTTTCTCATCAGCCTCCTCTACTCCAAGATGAATAATCTCACTGCTTCACTGCTCCTCATAAAACTTGCTTTGCAGACCCTTCAGCAGTTTTGTTGCCCTTCTTTGGTCATGCTCCACAACTTCAATGTCCAAAACTCAACAGATTATTCAAGGTGCAGCCTCACCACTGCTGAGTACAGGGGGTCAATCATTTATTTATATATGTTATACTCCTTCTGGCCTTCTGATACAAACCAGGATGCTGTTGGTCACCTTGACCATCTGAGCATACTGCTGGTTCATATTCAGCCGGCTGTTGACCAATATCTCCATGTCCTTTTCTGCAGAACAGTTTTCAAACCACTAATCCCCAAGTCTGAAGCATTCCATAGGATTATTATGGCCCAAGATCAGGACTTGACACTTGAACTTGCTCAACATGAAACCATTAGCTTTCTTACCATGAGCACAAGTAGATCATTTCTAGAATGTACTGAATTGTTTGCTGTTTTCTGTAGTGAATGAAGGAAAACAGACCCTGTTTCTGGATGCACAGAGACCCTTCAATGAAAACTACCTCAGACATTTATAGTAAAACACAAAGATTATCACAAGATTCCATCTGCACATTCCTTTGTCCTACAGAGCGAAATGCAAATCCCATTATCTCATTAACTAAACATATCTAAATATGTCTATACAATGCTTATCTATGTTCAGTCATTGTGTTAATTCAGTTTCCTACTGGTCTGCAGATCTCCTTCTGGTTTACCTGGGCAAAGGTCACTTAGCCATTACTTCTCTTGGGATTAGAGGTCCTTCATGATTTTAGCAAGATGCTTTTCTTCTGATCCATGGTTTGGCCTCCTAACCAAAAAATATTAACCTGTTGTTGTCCCACAGTTTTCAGCTAAGCAAAACCAATTTTACCAGTGGAGCACAACACAGCTTTTAAATTAGTTGAAATTGACTCCTTTTGGAATTTGACAGTGAGAGGAAAAGGCTGTAGTGGCCTGTCACATTTACATGATCCAAACTATTAATAGACTACTGGAGCTGTGAAACCAAGCACTCCAAAGTAGGAAATGTCAGACCTAAATTTCTTCTTTATGAATTTCATTAATTCTTTTTCTCAGCATGTTCATCACAACTTAGGATCTAATTGCATGATCATACAGTATCTTTGTGTTTACTCATGTAATGCATACAGTTTACTTGAGACATAATTTGCAATAATAATAAAACAAACAAAAACTTAACCTTGCCATGAATCATTCAGAGAAATAAGCACCAAAACTGTACTTGTAAATTAACTAAGATACATGTAATAATAAATTTATTTTTTACTCCAGTATTTTTAGCCAGATTTCTTGTTCAAATATTCATTTAGATTTGTCTTTGTTAACACTGAAAATTATAAACTGAGATTTTGTGATTGGTTCAAAACCTAGTAATAAGCATTTTAAATCCTGCTTATAGCTAACTTTAGTTTATGTCAGCAAGTAACTGCCTTTAATTGCAAAACAGTGTAAATTACAAAAAGGAAAGAAATGAGCATCCTTCTTTGTAATATGTGGCATAATGAAATCATCCATGTTTTTTCCTCAGTACTTCAGTTTAACATAGGTCTAGTCTCACAGTCAGAGGCTCAGTTCTGTTCCATGTCTTGTATGGTAGCTATTACAGAAAATATTGTGTGTCACAGTCAACATATATATATATATTTAGCATTTTCTGAAGGCTTGCATTTGACCGTTCCTTATCTAGTTCCAAAACTAGTAATCTTGACTTCCGCAGTTTTACATTCCTTTAGGTACAACACAAATGTTCTCTTGATGTGAATGCTAACAACGCTAAAGATGATTATGTGCTATCTATTGGCTTTACTAAACTATTTCTGAATTGATTACCTACTGAAAATTAAAACCATAGAGATAACAGGTGGATCTTTGTTTAATATTTTTCTCTGAATTCTTTGTTTTGTTTTAATTGGTATAGGGACAATCATAACTAATGTCTGTATATACATGGGATGGATATGTGCAATCTTGACCAAGATCTTGACTAAGACCTGCAGAAAAATCAGTGTGACTGAATGTAAAGAAGGTTTTATCATAAATATAGCAGCAAAAGAAAATCTATGGAAGATAGAAACCACAGAGATTGAGAAGGAAACAAACTAGGCTGGATAATTGTAAAGTAAAACTCAATTAGCTATTCTTTGCAAAACCTTCTGCTATTGGTTGTTTTGTTTGAGTAAATTCTGGCAACACTATTTGCTGTCAGCATTTATGAATATAGGCATTTACTTTTGAGGCACTATTACTTAGGGAAGGGCTTCCTAAACCCAGCAGCCAAGTGAGCTTAATGTTTCCCAAAAGTTACTGTTTTCAGAGTGTTAATAAAACTTTCTCATTAGAAATTAGGCAGAGGTTGTAATTTCTATGTTGTCCTCATATTAGAAAATCACAGCCCAATCTTGTTTCTTATATTGGCATTAAACTTTATAGCTATCGTAAAAGAAGATTTTCTTTCAGACTTGTAAGTTTGAAAAAGTGCAAATCACAGAATACACATGGTTGGAAAGGACCTACTAGATCACTGAGTCCAACCATACCTACATCCACAAATACCTGAATACCTGATCAACGGAAAACCACAAAATAATCCCATCCATGCCTGCCACTGTAGTATGTCCTACATTATTGTGGGAATGTGTTGAGTGAAATGAATACAAGTACATTTAATTCAGAATTAGTTTTCAGTGCTACATGAAAAGTGTGTAATCTTATGGAATTCTTGAAAAATTAAAGTTTTCCTGGATTTGGTCTGAACAAGAATAGTCTGTAGCTTACCAATTTACAGATCCGTACAGTGTCTGAATCAAACATTAGATACTATTTCTTTAAAGATCTTTTTTCAGACAATGACAAGGCAATGTCCTTTTGCACTTTTGTAAAGGATCTTTAAAGCATCAAATATATTTTTTACCATAATTGATTTCTACTTCAGTAATGGTTGAGCATTTTCAAGTAAAGTACTCGTATCATAAGCTTAGCCAGCTTTTTTCCTTAACTTTTTGGTCTTTAGAAATCTTAATTTTTGTCTGATAAAACTTTATTTTCATTATATCAATTTCTAACTCACATTTCCTACAATAGCATTTTGTTCAGCACACTAAGCTTCAACAACTCAGTGAAGCAAAGAGAGTTTCATAAAATACCTAAAGTTCTTCTCTTCACACCAACCCCTGAGCCACTTATTAATACCAAGGATTCCCTTACATGCCACTTTATTGACCCCTGCTGTTAGAGGGATCGAACAAAACACTATATGCAGACTTACTGTATCTGTAGGTTGTCCAAGTTCCCTGAATTCCCTTTTAATAGTCCTGACTCCCCTCTCAATTGCCTCATCACTACCAGTTTGCACCATCAACAGTGGATAATAATCTGTTGATTTAATGAGTTCAGGTATCCTCCTGGTGATATCCTGAACCTGGGCTCCTGGGAGGCAGCAGACCTCATTGAGGGAAGGATCTGGTCTGTACACAGGACCCTCTGTCCCCCTCTAAAGGGAGTCACCCACAACCACTACCCTTCTTTTCTTTTTCATGCTTGTGGTTTTGATGGGATTTTTTGTGTAGATGCTACTCGGGGATTCTCTATTTAAAAGAATTTCTTCTACCTCCTCATCCTGATCCCCAAAATCCAGATCCTCAAACATGTTCTCTAAGGGCAGATGGAAGGGTGGAATCTGGAAGGGTGGAGTGGGGAAGGAGTGGGTTCCGTTTCTCCCACGAGTAGATATCTGTTCCCATTCCCATCATTCCCATTCTGCGTATCTTTTTTATGATGCCCTAGAATTATTGCTGTGTCTGTATCAACAAGAAAAAAAAACATCCTTTCACTCAAATTCATGTAAATCTGGTATCTGGCAAGTAAAAAGTAAGTACTGAACTATATACACCTAAAATTGAGAGACAGAATGATAACTTGGATATAGTAACAGCTATTACGAAGTCAGGCCACAAGCTGACTATACTGAAGCTAAAAGGGAACTGATTATATACATTCAGTAACTCAGAATCTGTGATAAGTCCTTTGACATCAATACTGTTAAACCTTTTTCACTAGTACAGAAAATAAGCAGATCCAGATTTATTGTACAAATACTCATTGTATTCCTTGGGTATTTGAGTATTGACCTGTAGTTCATAGGTCTATGTATCATTGCCTTCTAGAAGGGCAAAGGGAGCAGATAAAGAACATTTGGGGACTCTCAGGAGTAATAAGTATTGTTACTGTAACACAAATACTAACCCAAATTATGATTTATATAGATGTTGCAGTTGGCTAAGCCTCACCAGAGATGCTCTCCTCAATTATGAAGAAGCCTACGAACAGAGGCTAAAAAACTAGATGGAGACACTTACCATTGAGGCCAATGGGATGAGATTTAACAAGGCCAAGTGCAGGGTCCTACATTTTGGCCGCAATAACCCCCAGCAGAGCTACAGACTGCGGGATGAGTGGCTGGAGAGCAGCCTGGTGGAGAAGAACCTGGGAGTACTCATTGATAACCAGCTAAATATGAGCCACCAGTGCACCCAAGAGGCACAAAAGGCTGTTGGCTTCCTGGCTTGTATCAGGAATACTGTGGCCAGCACTACTATACTTGGCACCTCGAGTACTGTGTGCAGCTCTGGGTCCCTTGCTTTAGGAAAGATATTGAGGTACTGGAGTGGGTCCAGAGGAAAGCAACAAGGCTGGTGAAGAGACTAGAGGAAGAGTTCTATGAAGAAAGGCTGAAGGAGCTGGAGTTGTTCAGGCTGGAGAAGACGAGACTCAGGGGGACCTTATCACTCTCTTATTTTCCCTGAAGGGAAATTATAGACGGGTGAATGTCAGGCTCTTCTCCCAGGCAACTAGTGATGGGACAAGAGGGTATGGCCTGAAGCTGCACCAGGAGACATTTAGATTAGATGTCAGGATGCACTTCCTCATGGAAAGGGTGGTTAGACTTTGGAATGTACTGTCCAGATGGGTGGAGTCGCCATCCCTGGAAGTGTTTAAAGAAATGACTGAACATGGCACTTAGTACCATGGTGTAATGGTTTAGCCTCATATAGGATGAGCCATTAGCAGAACTCTTCCAATTAGAAGTAAGGATAAAAATTTGAATAATTCCCTATTATTTAAATATTAATTCAATTAAATAAGTCAAGAAGATTGAACAAGAGATAAGTATTTATTAAAACAAAGCTAAACAAAAAAGATAAACTGATAAAAACTAAGATAAGGTAATCAAAACAGATAATAAAAACAAAGATAATCAAAACAAAGATAACAATTTAAGATAAATAAGAAACTTCTCTGAGTAGTCACAGTGTTGCCACTCACTCACTCAATGGCACTGCAAGAGAAGAAATAAATTTCTCCCTGGAAGTTGCTATTTTAGCCACTTGCCTGGAGAGGACGTCAGTTTTCAAGGAGTTGCAATATAGCTACTCACTCACTGAATGGTGGTGTAGTTTAAGAAATTAAGTCCTCTGGAAGCTGTTGTTCTAACTGCTAACCACTGGAAAGCTCCAGCTCGGACTTGTTCCTGCAGGAAATAGTAAATGATGGAAAGACACTGTGCTCCCATCCCCGGTGGAAGTGAAGAAAGTGGATAGGTCTCCTGACATCTTCTGGGACATCAGAAGCCATTATAGACTGCCCCAATTGCCACCCTTTGGCACTATTCCAAGGTCACTAGTTATCTGGTGGTGGGGTGTGGGTGGGGAGGTGGTGGTAGTGGTGTAAGAACCAGGTTTATCCCTGAACAGTCCTTTTGAAAGGTGGTACAGGAGGGTAGAAGAGGCAAGGAGCTAATCCCCACCATGGAGAAAGCTTCTGCCAATGGCCAAGTCCTCACAGAACAAGGAGTGATTGAAATCAAGCCCCCAGAAATGCAGAGAGAGAGAGAGAGAGAGAGAGAGAGCGAGCGCGAATAACAGGGCACCACATCCACCTAGTACAGGGAGTGTAAAAAAGGAGAGAACTCCTACTGCAGAGATAAACCTTTGCCAGAACTGAGTCCCATAGAGCAGAAAATAACTAAAGCAGACTCCCTCACAGGAATGTGAGGGAGAGAGTAAAAGAAAGCAAGAGCTCTTTATTTTTCCCACAAACTGTACAGTTGTCTTCCAACCTTGGAGCTTGGCAAGGTGTCCTGGCAAAGAGAATTTGATGAAAGGGATTAAGAAGCAAGAGGAGAAGATCTTTACAACTCACAGAGTCTATGATTAATAGCTTGTTGTCTTCATGCTCTCTGTTCTGAAGCGGCTGTTATCTCCCTGGTGAGGCAGCAGTGGGATGTAGGCTGGCAAAGCAGTGAGTTTTCTCCTGCAGGCCTCACACGTTGTCTGGGGAGACAGAAAAGGTGTCTCATGTCCTGCAATGAGGCAACTGTCCCTGAACAATAGATGCACAGAGTTTTTGTAACCTTGCAGAAAGCCCCACCCATCTGCCATCTTGTCCAGTGATTAACAATCAACCAGCTCTCTAATTGATAAAAGGTCAGAATGAGTGGCAATAGATCTTTCCATTTCATGACTGTAAAATTGTCATCCCACCTTGAGAGACATAAATCTTGTCCAATTGGGCAGAAAGGAATATGTATGGAAAAAAAACACCAGATCTGGTGCCTGTAAAACCATAATACATGATCTAGATATTGTGGTGATGTTAGGTCATAGCCTGAGCTTGGTGATCTCAGAGGTCTTTTCCAGCCTAAATAATTATGTGATTCTATGATTTATGGTCATAGGCAAAAGATACATTCTACTTGGGGAAAGCAAAATAAAATTTAAGTAGAAAAAACCCATGGCCCAGTAGAGAAACAAATTAAACTTGTTCTTAATACAGAGTTCCTGGACCCAACTCTGCTACCACCTTCCCCCACAGAGGAAATACCCCTTCGCTGTAGCAATAGGGTGTCCATCCCACAGGAGACAGTCCTTCAGGAACTCCTCCAACTACTATGAGGTTTGTTTTGGGCTGTGGTTATTCCAGCATCTCCAGTTGGGGTCTTCTTGAAAGCTGTGGCTTTAAGGATCTTTAAGGATGAAAAGCCCCAGCATTTCATCCTCTACTGGCTACAGATGGGATTCCTTTTGTCCACTGACTTCCACCACAAGCATAACCAAAAGGCTGGTCTTGTGTGCTTCCATTTCTGATTACTCTGTGTAAAGCTGGGCAGCTGCATGGTTGTATCTCCTCCCTCCAAACAAAAATGGGAACCTCCTAGAAAAGTTCAATTGGAAAAAAGAAATGGAAACTGATGAACTAGCTTTCCCCTCCTAAATAATTTAATTTATAGAAATACTGATTTTCTCAGCCTGAGCAAGAGGCAGGTCCAGCCCAAAGGGGGGGGAGCAGTTTTCCCAAAGCTTCTTAGAAGTGCCACACCAGTCCTCTACCACACTACTGAAACTCCACCACAACACCAGATTTAAAAAAAAAAAAGAACAAAACTAAATAAAACATGGAAAACCCAACCAAAATTCAACAAACCCCATAAAAACAACAGAACAAAAATAACTTCCACATTGACTATTGTGGATGCTCAGGATAGAGTATGATATAATGTTGTGTCAATTTCAAATCATTTGCAAGGGTCAAATGTTTTGGCAGTCCTTAAAAAGCTGTCTCATGAAAGAACAGAAAACATGTTGCCTCCTAGAAATCCCAAAGGCACTAATTAATTTACAAAGGATAGACAAGACATGGGACACTGACTCTGTCATGCACAAACATAACTCTGTGAATAAATAGTTTAAATAATATGAAAGATTATGCAGCTTGCAAATATTTAGTGTTGCTGTGGGAAATAGGGTAGTTTTGTCTCCATCTTGAAGCATACTCTTGCCTAGTGTGCCCTAAAGGCTTCAAGAAGACCTGGAGTTACCTAGAGCTTTGAAGTAGATCTGCCTAGCCTGTCCCCAAATCCAAATTCCCCAATTAAGAATGAAGGTGACTTTTTAGGTTACCTTCCCTCCCCCCAAAAAATCCATAAAATAAGAAGGACGTTCTATCATACTAGATGCTAAAGAGACTTACTTTTAGTTTGGTTTATTTAAAAATTAGCTATGTCAGACACGGTGGAAATAATTGCACACACATTTCTCCTTGCTTACTTACTGGGTCTTTGGAAATTCTTTGGTTCACCTTTAGTCTGAATTAACCAATGACTGCAAATTTTAACAGACTCCCTATCATCTCAGAGAATTGTTTTTCTATTATCTCTGATGTCTGGCAGGCTGATCTCTTATCAGAATAGTATCCCCATGTTTTTACCATCTCTTTTGCCTGCTGTGTCATACATTCTGTGAAATCTTAACTTCCCTGGGCATGGCAAATAGCTCCCTGAGGGAAGCACATTTCATCTGTATGAGACATGCCTTACAGCATGCTGTGAAAAAAAAATTGTATTTTTATCAGATTATCCAATCACCAATGACATGGCACCATATTTGTAGAAAAAAACTTTATCCAACAAGTTAGCATATTAATGCTGGAAAAATACCCTGAAGCTAAGCACTGTTGGGCCTGGTTTGTACTTGGATGGCAGACTATCTTGGTATACTGCGTGGTATAAGTTTACCCTGCTCTGGCAGGAGAGGTTGGACTTACAGGATTATTTGAGGTTCCTCCAACCCCTAACATTCTGTGATATTTTCAGCAGATTATGTTTGCAGCTTCCTAGCACACAGAGGTTTCATACTACTCCACTCCCTTAATGACACAATGTAAAAAGATAACAAATAAATTGTGTCTGTCTCTAGCAAAATGCACCATCCCAACAATCATGTTTATGTCTATCTAGCCTTCTATAATACAAAAAAAGACCAAAGCATGTGTGATTTTGTAATAGGAAAAGGACCATCCAAACATATTGTTAGATTTGAGCAATATGTATTTAAATATATATATAGATCTGAGTGTGTGAAATTCCTTTCACTGACTGTAAAAAAGGTCCTTCCCTGTGTTAGAGCACTTAAAGATGAGAGACAAGCAATTAAAGCAAAGGGAGTATAACAAGACCAGTATGCAAAGTTTGTAAATTGACTGATTTACCCTGGTAATGGTAAGATGTGTCCTCCCTGGTAGTAATAATTATGAACTGCCTTGTTTACATAGTATAGAAGAAAAATAATTCCATTTTTAATTTCTCTCTTAGCAACAAATATTAGTATCTTGCAGAATTTTGAGGAGTCAAAAAAAATCACATTAATTTCATCTGGATCAGATCAAATAACTTCAGGATTATAAAACTTAAAAAGTGTTAATTTTAATTTCTAAGATTCATGTTAATCTAATATTAAATTTTCATAAAAATAGCTATAAACACATTGCCTACTAATTACCAAATAAATGCAAATTCTTATGTTAATATAAGAAAAATCACAACTATATTAAAACATAATTACAACATATCATGAAATATGCAACATTACAATGTTACCAGCTCATATATCAGCTGCTCTTGGGTACTTATGTATAAACTTTTCTAACTAGCTTAGCATTCTTTTTATAATTACTTCTATTTGTTTAGTCAAAAATGAAAACAACTTACTTTTACAGCATGTAATTGTGATTTTAATAGGATAGTATCGCTCTGCACTCAAAACGCATTACCTAAACCACATATATAATGTCCTGTGTATCATATACTAATACAGTTTAATCTGGAGACCAATGGGTTTGTCTTCATGCATGAATACTTGCATACATATTACTAACATTCACTGAATTTTTGAAATTATTGAATAGTGCTTGTAGAATTGAGTAAAATATAAACCTGGAATATCTCACATAGGTAGCGGAGGTCTGCTCATTTTTTTCCTGTCCTACAGAACAAAGCACTCTAAGACGTAAGATCAGATAGTGGTACAGGTAAACAGAAGAATGCCATCAGGTGAAGAAGCTGTAGGAAGAGGCAAAATGAGTAAGCCTCACAGAACACAGAATGGCTAAGGTTGCAAGGGACCTCGAGATCATCTAGTTCCAACTGCCCTGCCATAGGCAGGGGCATCTCTCATTAGGCCAGGCTGCCTAGCACCCAGTCCAGTCTGGAAATGTAGTTTAGCAAGATTGTCAGTGTCTTAGGAGAGACCACGCAGAGCCAAGAGCCTGAGACACAGGTTATAATAATAAACTCTAGAAAATACCTTCAGATGAGCAGTGGGTGGACATTCACACAAAAAGAAAGTCTGAAAACTTGTGACTTCCGGCAAGAGGAGGAAGATTACTTCTCTGCCAGCTGCAGATCTCTAGCTTTTGAGCTTGAGAGAGCAAGAGCCAAATGTCTCTGTGAGGAGGAAAAGTTGGGTGATAGCTATCAGAGACTGCTCCCTCCCTACAAAAATGGAAATACCCACCTGATGGACTATAATTTGTTTGTTGATGAATGCCCTGTGATAGCTTAATCTTGGCTGGCTGCCTCTGGAAAACAGATGAGAAAAAAAATTAAAGACTTTACAGGTCAAGATAAGGACAGCGAGATAGCACAGGAATTACTCTAATGGGCAAAACAAACTTAATCTGTGGAAGATTAATGTAATCTATCACCAATTAATAACAGAGTTGGATTGTGGAAACTGAGAAATCAAAATACTTTCCCTCTGAGTCTGCCTTCCTCTCAGGCTCACCTTCACTCCTGACACCTCTATCTTCTGAACCCTGAGGAGTGCAGGGGAATGGGAAATGGACATTTGTGGTGGTATGGTCCTTCTGTTAGTTGAAGCTCACTTGAGACATGGAGTGATTTCTCTCTCAGACCCTCTGCAACCTATGTCACAAACCATAGAAGGTCAGACACAGACTGTGAAAGATGGGGAGATAGAAGACTAAAGCCCCTCCTTCCTGTGCTGGGCCCCACTTCCCCAGTCTTGTATTACCCTTCATGTCAGGTGGGGTCACCTCTTGATAGCTGGGTACTTCCGTAATTGGTCACAATAGCCTCATTCATCTGTAGTTGAAGCCAACAGGGGTGAGATATCAAACACTCGAGATCTAGAAGTTCTGAGCCTACACAACTGGCAGAAAATACCTGAATATTTTAACTTTGAAGGTGATCCAGACTGGGAAAGTATCTGCTAAAAGTGAATGAACTTGGACCCTATAAATTGTGATCCTGAAGTGTAATGATTTAAGAATTTTGACAGTCTTGGAAACTGCAAGCCAAAATTGCAAGCTTAATTAATGTGCCTATGAATGAAGAGAGTTTGGGTTGGCAGAAGTTTGTAGTTTCAGTTTTGGGTTCCCAGCTCCACCTTTTTCTCCTTAGACTCCATCTTCACATCTGGTCTGTGTTTTGGAGGGAGACTCACAGACTGTCACTGAGTCACAGACTCAGCAGCCATCTTGCCCTGAAAATGTAAACAGAACATGGTACCTCAAGGATCAGCTGAAGGACAGTTTCATCTAAATTCCATGGTTTGCTGAAATGGAGAGAGTTCTCCCTTGGATTTTGGCATAAGAATCAGCATTTTGGAAATGGAAGATGGTCGTGGAAGCACATGAAACAGAGAACTGGGCTTGAATTTGCCTGCTGATGTTGAGACACTTGGGCAGGGACTAGATGGACACCATGTTTCCACAGAAGCAAGAATAGATCAAAGTCTTTTCCCTTTGAGGTTTTGGACATTTACAGTTTGTCTCAATTATGTAAGAACATTTGATTTAGTTCTATACATTTTTGTGTGTGGGTCCTTTTATGTGGAATGAATTAAGTGTTTTGTTGTTCTTTTCCCCGAATCAATTTTTGTTTTTTTTTTTGTTGCCTGCAATTCATAGGTACATTTTTGGACTCTGTTTTATGTTTTAGCCCATTATCACATTAACTAAATCAATTGATGAATTTTGTTTGGGTTTTAATCTCATGGCATAAAGCAAGACCCTTTGAGCTCTACAGGATTGCAGTGGACTAAGTCCAGCATCTCCCCTGAATCAGGTTGTCTCTCAGGTATAGTCTGTGCAAAGGGCCATGATGAAGTTACATTTCTTAAGAGTCAATTATCATTCATTGAGATTCACAGTATTTGTGTCTAAAAACATTAAGAAAAAGTTAATTATAGGTTAGCCTCTCTTTTAATCATTTCTCAACTGTTTGAATATGCATATTTGCATTACCATCTCCACTGATAGAATTATCTTTGGACATCAGTGTATCTGTTTTAGAGCCTGCTGGAACTGTCTTTTTTAACATGGGGGAAGCTCCTGGCCTCTTCTCACAGAATTCACCCCTGTGGTCCTACCCACTACCAAAACTTTACTGTGGAAACCCAATACACATCCAAATACTGGAATGTTATGGAGACAATACCAAGTCTTACCTTATCCTTGGGCTATTAACCTCTGCTGTTCACCCATTTAGCCACTGATCAAACAATACCAAGCATGACATAACATGTTGATGAGGTCTGGAACTGAGGGTCAAGGGACCAAGGGGCAAGGGACTCAATCCTGTTAGTGCAGGGAGAAAGAATTGAATAAATAACATGGATCAATGTCTGGATGTGGGGCTGATGCTACAGCGAGAACTTCAGCGGAAATAAGAATTTGGCTCATATCACCATTTAGTAATATTGCATCAGTCCATTGACTTGTCATAAATATATATTTATATACTAGGGCAGGTTTTCAAATGTACATTGTGATATAGGCAAATAACCAGAGATAGGTGTAGGCTCACTTAAGTAGCTCTTTGGAGTTGAGGCACTGCTCTCTCAAGCAACATAAATACAGATTTTCTTCCCATGCAGAAACTGCTGAGCTGTGTGCAATGCTGAGGTGATAACCATCAGTAGTCTGGTAAGAACATTAGCATACATAAGATGGAATACCCATAAAGTGTTTGTCACTATCACACTCAGTTGTAGACCCTGGCACGGTAGCTATACATATGTGTTACTTGAAATTGGCATTGTGGAAAGGATGAACAAAATATCTGACTTTTATGCACTGTCTCTTCTGAACTACTTTTGTCAGACTTATGCAGTTTCACAGATATTTAGGAATGAAAAACCTGTGATGATGTTCACATTCAGTACACTAAATTTTTGCCTCACTGTATTTGACATCTTTAAAGCATAATGTACCTCTGTGATTGCAAAAGGAGAATAGGGATTCATGTAACTCCAGCATTCACTGTTTTGGTTTTTTTTTTCCTTTTTTTTTTTTTTTGCCAGCTCAGCAGACTAGTAGCAGTTGTAACTATCTTTGTAATGGTCTGATTGAAGCAAAGATCTTTCTCTAATAGGAGGTGCAATTATTTCCTCTATATGTTCATCTTGAATAATTTTATCAACCATTATCTAAACTCAAAACCAGCTTGTACTGACAATGTAGTAACCTATTGATTCACCTGCACCAGTGAAATTCTTAGCAGCCCTACAAATGCTACTTTAATACTAATGGATCTGATAATCATACATGGAAGCAATATGGGATACATATTGGTTTTCTGATCTCACATAAGAGCTTACTCTGCATTTCAGAAATGTCATCAATTGCAGTTTTCCAGCTCTTGAGTTCAAACACTACAGCCCTGCAATAACTTTGAAACGTGGAGTATACAATTCAAGAGCTCTGTGATGTTGCTCCTTGTTAATTCATTTTCTAAGGGGAAAGGGTGACCCACTGCCTAAAATGTTGATCATGCAGTGGAAGAGCAACTGTAACACGTTACTACTATTATAGGGCAGCTGGAGACCAGTATCACTAAGTACTTCATTCTAGCTTTAAATTCTTATTCATAAAATTCTTACTCAATTTAGCTAAATTTTCACCCTACTCAAAGTTTACTGCACATGGTCTCAACACTCAGAGGAATTTAAGAATTGTGAATATTTTCATGCAAAATTTGCTAGCTTTGGCAAGATATCTGTCATTGATTGCTCCTGTTGATCAGACAGAGATGAGATTAATAAACTAATTTCGTGAATGTGCTAATGCGCCAAAACAAAAAAAACAAGGAGGGTTCAAATACATTTATAAAAGTTGCTAGCAAAACCAAAACTATCTTGATTTGGGGAAACCCATCCAGACCTTTTAATTCACAGAACATAAAAACCTCAACATAAAGATATACAGAAATTAATCACTCTTCTTAGATAACTGGAACAAGCTGCCTTCTTCACCTCCTTGGGGAGAAAGGATCTCCAGCAGCTCTTTTCCTTGTGAAAATGTGATATTCATACCTCAGTTTGTCTTTCCTTTCCTCAGAGCCAGCAGTTCTTTAAGATGAAGTTCTATGTTCCATGTACCTCCAAGCCAATCTTCCATTCTCAAAATATAAATTTCTATGGGCCATGAATGAGAGAAAACTCTCTATTTCAGCAAACAAAATATGTATATTTTAGTTTTTAACCTGGTTTCAGTAAAACTTTTGAGTGTTGCCTATCGAATTAGAATTAAAATTGAGTGACTTACAGCTTGCAAATTAACAAATGTTTTGAAGTAATTAATGTGATAATTTTTAAACCTTGTGATGAAATTATGCATTCAATATATTGAAAACCATATACACACAAAAACATTAATCCCATCAAATATCTGGAGAAAATATATGTACCTTGTGGACAGCTAACACAAAAAAGATCTAAACTAATTAGAAATTTCAGAAAATAGAGAATTCTGCTTGGAAATCTGTTTTTATTTTATTTTCTAGTTCTTGTCACTTTAATGTATATTGTTTCTTTGTGCTCCCTGTGTAAGAATAAGATAATTAGAGTATCTCTGTGTTGGCCATTTGTCTTGCAAACAAGCTTAGGAAAGAATTTCCACTTATTTTGCATATGTGCAGTACTTAAAACAATGGCAAACTGTGACCTCGATATAATAGTACAGCACATTACTAGTTACTAATATGACAATATATTTCAATTACCATCTGAAAAATTTCAACCAACAAATTAAAAATCAGAAATCAAGCAGACTTCTAAATTAAAAGTTGCTTTAGATATTTCCTTAAAAAAAGTCAAGCATATATTTCAAAATTGAAAGACTTTATCCTAGCTTTCTAGCATAAAAAAGGGACAAAAAAAATCTTGATGAAAAATTGGGAAAGTATAAAATGAGTACATAAATTTTAGAGGTTAAAATATGTTGTTATACATTCTGATTGTCTTTCAACACTTTTGTTATTTAAGCAGGAGGAAGTTAAGTGTCTAAATGTTGATATTTCTACTTAATATTTCAGTCTGGATTAATTTGTCATGATTAGTATTGAAGGCACAAAAACAGCCACCACATTGGCAGTCTCTTGAAGTATATTTTTTGATACGAATTTAAACTGAAATCCCAAGTGTTCATCTGAAACATAAGCCACAATGCTGTGGATATTCAAAAGAGATTCACCTCCTTGCCCACAGTACCATGAAGGAACAATAAATAATAGTTAGGATAATCCTTTTAGTTTTACTTCTCAGCACATTATAAGAAAACTTCGTTAACAAAAGGCATTAAGCAAGCTTGAACATTGCCACATTGAGGAGCCCTATATCCAATTTATAATTTATAATTTATACTTTATGCAAGAGTGGTATATCATTCATATGACTTTCCAAAATTTAAGTTAACCCTTGCAGAAAAAAATTTTCCTCCTAAAAGTAGAAAGAAATAACAGATTTTACCAGGGAAAATAAAATTTTGAGTAACTTAATGATGTTTTTCTCTGAAACACTACATATAATTTAGGTCACAACATGAGTAAAATGATGTTCATTGTTCAGCAGAAGACAAAGAAGTTATTTGGGAGTTTGGGAACTGAAGCTATGATGAAACACCAGTAAGGTATGGTCAACTTAGGATGCAGAAAACTTCCGAGGAAGATTATTGAAGTACATACAACATGCTGGTGATGTTAATGTCAAGGCTATATGGATTTTAAGGTGCATGAATTAAAGTAAAATAATAATGCATGAATTAGATATTGTTTGGGAGCAGAGCATAAGAAGAAAGAAGTCATCAAAGAAATAATGGTCAGACCAGAGTACTGATAAACCATCCATTCTTGAGAGAAGTCCCTTGTAGAAAAGGCTCAAAGGGGAATCTAATATGTAATGGTTTAGGGAGAGGGTCTTAACTTGCCTGGAATTCAAGCACAACAACCAGCTCTCACTGAGAGTTCGACAGGCAATGAAGCTACTTTACTAGAAAGACAACAGTTTATTGAACCCATCACCAAGAGGAAAAGGAAAAAAAAACAAATAAGTAAAAGATTCAAAAAGGTAAAACAGAAACTGTATCACAATACCATTACACACACTCTGAGAGAAATGGGAGACAGCTAACACATAGTGTTTTGGCCTTAGATAAGAGATCTGGGGCAAGAGAGTGTACACTAACACTCATAAGCATGAAAGCCACCCCCCCACCCCCCCACACACACCCACACCCACCCACACACCATT
>VZRI01001594.1:58424-82069 GCA_013397515.1 Upupa epops
CTCCTGCCCTGGAGTCCCCACTGTTTCCCACGCCGAGCAGAGCTGCTGCTGTGGCTGCCCGGCTCCTGGCTACCGCGAACATTTTTCCGGCCGCTCCCTGCCACCTCCTGCCTGCTGCAGTATTCCGTCTGTGCCTGCACCGAGGAAAAGAGAGCCACAACCATCACTCCAGGAGGACTAGACTCAGCCACCACCCCTGCCCTGACAGGGTGTCAGGTTGACTCTGTTGGGGTCCCTAGGATTTTCTTTCGTTTGGTTGTTTGGGTGTACTGTTGGTGTTTCTTAGTGTTCTTAATAAAGAATTGTTGTTCCTTTTCCCAAATTTTTTGCCTGAAAGCCCCTTAAATTGCAAAATTATAATATTCTGGAGGGAAGGAGTTGACAGTCTCCATTCCAAGGGAGACTCCAGCTTTCCCTAACCGACACCTGTCTTCCTAAACCAAGACAACATATTGGAGGAGAATCAGGAGAAAGGTTCTGTGACCTGTAGAGTCCAGACACTGACACAAGAGGTCTGCTGGGAAAGCTACCTCCAGCTTCAAAATAAAATGCTTTTTTTGGCACAAAAACACCACAAATAATATTTGAAAATTTGGTAATTCTCAAACCAGAACACTCACACAAAATGGATGGAGTAGTTTGGCCTGATGTTGAAAAGCTAATCAAAAGCTAAATCACCCATCAAGATTGTTTGTGCTTACTGATACACCCAATGAAACTAACTACCATTAGTAAATTTGCAAATGACACCAAGTTGGGTGCTCAGGTTCCAAAATGAGTCCATATCTATTTCTTATGTTTGTTTTTCTGTTTGTATTCCTTTGACATGTAGAGTTTTCTGTAAGTTAATTTATCCCCTGCAAACTCTAAGAGTCTATATATTTATGTTGTATGTGTGAATAAATAATACTGATCATATTCTGTTTCTGATGAGCACCAACCAAACCTACAACTTAAATGGCTGTTCTGATGTCAGACCACTAACATATATATTGATATTGCCATTCTTGAAACTGATCACTCCCTAGAAGGAGAACCAGACAAACAGCATAAGGGTTGATTTGTGAATATCTGGTGTTGGACCTATAGGAGATGAATACTATTAGTATAATCTGATAGGTGCTCATAAACTCTTGTGTCATACCAGCTGCACCTAGCCTTTTCTAATGTCCGGAGGACTGGCTGGAGTGAAGGAAGTTTATTCCTTAAATTTTCCCTGTACCCAGCCCCACCCAGACTATTTGTTAAAGTCTGAAGATTTATAGCAAATAAGAACTTTCTAATCATCGTTCTGGAAAATCAAAAAAACTCAGACAGGTATATAGTCCAGAATACTGTTAAAGAGGTGTATTAGCAGAAAAATTATGGAGATACAACTATCTTGTTCTGTGTTTCTTTCATTTTGCTAATGCTGAGAAAAAATAGGTCACATACAACTTGAGAATGCGCTTGTTGTTCTAAAGTACAATACAATATATCATTCTAGATAATGTTCTCTCCCAAAGACAAAGTAATAGAACATCAGCAATATTTGATAGCAAATCCTCCTTATTCCTGCTGCTTTTTGTTATGTTCAAATAAATAATCAGTTGTCTCTTGCTAATACATAAAAATATTAAGGACTACCTCAGGAGAAACTTAAGAGCTCAACAACTAAGCAATATTTTAAAGTATTATTTGCATGAAATTGCAGAAATTTTCTTTCTTCAATAAAGATCAATATTTTCTGAAATAGAAGATGAGATGAAGGGAAAATAAAAGAAGTATCTTCCTCTGTCTAGCATACTCAGGACTTGACACTGGTCAAGATTCATCTGGTTGTACAATTAATAAAATATGAGTTTCATGAAATATGTTTTACTAGTAATACAGCTGAACCTTATTTAGACTTAAGGGGATACAGTATAAAAATAAGCTATTTAGAGTACAAAACCTTATTCAACAAAAATTGGGACCTAACATTCAGTATTCTTATTTCCCTCTATTAGCTGGTGGTAAACATAGTATTTGAGAAAATGTATTATCCATTGTCCCTGTTTCTTAATTTAGACGTTTGTAATTATTTTAGATATAGTATCAATAAAGTTTTTAACATTAGTTGAATAACTAATGGAAGAATAAAATATATTTTAATTTTTTTTCAAAATCTAAATATGTATAAATGTTTTAATAACTAATATCCTGTTATTGAATAACTATTGTTAACCTTATGGAAGGCAACAAAGCTTTTTACTTTCTTTAGGAAAGATAAAATAATCAAAGAAAATTGCTTATATTTTTGTTGTTTTGAATTGATATTTTTTTTTTACTCCGTTTCCTTTATTTAGACTTTCTTCTGGTATCTTCAGTTTTTTGTAATGAGCATTCTTGCACATTTGAGTACTGAATAATATTTCTAAAGAGAAGCACAGATATTGATACTTGAATCACAAACAAAGATATAGATTGTAAAAATCCTGACTTAGAATTGAAAACCTGAAATAATTCAGTCAAATAATTAAATACAGAAGAAAAAGTATTTTGAATTGACTGAAACCATTTTTAATTTAAAAATATTTTCAATAACTTGAATTTTCTGTAAATAAAATGCTCATTTCTAAGCTGAATTTATACTTCTCAAAAGCATTCTCCCTGTGGCTGACAGGAATATCTCAGAATGTACATTATGAATATCACTATCTAATATTTTTAAGAAAATATTTCTTAGGTACGCTGTACTGGAAAACAAGTAATCAGTCTTTTTCTTATTAATTTCAGAAATCTCCATATTTCCCTAATTGGTAACAGACACAGCACTCATGGCAGTGGGAAGAAACTTAAGTCAGTTTCTAATAATAACAGAAATAAGATATCCATCTGTAGGGAGAAGCTGTTAGCAAATAATATTAAAGAATTGATAGTATCCTTGAGGAAATTTTAAAAATATGACAGAATAGGAATTATATCAACAAAAGCCCTATTATACAGCTACAGTCTAATTTTCTACACCCCAAATTCTTCAATCAAAGAAGATATAAGTGAATGTTTATTTGTTTTGCCACCAGAGAGCTTTGTCTTTTATTCTTTATTTTAAATAATTAAAATTTTTTAAAATTTTATGTTTAAATTTATCTGCAATTTCATCATAAGTAGGATGGTTGAAGATTCCTTTTATTTGTTCTTTGAGGCAAATTGTTAGGTCCTTCACAATGTAGATAAATGGAATATGACTGTATCAGAAATAGCAATCATAAATCTGATGTTATTTCCTGTTTTCAGAGAATGTGAACTCACCTTTTGCAACCTTAGAAATATCTTTAGATGTCTAAGGACACAGATTGAAAATTATTGATTTAGGTAGTTTATAGAATTTCAGAATGTACAATCTTTCTTTGGAGGATTTAGGAAAAAATGGAATTTACCTTTGCATACAGGAAGTTAACTACTAATCAGTAAGCCTCTGATCCATTACTGGATCCACTGCCCAATCCAGGCCTTTCCTGGAGTCCAAATGACAGACACGTTTTGGAAGATTCATGAATCTAGTCTGTCATAAATCTTGGAGACCTACAGGCAGCAGACATAGAAATACATTTTTCTCTTTAAGACTGTATTACTATCTTCAAATTGGTTATCACTCTCAGAATTTTTCGTATCTTTGTCTGTCTTAGGTAGGGTCTCAGCTTTATCCCATCATCACTGCTTAATGCTGCCGTGCTTCCTGTGACTTCAGAGTTCCCACAGGGTACATAAAAATGAATTGATTCTTTTAAAAGAATTCTTATTGATAAATTTTTCAGTCTTAGATTTTCATTTATTAATTTCATTATGTAAGTCTAATTAAATAGAAATAATTAACAAACATTGTCAATATATTAAGGACTCATTGTTGATGTGTGTTATGACCTAGAATGTAGGGCATCTGTTTAATATCAGTCCTACAGACCAGTACTAGCGAGGAGACATGGTGAAAATTTCTTTCAACTAAGTACCCATATGACTATAGAAGAGAAATTACTATGATTACATAACCATTAATAAATAGTGGCAGATATCTAGAGATACCTTTGGAACCTCTCCTCTGGCTGAAGCCATAATTTTCAGTGATGTGGAATTGTATGCTGTAGGGTATCTTGAACAAACAGTGTTGCTCAGTATTCCCAGGCTTACATTTGGACCTGGGCTAAAGAGGCATTTCTGCACTACTATGCAGAACTTAAATGAGCCAACTGAAAATGGAGGTGCTTTAATTTGCTTTTGGAATGGATCAATGTAGCTGCTGAAGTGTAGGCACACCGAGTGTGCAAATACACACAGAATTCAGTTTTACTGAATCTAATGCACGAATTAGCTCACCCATGGTGATAGTGAAGAATTCAGGACTGTTTCTGAGAAGGAGATGGGGCTGAAACCACATTGGAAGTGCTGTTCAGTACCTATCCACTTAAAGCACGTTTACAGAACTGGGACTTTCTAGAGGGCTCGTTATCTCTCCTATTTATTTTTGAATGGTTGCCAATTTTCTTTGTGTATTTATAATGTAGTGGGAAGTGTAGTCCCTGTTGTTAAAAGTGAAAGTACTTCTCTGAAGTCCAGTTTCTTCTCTGGAGCAAAGATGACTTTGCAGCAGGGAAGTGAGAGAGAATGGCTCCCTTCTTTGCAGGAGTCACTGCTAGAGGAACATTAATGATGGCAGGTTGTATAGACTGAGGAAGGGATCAGTGTTCACAGCCTGGGTTTGGTGCTGTGGTGCTGTGACCTTGGCTCAGTTTTACTGGAAAACTAGTTTTAAAGCACAATTAAATCTGTGAGCTAAAGCCATACAAAATAAGAAGTGTAAAATTTCAGAAGTGTCATTGCTGAAACATATTAGTGGGCTAGTGTTTTAAAAGGAAAAAATACTGATATGGCAAGACATAAAATACTTGGATTTACAATCTGTTCTCATGTTGTATTAGTATTTTCAAACTGCCAAACCCAAGTGACTAAGAAGAAAAGCAGGAAGGAAGGCTACTGAACATGAGATTAGAGAGGGATCTGAGATAATGCTGGCTGCAGGCAGGAGAAAATTGTGCCTATCTTCTAATGCAACTGAGATGGAAACAGAAACTTTAAAATGGAAATTAGCATTTGGCCTGAGCCATGCTTTCATGTTCTGGCTTATTTTCTTTAATGTAAAATCATTATATAAAAGATACTCATTACTAAAAAATGTGTTACTGTGAAAATCTCAGGGGTGCTACTAGCATTATTTCCCTTCCAAAGAGATATTATAAAAGTAAGTGTAATGAGACTGTCAAGAATAAAAGGAAAGAATAATTTAGAAAGGAAGAAGAAGGAGAATAAGGGTAAAAGAGGTAAGAAGTCATTGAAGAAAAGGGGAAATAGAGGCAATAAGAGAAAAGAATACATAACATGAAAAATAATAATTTTGATAATGATGAATGTTTTTGCAGTTTTGTTTCTTGGCTGCTATATTGCTATAACATTATTTCATTCACTGTAGGCTACTAAAATCACATTCTTTGCATAATTTGCAGTGCAGATTATTAATGAATAAAAATCTCATTACAGCTATCTGAAATTGACTGAACCCTATGAGTTGTGACAAATGAATCTTGATAGCATCAAAAAGGTTAATTTTCAGGAATTTCCTGTAAGTACATATCAAACAAGTGTGAGGGTATATCCTGTTGTGCTTATGGAACTCTTCTCTGACACTTCCTTCAAAATCATCTTGTTCTTGTATAATTTATCATTCTGTTGTTTCTGATCTATAATTCAGAAAGAAAAACGCTTTGATTAATATATATGCAAAATATGTCCAAATCAGTGCTGAAAACTGCTGAAAACAATCAATGCTGCTACTTGGTGTCTACTATTGTTATTAGGCACAAAAATGTGATGGTAAAGAATATTGATTGGGTAATTCTGTACAAATTCCTGACAAAGACATATTTTGCCTATTCTTTCTGCTTTGTTATGAAATAATAAAAATTCCAAAAGCTATTATACTTTCTCACTATAAAGGTGTAACTTCTGAAATTAAAAAGTTTTACTCTCCTTCTCTGAACTAGTCCTGCCCTGCCTGAAACATGAGTTATATCATAATTTGCTCCAGAGTCAGTCTGCAATCAGGTATTTCTTTCAGTCTTTTCAGTGATTACTTCCATCCATTAAAATACAGAAATTTCATAAAATTGAAGATAAGTATTCTTAAGTATATTGCTGATGAGTTGAGCTCTAACATTCTAATAGGTATCATCATATAAGATTATGATATATTGTCTCATGTTTCTCATTAAAATTTCATTGCTACTTTCCAACTATAATGTTGCTTCCTAATGCTACTAAAGGAAAGTATGTGTTATAGTTAAAAAGCTAAGTTTCTATAGGGGATGAAATTTGCAAATGGTAGATGTGCCTAACTGGCATTGATATTTATTAAAATGTAGCCACTTAACTACTGTTTTGCTCTTAGGAGTATATATGAAGCATAAATATTCTTTTTGGTTACATGGTTGCACTATCTGGAGTGTGGGATAGGGAAGAAAGAGTCTACTTCACTAAATCACTGAAATTGAATTACTGATAAATTAGAAATCTTAGTTCTACAAATGGATTTATATCTAAAAATCTCATAGCAGAATATGTGTTAGAAATACTAATGTATGATCTTTTGCCCAGAATAAGAGGTGTAGGCATATGCACATAGCATATATACTAAATAGTATAACATAGAGTATACATATAGCATATATGTATAATAGCATAATATGTGTCCCAATGGAATCTGGTTCATTAAGAAAACAGATTAATAATATAAAAACTTCTAGCATAGCTTTTCCCTTCTGTCATCAAATACTGAATTTTACATGTATATGAAATTACTGAATTGAATTTACTTATTTACAGAGTTACATGACAAGCAACTGAAAATACCAAAGTCACAAATTTTACTTGTAAGATCAATCTGCTGACTTAGGCTGACGAACACACAAACTTTTATTTCAATGCACTTCAAAGATTCTCAAAAATGTTAAAAGCATAAATTTAAATTAAGGAAGAGGATACTCAGTTTGCTGATACAGCAGCTGTTATGGTATCCACCTGCTCCAGTATGGGGTCCTCCATGGGCAGCAGGTAGATATCTGCTCAGCGGTTAACCTCGACGAGCTACAGTGGCATAACATGTTTCAACACAGTTGTCTCCACAGACTGTGGAGGAATCTCTGCTCTGGTTTCTAGACCATCTCTTCTTCCTTCTCTTATCTTGGTGTCTGCACAGTTGCTTCTCTCACATATTCTGTCTTCTCTTTGTCTGCAATTGGTGTTGCACAGCAACTTTTTACTCTTCAGAGAGGCTCTACCACCATTGCTGTTGAGCTTGGCCTTGTTCAGTAGTGTGTCCAGCTTCGAGCTAGCTGATTTTTGCTCTATTAGATACAGTGGAAATTTGTAGCATCTTCTCATGGAAACAATCTCTATGCTACTCAAACCTTGCCACACAACTAAGAGCTCTGAGGCTAAGGCATATATAAAAGTATGTTTAATAGAAGAGGAACAGACAGATGAGCTACCATAAAGTGTTTGATATCCTCAGGCTTTAAATAATTTTTGCATCTTCTGTTAAATTCAACCCAGATTCACCTGTAGAGAAATACAAAATATGTACATGAAATCATAAGAAATATTGAATTAGCTAGCAAGTAACCATTATTATAGCTAAAATAGCAACATTAAATATTCAGGAATAGTTTGCATGCAATACATAGTAACTGATTTCACAAGTATGATTACTTTTCTAAAATATGATGCAAAAGCAAGATTAAGATTATTTCATAGAATAACAATTGTTACATTTAATTGGGGCACGTAATGGAACAAAAAGCACACATTCACAGAGGCATCTTTCTAAATCAAATAAGAGTGTCTAAATTGGAATGGAAACCCACACACACAAAAAAGTGGAGATTCACTTCACTAGAAATGTAAGTTAGATTTTACCAAAGATAAGAGAGAAAGAAATGCAAAGACTATGGGATCATGTTATGTTCTGAAACTAGAAAAAGAGAGCAAAATAAACATTGGAGAGCAAAATGCATTGAAGTTAATATACTTAGAATAAATATTTCTTCCCTTAGAGAATTCTATGATTCTGAATGAAAAAGACATCATTGAAATGAAAAATTTTGAAAATTTGTTTTGTTAATATGTATTATTGAATACATATCAGATTAATGTAAAACTCTGAGTTTTAAATAAGAGCAGTAAAAAATAGTATTTATGTATATAAAAAATATTTAAATAAAAAAATCTGTACAAATACCACTAGTTTGAAAACAACTAGAAATTAATCAAAATCAACCCTGAACATTTTCAAAGGAAATCTAATCCTTTCCAGAATTTTCTACTTTAAATTTTCTAATGCAAAACTTTGGGAATTTTACAATGATTCTTTAGTAATTTTGTAAATGGACCAAATATTAGAGAACTTCAATCACACTATCATCAAGTTTCTAGACACTAAAAGACTACAGAGCAATTTTAGTCTATCATTTATTAGAATTTTAAAGCAAGATTTATAAACCAGATATTTAAAATTCCAGTAAGTGTAGAAAAAAAAAAAAAGCAGGATTTTTTTTTTTTTTGTGGTGAAGAGTAGACTGAAAGTCTTTCATCTTTTATTTAAGTGCTATGTCATAAGAACCTATCATCATCTTTTCATACTAAGGCATAATTGCAACCAAATGTATCACCTTTTTTTAATTAATTTTCAGACAAAGATTGCTGTCCTAACAGTGCAGAAATTTTGAAGAACTTTAAAAAATAGTGAGACACAAGGTACAAGAAGCATTGCAATAACTGACAAAAAGAAACAAGGCACTGCAAATATAAAATATTGAAGCAGTACATGAGATAACCTAACTCTGCCAGAACAGTTTTCCATGATAGTTTTGTGAGAAGTGATAATTTTTTACATGATCCACATCCTACAGATATTCACAATGTACTAAGAAGTAGTACACTGCCAACCTCCTTCAGAAAGTAAACCATGGCAGTTGGGATCCATATATAGTTTTACTGATCTTCTGATAACGCTGTACTCTTTTATCACAAGAATAGATTAGTCACCTTGTCTGGAAGAAGAGCTAGAAATCTTTCACAGGAAGTACTTATTACTGGTATAAACTGTTATTACTGATAATAACATATCCGCTTGAATTTCTTCCTATGGTATTGAATATAGCTTATCCAGCTGTTCAAACAGTTAATTTTTAATAACTTGTGTTATCTTGAAGGAACATCTGTAAACAGGGGAAGACCTGCCATGTCCTCACAAAAATTCATATAACATCTCATGATTAAAAATGTTATAAGATTTTAAAATCAAATATTTCTAGAGCATAGAAATATAGTAATCATTGACAGACATCTCCTTAGGGTACAGCATTCAGCAATTCATTGAGAAAAGACAAGAGAGCAATATTGCTATTGTGCTGACTGCTAATATACCCAAACTAGTCAAGGATAAGATTGACATGTGGGTCTCCATTATTTTTTAAAGTAATGTTACTACTTAATAGGTTACATAATGGGAAAAAAATAAAAAGCTGGCAGATAAAAAGTTTCTCCTAGAGGAGTTATGAGAAGTTGCTACCAGAAAAGCAATAAGCTTAAATGCATTCTGAGAAATTTGTTGCTCCTTAAAACCTGTGACTGTGTTCCTTTAATTAGTGGTAGGGAAATACAAACTAAAAAAGCCAATAATGTAAAGTGCAATAATTATATGTCAATTAAAAATTTTATTTTTAATGAGATATAATGACTGGACAGGAAACAATATTGCTACATAGGAATATGAATAAGTTTGTCAAATATCAAAAGGAACATTTAAAGAATAAATATTTTCCCTTTACAACAAAAAAGAAAACCTAGTAACAAAGCCTTCAGAAGTGAGGTTTGCTGAAATTAGGGATGACAATCTAATAGCTAAAATAAAACCTCAAAAAGACTTAAAATATTTTATACATTTTTAATCAATTTTATATAATGTTAAACTATTCTTTGATACATATCTACAAATAGGTCATTGACTTATGTGAGTAAAAAAGATGCAACAGGCTCATTTTATCTTGCTCCATAAAATTCATGGGTGCAAAAGTGTCTTGCATTTCAAAGAGGTAAAGGGATAAATCCTGCCTTGTAAGAGAATGAATGGCATGAAGATGGAAAGAGGAAGATTCCCTGAAAAGTTCTCAAACTTTTTTTAACAGGTACCAGAGTAGAAATCAATGCCTATAAAATTATTTCTATAAACACTTAATCTTTTCTTATAAAATGAAACTATAAAACTAATAAAACATAAAACATAAACTGAATTAAAAATAAATTTTAAAAATTAAAATTAAATTAAAAATCAAGGTGTATTAATATGTATCAATATACTCACAATATGTGTCAATCTCCCAAACACGCAATTTCAAAGTTTATTGCCAACTGTAAAACTAATAATCCAAATCACTCTTGTGCCTCAATCACAGCTAATTCCTATTTATGTGTCTGTTTTTCCAAACAGAATTGCTCTCACTATCAGTCTCTGGAACTAGTTCCTTTCTCTGTCCACTGCAACTTTCTGCAATCAAAAAATGTCATAGACTTTATTATAGAACAAGCTGGATTCCCTTGAATTACTCATGTTTAAAATGTGCCCCATGCCATGCAGCTCACTATTTTAATATAATTGTTATTATTCAACAGTTTAACAATGCCAATTTTAGCAGTAGCACTATGCAGTGAAAAATACCACTGTTACCAACCTCAGACCCTGTTTCTGAGCCAAGATAAATATCACTGAAAAGTATTTTGGCCAGTGAGGGAGCTGTGAATATTCACAAGAGCCAAGTATATTGGGATTTGTGGATTAAGTACTAACATTAATTTGGCTTTGTTTGTTAATTCTATATTTAATTATACACAGCAGTAGCAGTACATTCTGAAGTATACACTGAAGTGATGTATACTGTGGCATACCTCATTTTTTCTGTGTCACACATCTTAATGATATTTGAATGTAGGCTTGAAAATACAAAATGCCATGTATTGCATTTATAACATGTAATTCACAACATAAAGTTTAATGCATCAAGTGTTTGTTGTATATTTCAGAGGAAAATGGTCAACTTCTTTCAGCAGGGAAGTATCTTACCTGCCTGTTACATCTAGACACAATGATAATGTGGGTTTGTGATAATTGGGTTTTGTTCTAAATATAGTCCAGAAACCTGTTTAAATAAGCAAAAAGAGAAAGAAATACCCTACAGTATCTTGTTTCTCTCTTGTTAGACAGGAAATGCACTTAATCTCATAGAACATATCAACTGCAGTTTTCAAAAGTAGAAGTGACTTTCTGAAATCTGAATCAATGCAAACAAGACACGTAAGTCTTGAAAAGTACCACATATAATATCCTGCACCTCTATCTTATGCCAAATAATTTCTATCCATAGCACCAATAATCCCTTATACATGAACATATATGCTGGATATAAAGAAGTTTTTTGTATATTCAGCTTATCCCTCTTTTCTGCATACCCACTTCTAAAACATCCATGTGCTTCATTGCTTGACAACCTTCTGCTGTTCCTGTTGTGTACATTCTTCCCTTTTGCTACTACTCCTGAACTGAGCTCTTTCCTTAGTACCTCATAACTTGCCTCCTGTCTTTATTCCCAAAAGGCCAATTCAAATCAACTTCAAAAATGGCTGTAACCTCAAGGTGTTTACATGTCCTCTCTGTGATTTTTGTCTAACTTCATTATGGTATCTGAAATAAATTATAAATACCATAATGCAAATGAAAGTTAATTCAACCATAAATCCATGAGAGCTTTTTCTTAACTCTTGATTTTTTTTTCATAAGATGCCGTGTAAAATTAGTGATTACTGTTAATTATGAAAATAACTAAGAAAATAACTACAGATTTCAATTAATTCAGAGACCCGTGTAGATAGTTTTATTTTTGTTTGTTTTGTAAGTGTGAAGATTTTATTACTTTTGAATTGAGACTATGAAAATTACCTCCAAACAAGTTAAAAAAAGAACAGTATGCAAACAACATGCAAACGCATACAAGAAATTACCACTGGAAATCAATTTAACATGTCTACCCATTATGAAAAACACTTGCTGCCCAATGTATTTCTAACTGAATTCAAATATCTTGAATTTAATACAAATCATCATATTAATTTTGCTTCATAATGTCCCAATATGTCCCAAAAGTCTTAAAATTCTTTTCATCAAAAAGAATATTTAAAGGCTTCTTTGCCTCATGTGGTTTGTGGTTCTTATGTGTTGTCAGTATCAAGAGGTTTGCTGCCTCCCTGGGACACAGCATAGGGATGTCACAGACAAACTTCCCACCCTAGTAAACCCCTCTGATTATTATCCTCTGCTGTTTTTTCTGGTGGGCAGTGATAAGGTTACCAGGAGAAGCACAAAATCAGGTAAAAGAGATTTTAGAGCCCTGGGGCAGCTGTTTAAGGGATCAAGACCACAAGTTATTTTCTTCTATGCAAGATACCTGGCACGCAGGTAGCAGGTGGGGTGCACCTGTCCCAGAAGGGGAAAACAATATAGGGTCAGGATTTAGCAGGGCTCACTGACAGAGCCTTAAACTGCATACGAAGGGGGAAGGGGAAATAACTAGCCTTGCTAGTGAGAACTCTGGGTGTAGTAGGCCAATACCTGTGGGACAATGTGGCATCACATATAACCAGAAGGTCTGCTACCCCTCAACATTGAAAACTCTGTCTTCAGCTCTCTCCTTGAAATGCTGATACACCAATGAATGCAGCATGGACAATAAACAGGACGAGCTGGAGGTTGCTGTGCAACAGAAAACCTATGATATGCTAGCCATTATGGAAACTCTGTAGTATGACTCCCACAACTGCACTGCTGCAATTGATAGGTATCAGCTTTTCAGAAGGGATAGGCAAGGGAGAAGAGGTGGTGAAGTGGCCCTCTATGTGAAGGAGATATATGAAAGCATAGAAATCAATGAGGGTGAGGATAGGTTTGAGGTCTTATGGGCAAGTGTAGTGACAAAGGATGACACAGGAGTCAGCTGTATGGTGGAGGCATGGAGGCATCTAGAGCACTGGCAACGACAGCCTTTTATTGGCATGTAGTGGAGTGTGTGAACATATGATTGGTGCTTACTATTCTTGTGGCACTCCGATTGGCTATCGCTGTGTGTGGCTCGCTTGGAGAGCTACGTGATCACTCGCCTGGCTGGTTACATGTATGCTTACTTAGAAGGTTATATAAGAGATTTTGGCCTCCAGCCACATGCTGCTATGCTTGGATCATGGTGTGCCAATCTCTCAGTGTGCTTTGGGAGGATTATGATTTTCCCTCAGGTAAGAATGAGGAGCAAAGCCTGTTACATCTGTTACATCTGTTATAAACCACCCAACCAGGATAGTGATGCAGATGAAATTTTTTATAAGCAGTTGGGAGAGGTTTCAAAATCTCTGCCCCTTGTGCTCATAGGGGACATCAACTTTGACTGCTGGAAGTACAACACAGCAGAGAGGGAACAGTCATGGAGGTTCCTGGTGTGTGTGAAGATATCTTCCTGACAGAACTGGTGAGAGAACCAACCAGAGAAGTCACCCTCTTGGACCTGCTTCTTCTGAAAAGAGAGGAACTTGTGGGGGAGGTAAAGATTGGAGTTTGTCTAGGGCACAGTGATCATGAAATGACTGAGTTTTCCATCCTTGGAGAAACAAGGAGAGGGGTCAGTAAAACTGCTATCTTAGACTTTCAGAGGGTGAACTTTGGCCTGTTCAGGAGACTGATTGTCAAGACCTTGGGAGGCTGCCCTGAAAGATAGAGAAGTCCAGAAAGGTTGAACATACTTTGAGAGTGCACAGGAGCAGGCTGTCCCTTTGTGCTGAAAAATGAGCCAGTGGGTATATTCATAGAAGTCTTTTCCAGCCTCAATAGTTCTACAATTCTGTTATTGAAAGGAGGATATGAAAGGAGTCTAACCCAGTGAAGTGTGGAAAAACAACTTAAAAATGAGAAAGATAACAGAAAACATGAAAACATAGAATTAGAAACAAATGAAGTGGAAGTCATAAATTACATAAAATTACAAGATAAATATGAAATATATAAGAAGTTATATTAAAATAGATCCATGATGACCCCAGATCATTAGCATTATACTTTTAGCAAAATATGCAATGCTCGATGACTTGTGGTTTTCAATGTAATGAAGAAAATTTGCTATATGAATTAAGATCTGGAAGAACATCAAAAGGGTAAAGATAATCCCCAAGAGGAGAGATAGACAATGCAAAGTTAACATACAGTAACATTTAGAGTGTTATAGGTATTTTAATTGTGCAGTGAGTATTTTCTGTAGTAATTAGATGATTTGGGCTTTGAGTGTCCTCTGTTAATATACTTGTAACTAGATTAATATTAAAAATATTTTTTTTGTATTTTGATTATCTTGTTAAACATTAGTTTTAATAATTACAAATAATCAATTCCTGAGAATATACCTCTCCTATGAGGATAGGCTGCAAAATGTGGGGGTTTCATCCTTGTAGAAAGGGCAGCTCTAAGATGACCTTATTGCAGCCTTTCAATATTTCAAGAAAGATGGGGATGGACTTTTTAGTAAGGCCTGTTATGACAGGACAAGTGGTAATGGTTTCAAACTAAAAGAGGAGAGATTTACACTAGATATAAGGAAGTAGTTTCTTTGCAATAAATGTGGTGAAACTGTGGCACAGCTTGCCCAGAATGGTGCTGAATGCCCCATGACTGGTGATAAGGCTGGATAAGGCTTTGAGAAACGTGATCTACTTAAATATTGCTGTTCTCTATAGGAGTGTTGCACAAGATGACCTTTAAATGTCCCTTCCAACTCAATGGATTCTATGATTCTATCATTCTATATGCATGTGGGGTTTTTTGCTTATAAAAAGATTTTAACTCTGATATTTATCATACCATCATACCAATGTTTTCCACTCAATTTTTTGTGTACCTTTTTCTGAAGACTTTCTGTTTTATAGCTGGAAAGATGATACTGATTTGTCTTACACAAATAGCTATAATATAATTTTGGTCAGAAATTAAGATTTATGCTTTAAGTGTAGCACATACATAATGTGTCAGGACTTTACCCCTCATGTGTTTCCCCTTAGGTACGTCTTTTCTACAAAATATACCTGCATTGGTGATGTCACACCTAGGATTTATGCAATAAGCTATATCAGGTTGCCAAAGGACCACTAGCCTTTATTTCATCTTTTTGGGTTGGTGGGGGGAAATCTGGGCACACCAACCAGCTCTTGAGGAGAATTTACCAGGGAAGCAACTGTCTTGGGTTATGGAATATAAAATTTGTATTCTATTTTCATCTGTAGAAAGCAGTTGAGAAGCTATGTGGTTTTGTCTCTTGTAACTACAGGGGGATGGGGGAGTGAATGCCTTTTACTGGCCCAATTGTTAAAACCAGGTAGGGCAATGTTTCTTATCTATCTTCTGCTGATGGACCATTAAGGCTCATATCATCCCATTGTGAGATGCTCCACTCAGTGGGGGGAGCTGACCATTTCCCACCTGCAGAAAATGGGACTCAGGAACACTACGGGCTGGCTCTACTGGATTTTGCAGAGGAAAAGAGCTATATAGCTACCCTTGCTCCAAGCTGCCTGCCTCTGCCTGGCCCAGTTTCGATGTCCCCCAGGCGAACCTGAACCGCGAGGTCCCCCCCGGTCCCCCAGGAGTGCCGGGAGCCAACGGCATCGACACGAAAAGAGCTACATAGCTACCACTGAACCTTCAGAGCAGGAGCAGGCCCCTTTTTCTGCAGCATCACTGTTTTGACAGAGCCACATCCATCACTCCAGGAGGACTACAGCCACCACCCTGACTAACAGGGTGTTAGGTTGACTCTATCAGGGTCCCTAGGACCTTTTTTGTTTGTTTGTTTGTGTATACTATTGGTATTTTTTATATTCTTAGTAAAGAACTGTTATTCTTTTTTCCCAAATCTTTTTGCCTGAAAGCCCTTAAATTGCAAAATTATAATATTCTGGAGGGAGGGGGTTGACAGTCTCCATTCCAAGGGAGACTCCAGCTTTCCCTAACCGATAGCTGTCTTCCCAAACCGAGACAGCACCTTTGCTGTAAAGAAAGAATTTATTGAACCCACACCCAAGAAAAAGAAAGGAAAATGACTCAAATAAGACAAATAAGCAAAACAGAAACTGCATCACATTACACACATTCAGAGCAAAATAAGACATAACATCTTTGGCTTCAGACGAGAGCCTCTGGGGAAAAGAGCATATATTTTGACAAAAGGGGATACTTACCACTCCTCAACCCCTGAGATACTTCAAAGGCTTCCTTGGGACCTTACCATTCTCTATAACTACCTAAAGGGAAGCTGTAGATAGGTGGGTGTTGGTCAGGCTCTTCAAGCAACTAGTGATAGGACAAGAGGGCATGGCCTGAATCTATGCCAGGGAAAGTTTAGGTTGGATGTTAGGGAGCACTTCCTCATGGAAAGAATGATCACACATTGGAATGGACTGCCCAGGGAGGTGGTAGAGTCCCTATCCCTGGAGACGTTTAAGAGAAGTCTGGATGTTGCACTTAATGTCATGGTCTGGATTGTGGTATTATGTCCTAAGCTGCACTTGATGATCTTAAAAGTCTTTTCCAGCCTCAATAATAATTCTTTAATTCTGTGATTCCTTCCTGCTCTGCATAGTGTGGAAAGTCCCTTATCTAACCATCCACAACTGTTTGTTCTCAGCAGTGGCATAGCCCTTTTGGTGGTGGCAGTAACTTTTGGCATAGGCAGAGGCCCTTGGTAAAGTCCTCAGGAGATCATCATGGCAGGCAGATGTGGGTCAACGAAGCATGTTCCTGAGGCAGGAAAAAACATCTCTGATACAGGAACATACACTTGAAAACATTGATCTCTCCCTCTGTGCCAAAGGTTTAAGAATCACATGCCCCTTCTGCCAAGCACGGAAGAAACTTATAACGCCCCTTGGAATTTCTTCTCTCCAACTTACTGTAGCATTTCTCAGTTCCTCAGTTTGTGTCACAGCTGTGACACTGCTTCTCAGCAGCACCTCAGTCTCATGGCCAAAAATAAAGGCCAGATGGCAGTTACCATGTGGCTGTCATGCCCATGGCAAGAAGAAAGTCAAGATGATGGTAGTCACATGGGTTGCCATGTCTCTCTCAGCACAACAAAGATGGAGACTGTGGCTTTAGGGCCCTTTCTCCAGGGCCTGGGTCCTACAGTCACAGTGAGCTCACCACTGCTTTGGGGTCTTCAAAAGCCATCAGCTTGCAGTATTCGGTATGATTCTGGAATAAGAGCCTGCAGTGGCAGCTCAGTAGTGATGGTCCTGCAGCTTAGCTTGGCATGGGGAAGAGCCAGTCTGACTGTTTCGAACCACATGCCATGCTTCATGGCACAGGTGGGAGGAGGTCTGACATAGTGGATCGGTGGCATCATTTCCAGTGGCAGCAGTGGTACTGTGCTCAGTAGCTGCACCAGTATAGGGGCTGCACAGATGTGCCACAGCTCTGAGAATTTACTGAGTAGAATTCAGGCCACATCCCCCTCCCCCCACCTTTAACTGCATTCCTGGCATGCAGTTCCAAAACATTCTTCCTTCTCTCCCATATTATTGGAAATGTTACTAGCTTTGATTTCTCATAGACCAATCCAGTCTGAATGCAAGAAATTACTCACTCTTAAGTGTTTCAGGCATACATTTCCTTATAAATAGAAATAGAGCTTTCCTTTAGTGTATGTCTCGGTTTAGGAATACAGGTATCAAATTCTTTCAATTTAAAGGCCTTCAGGCAAAGGATTTGGGAAGAGGAACAACAATTCTTTATTAAGAACACTAAGGAAAAACCCAACAGTACACCCCAAACAACCAGTCAAAATAAAAAGTGTCCTAGGGATTCCGACAGAGCAAAATAAAACCTGTCCAGTTCGGTTTTCTTTCCGAAGCGGTAGATGGAGAGAGGGAGCTTTCCTCGGTGCCAAAGGCAAACGGCAGGCCGGAGGGAGAACTGAAACTCCAGGGGCGGGAGGCAGAAAGGTCTCGCAGAGAAGCTGGATTCCGTAGAAGTGGCGGGGGGGCAGAGGTGGAGATCGGCGGCACACCGAAGAACAGCTTCAGCTGCGAATCCCAGGGTCCAGGGGGGGCGGCAGGAAGCGAAGCGAGCCCAGTCGAGACCAAGACTCTCTCGAGAAAAACGAGCCCCCCTCCTTTTCTTAGTCCCAGTACGTGCAGCTTGGCACGGGCAGATCAGCTTCCCCCCCACCTCCCCCCACCGGGTGAAGCCTCTCACAATGAGAGGAGATGGGGGGCATTAGGAGATACTTAAGAGAAATATGGTTCCACCTGGTACACTCCTTTTTACTGAGTCCCAGTACGTGCCCAGCGGGCACGGGCACGATCAGCTTCCCCCCCACTTCCCCCACCGGGTGAAGCCTCTCACAATGAGAGGAGATGGGGTCATCAGGAGATACTTAAGAGAAATGGTTTTAACAATTGGGTCAGTATTCACTCCCCCACCCCCTGAAGTTACCAAAAACAAAACCATACAGCTTCTCAGATGAAAATAGAATACAAACTTCTTGATTCCATAACCCAAGACAGTGTACCTGCATGCACATTCACATATGTCCACATATGTAGTTTCATTTCATAAATGCAAAGAAGACTCTTCAATGCTATCAGCTACCCATTGCTATTACAAAGTTGCTATTGTCTTGTTTGACTTACTGACTTATTCCTGCAGCAGTTTCTTTTTTAACAAGATCTAGTTCTTTTCAGAATCTTTTACCTCACATTTCAAAAATAGCTTGAAGTCAGCAGAAGCCATTGCTGGAGATGCAATAATAGTGATAATAATGAAGTATTATAACAATTATAACAAGTATTATAAGAACTATAACAAGTAGTATAAAAATTTTCACTTAATTCTTACACAATTTTATACAAAAAAAAACACTGCTGACAGAATTTATATGTCATGTGAAGGATGAATGGAAGTATAAGATATGACATCTACAACATTACAATGAAAGAGTAAATTACTTCTTTTTTAATTTCATTTTGAATACTATTAATCTTGCAAAATTATTACATTCTTATAACTGTGGATTTCAGTTCTTTAGCTCTATATTATCTGCAGTTCTGACTGATGCAAGTGAATTTGCTCATACACCTGCATAACAAGTCTTTGTAAGAAAAAGTAGGCTCAAGTTCAAATGACTGTTTTGTTTTGATATTTTTCTTTCTGAAAACCTTCTTCTGTGAATACAAATATCCCTACTAAAATTATAATTTATTTTGTGCTAATTTTTCTATTTTTGTATTTCAGACACATTCCATTAGTTTTGTCCTTTGATGCTTGATAAGCTTCAAAGCTTATTTAGCTTATACCAAACTCTTAGTTCTTACAAGCATTATTTTAATATAAATATAATACCAATAAAATTACTTGGATATAGTTAACACACTAGAGTTCTTCCAAACAGACACAGCTGTTCTGTTGTACCTGTAAGCCAGTAAAGATGTTTCTTTAGGCACTGCTATGTGACAAATTCTATTAATTATCTCTTTTTACTGGAAGATGAATAATTTCTGTAGAAAATAGTACCCTTAACCGAAGCAATTTCACATCAGGAAGAAATGTATGCATTGACAGCTACATTACTTAGCTTCAATCCTGCAACAAACAAAGGATCAAGATCTAAAGTTGATTACATGAAGAATTGTCTCTGTAAATGAAGTTACTAGCATTATGGAAAAAAGTTTTCTTAGCCAAGGGACTGAACAGGCCCAGCCTTATTCCATTATGAAAGGTAGCTGTATATAACCGCACAGAGATTTAATTTTAAATTTCTGTAGTACTAAATGATAGTGTTTAGTATCATACTACAGTGAAGATGAACATGACTAATACTTTTCCATGGAGAAAGACCATTCTAGAGTTCCCTTTTGACTATGAGACAGAATTTTCTTACTTACTGTATGTGGGACTTGGAAGCTTAAACAATTATTTCACTGACATCAATCGGGAAAGTCTATGAACTTCATCACCTTCCACTGTTTCTGTTTAATAGCAATGCAGAACTTCATAACCAACTGGCATTCGGTTTTAGATATCTATCTATAAAATGAAGATACATTTTTGCTATGCAGTGTGTTAAGATAAAAACATGTTTTCATTCAATAAATGTGTAAAGACACTTAAAACTGAATGAATAGAAAAAATACCAGAAATGAAGGTTTAAAGAATACCAGTTCACATTCAGAAGTACATTAAGGCATTACATTATATCACACTGTTATGCTTTACTTGAGAAAGCAGATAAATGTTGCAAAAAATATTCAGACGGAACAGTTGCTAGCAGGAACTTAGTAGTTAAGAAATATTTGTCTTATTCAATGTATTTAATTACAAGTTATGAGCATAAGTCATGAGTGTTAAAAAACAATTATATGCTTTTAATTTTTGCACCTTTCAAATATTTTATTTTGTAAATTCTACTTATTCTTAAGCATCACTGAAAACAGACTAAACTATAGTAAAAATATATTAGGATTGAAATCAGTTTAAAAATTAAAATAAAAGCCTAAGCCATTAAAATTCAAATAACAGCTCAGTTATACTGTGAGGTTACAAATACCAGATGCACTGAACAGAGGAATTTCAGCCCTGTGTCTTTTAGTGGTAACATATCTTCAATGAAAGGCCTGCTTCTCCAGAAAATCATCAGGGATTCTTGATAGGTGTTGCATTAGATTAAACTGTTCCTGAAAAAAACTAAAGTCAGAGTCGTAATCTTATTAGTTTAGGCAGTAAAATTAACTGTGCATAATATTTTGTTTTTTGTATTGTAACTTGATTTTACAGCAAGGAATTGAAACAAATAAAAATCCAGCTTCTCTCTTACATATGTGAAATCTGATTTCCTGCATTTTTTTGTGGTGAGTAGCAAACACTCATCATCTTTTTTATTCTATTATCCACAATCAGTGCAATAAATTCAAGAATGGAAAGATGTACTTAAAGTAGATGTGAATCATAGACTCATAGAAGGGTTTGGCTTGAAAGGAACCTCAGAGATTGTCTAGATTCAATCTCCCTGGCATGGGACGGGACGCTTGTTACTAAGTAGAGTGCCAAGAGGCTAATCTTACCTGAACTTTAACATATCCAAGGAAATGGCATCCACAACTTGCTCCAGTGCCTCACCATCCTCATACTGACATATTTCTTCCTCAGATCTACTGTAAATTCTAATCACATACATATAATCGTTTTTGCTACTCTGCCTTGCAGTGACACCAGTAATAAATATTTCACAGTATTAGAATATTCCCAAAGAAAATAGGGTAAGAGTTGTGGTAACCTATTTTTATCCTGTTAATAAAAGATTTTTATTTTCTTCAGATTCAACCATTATCACAGATAGCTTATTGCTCACACATGTAAAACTCTTCAAGGCCAATTTAAATGCAAAGTAGTCAGTAAGAGCTCATTATTCATATTATGTATTTGTGTTTTCAAACTTTGTATGCTTTGCAGTAAAATCCAGGAACCAAGGGTTCATCTGTCAACTGTTTAATTGTCTGTAACAAATATTCAGGCAGAACAAGGAGGAAAGTAAAGTGAAGGAGTGTATTATCAGGATAAACTGCAAACAGGCTGTTCTTCTGTTTTCTAATATGATGCCATCCATTCCTGCCCACAGGTCCATTTAAGGAACAAACTGGTAAAAAAAAATATTCTTGCATATTGGAAAGATTTTGCCCACGAGTTTGTGTATTTGGTATGCGTTAATAAGTATGGATTTTAATAGTGTTCTGTTTCAGTCGCAGTATTTCTTTTCCAGTAAGAATATCTGTCCATAAAGAGCATGCTTTAACCAAAATAACAGAATGTGAAGTACATTGCTGATTTAAAAAATGTTGCCAGTGGTTACTACAGAACCTGCTGCAGAATATTCAAAATTATGCAAATTAATACAGGATCATAGTAAATACTGATTGTCTGTGTTTACAATGTCAACTGCTTGCTAGGAAGTATAGGTTGCAAAACTTTTGTGTTGTAATTTTCCCAAGGGGACTAAGCAAAAGAAATTTCTACATGGACTGTCAAGCACTCAAAGATACATATGGAAATCCAGAGAATTTTCAATTAGTTTTTATCACAGATGTACCTCTAAAGCACTGTGTGTAAGCCCATACATATTTGCAGTCTTCTGTACTTTTCTAATAAGAATATCATAGTTGTGTGGTAGTACAGCTTGAATGACAGTAAAAAAACCAGAAAACCCCAAAACATACCAGTTTATTAAAAAAAGGGGAGAAGAACTCTAAATACATTACTTCAAAAATATTTATTAATTAAATATATTTTTGTTCAGTTACTATATGTGTTCTTAAAACAAAACAGAAAATTATGGAACTGGAAATTGACATATATGAATCTTGTTGAACCACTAGAACTTGCACTCTTGAAGTGTAATTGTCTAGCTTTTCTGAGAAAAATAGATCTTGAGATACTCATCAAAGGTAATGCTGCAGTAATTAAACTGACTCAGAATGTATTATACAATGCTGATATCTTTAAATCAAGTTATGGAAATTTAGATGCTAATTGACATTATTCAAATATTAATTAAGCATCAAGACTTTTAAATGCTATTAGTAATTCCTACTTGAACCATAGCTTATATATTTTCTGTGTGTGATATAAAGCAGAAGTCTATAAGTGACATAAAAACAAGAAGTCTGATTAGAAAGATTGTCCACTTATGAGTAGAACAATTAATTTCTAGATATTCTGTCAGGTCATTTCTCTGTTCTGGGGAAAACAAAAAGGAATCCTTTGAACAAATTCTGCCTTTAGTGAACATTCCTTATCAGAAGCAACATAAATGTCTTTCTGTGAATCCACTTTTCCTTAGAGTGGCTGCATCATATAAAACATATAATTAAACCAACACGTATCAATAGCAGAAGTTTATTACTTCAGAATGTAAATATATACGTATCAGTCTTCCACATTTTTGGGCATAACTAAGACAACAGTTTTCCTTAACCTGAATGTAAGCCTAGAGTTTTTCCCTTAACAATGGGGTCTATTAGTTTTGTATTTGAAAAATGGCATGTCTGAAACAACTAAGAGTGCCATAAATATAAGAAGATTTAATTCTAAATATTAAATTTCTTTGGTAAGGATGTGTTGCGGGTTTGGTGAAACTCCCTTTGTCTGTAGTATTCCTGCATCAAATTGTCTTCCAGCACACAAGGAGTTACATCTCCCTCAGCAGCTGGAATTCCTTGAGGCAGGAGGAAGGTAGAGCAGGGGCATAGCAACAGCTGAAGAGATAGGGTTATATTATCCCAAGGGACCTCAAAACACAGTAACAAGGGCTTTTCCTAGGGAGTTAGTGTGGAGGGTCTCGCCATTTCCTTCCCCTTAATACTCTCTTTGTTTCTTCAGTGGTTTGAGTTCAGTTGGACTGTGATAGGGCTGGCTCTGCTATGGTTTCGTTCAACGCCCCCCCCCC
>VZRI01001595.1:301-210306 GCA_013397515.1 Upupa epops
GGCGGGAGGGTCGGGGGTAGGGGAGTGCGTGGGTTCGGCGTGAGGGGAAAAGTCGTGTCGGGGTTAGGAGCTAGGCTTCGGAAACCGCTCCCCGCACAGAGGGGGTCAGTGCAGAGCCCCCAGCTCTCCCTCCCGTTACCTGCTGCCTCCTTCCCGCTACGAAAAGGCGAAGGTTCCAGTTTACAACCCCACGGACGAGCAGGGTATGGGTTCGGGTCTGGGCCCGGGCAGTGAAGGCAGCTGCGAGCGTGAAAGGTGACTGAGGAGTCGAGCGGCAGCATCTAAGGGAGCGTCCAGACAGCCGTTCGAAAGGCAGTTATGCTGGTTTAATAATATTATGCACTGACTTTGTGGATGCAAAGCACTGTATTAACTTCGGCTACTATGGGTGACACCTTTTTTTCCAGTGGAGTAAGTGCAGCACCTATAGTGAACTTCGTGGTGATACCAACCAGAAAAATATTGTAGTTCTGCGTTGTCATTTCTTAGCTGGAGACCTGTGATGGAGGCACACATACACCTCCTTACCCCCAGGAACTCCTGCTTCACAATGCCTGCTCAGCCTGTCCATGAAAATTCCCACTCAGATTTTCTCATCCTGTTAAGGTGGCATGGCCAGGCACTGGCATGTATTCATAAGTATTAGAAGAAACACTGTGACTTAAGAGAAGTCGTTATTCTACCTCAATGTTTAAAAAATTACAAAGCTATGTTGTCTGGGACACGAAAAGACTTCTCTTGCAGTGAGGAATGAGGGAATACGCTGAACTGGAAAATCCTGTAGTTCATGAGGGTTGGGCTGGCCAGCTTAATAAGTGCTGTTTTTTCCCTCCCATCTCTAATGAGCACTGGTGCATTCATGGACATAGGTATTAACAGTGCGTAGCCTTGACACATCTTTAAGTCTATGAGGTAGAGGTATTAAAACAAAGGGGCTGAGTGTCTGTCCACATTCTGATTTGCAAAATTACCCTTGTCTGAGCACCCAAAGGTTTTTCAAAACACCAGAAAAAAAAGGTAGTTTGAACATGACTGTTTTAACTTACGTCAAAGCTGTCTGCCCCTCTGTGTATGCAAGTGGTTGTATTTGGTGTTACCACTGCACCTGTCTTCACAACACTCCCATCAGCCCCGAATGCAGCACAAATGAGACCAAACTGCAGAAGTGACCAGAGCTCTCCCAGACAGAAGCCTTAGCTTAGGCACCATAGCTCAGCTTATTGATACTGTTTTTCACAAGCTTTCTGTTTTAATGATACTTTAAAAAGAAGAGAGCTTTTTTTCATGGAATCACAGAATGATTTCGGTTGAAAGGGACCTTAAACATCATCCAGCTCAAATTTCCCCACCAGCTCCATCCAGTCTGGCCTGAACACTTTCAGGGATGGGGCACACGATTTCTCTGGGCCAACTGTTCCAAAGCATCAGTACTGTCACAACAAAGAACTTCTTCCCTGTATGTAATCTAAATCTACCCTCTTTTGGTTTGAAACCATTAACTCTCATCTCTATGCTCCCTGATATAGAGTCCCTCCCCTTTGTTTACTGTAAATATTTATTTTAAAGCCATTGGTTTGTGCAAGGGTTCCCAAACTCAGTAGTTCTTCTCTTTAGAAGGAAGAGATGTGCCTATTCAGCTAAACTGAAGACATGCCCATACTCGTGGTTATTACTCATGAGCAGTTTGTGCTCTGGTCAGGATTCCTAGAGGCCTTCATAGACCCCTTCTGCACAGGGCTTCCCTGATCCAGGGGTTTCTTTCCTAAGCAATTAAGGTTCCTCCTTTGTCACTTAACAGGTCTCTGCATGACAAGTTCTTGCAGCTTTTGTTTTATGCATCTTTTTATTAATCATGCCATTATCACATCACTCTTCTGTTGTACCTGAGGTTGCTCCCAACCCTTGCCCAGAGAACCTGGAAAAACAATACCTTTCCCAGTCTCCAGCCACCCTATTGTCCTGCCAGGCTCAGCCAACTCACTGCTGCATCACTGATCACTAATACTTGCCCTGCTTCTTAGCACAAGGAGTATGAAACAGCTGTCATATAAAGCATAAGAATTTCAGCTTCATTTCTAAGGCCTGCTTGTCTCCTCATGCTGTACATGGAGAAAAAAAAATCCATGAGTCACTTCTTTTCTGTTCTTTGTGGACTTGGTTCAATGCTGGTATCATTTCTCAGCACTCAATTCTGAAAATGTGTTACTTCTCAAGAGCACAGGGTTTCTAATGGGTGCATCAGGCATGTGGTGTCACCACTGTCTTGTGGCAGATGTCCTTGTAAAAGCACCTCAACTTTCTGCTTCATTTCTCTGGAATTCTAAAAGCCTTTGCTGTATTTGGTATGGGTGGCTAAGAATTCTGAATTCAATGATTGTTTCTCTCTCATTATTAACAGAGGCAATTCTAATTTTCAGTGATCAGCAGCAGAGGACTGAAGGGAGCTGCTACGGTGACATCTCATTAAAACTTTGAAAAGACCTTCTGAGAGTGCAAATGATGTGGAGGCTTGATTTGTCCATGTGGCTGGACATATGCCAGCACCCCAAACAACTTACAAAGAAAACCCTCATAAGAATTCTTGAGAGCAGCAAAATATGCTGATGCAGAAGGACACTGCATGCCTAAGGTGGACAATAACATAAGCAGTTTTATTTGAGGCTTTTTACAAGCCATTGTTTCAAAAATATTCATACATACAGATGTAGAAACAAAAGAATGTCTTAACAAGTAGGTTAAATTTCTTTAAATCAGACAAAAGTTACATGTTGCAAATGTACATTTGCACCATTTTGGTGCCTTGTGTGTCTGCTTTCTAATACTGATGGTAGCCAGCCACAGAGGCCTTAGTGTTCTCTTCTTGCAATGTTATCCCTTTAATTAAATGAAGGAGCAGAAATTTTCCTGCAGAAACACATAGCCTGACACAGAAATTGGGAGCATTACAGGATCCCACAACAGCAGATGAGCCAGTCATCTATCTCTCTGGCTTACATACTCTCGCTGCATAGCTCCATCACAGAAATTCCTCTGCTATTCCCTATATGTGGCCCTATTTCTTTACCACCATCATTTAGTTTCCTTTCAATCCTTGTCTTTCATTCTCGTTGTTTTTTAGAGCTCTTTCTAGGAATTTCAGCTATTTCTCAATTTCTCTTCAGGAAACCTCTTCTGCAGTACCTCTGATAATTACATAGGTCATATGATTACATATATTTTTACCACTTTTGTAACACTGGATTTAGTTGACTGGCTCCAAACACACAGCTGCTGTGATTTACAACTTACCTAAAGGGAAGCCATCCCAGTCTCTGTGTGAAGAGAGCTGGGTGGTGATGCAAGGGAAGTGATGAATCAGGTTTTGTTCGCCAAACAAAACCATCACAGTTCTCTCCCAAGAACCCTTGCCAGTGGGGTATAATCTAGAATACAAAGAATTGAAGTAAATAAAATAAAAATAATTGGGCTGAATAGTGCCAGGAGAATAACAGTTGCATTCAGAAAGTGGAAAATCATATGGTGTACTGGTACAAGCCTCTAGAATTTATAGCATCTCAGTGCCAACACTAATTAAATAATCCTGGAAAAACTCACGTAAGGAACTACATCAATATTATTCTAACCTCCATCTTACTGATAAGGAAGCTGAGACAGAGACTTACTGTATGAGTGATAGCTCAAAAATGTGTTTCATTTCAAACTTGAGGCACTTCCATGTCTCCTGCTGAGCTGCCAGTTACTGAACATATTGCAGTACTGAAGACTGGAAATTCAGCTCTCAGTGATTTGCCTGGAGTCACACAGGGACTCAGAATCAGAACTTGCATTCAAACACTCCATTTATAGGGCACAGTGATGGCAGTGTCCAGTAAACCATGCTGTCCACTGTATTACACTGAACTGGTCATGAACATCTGCACTGTGCTGGAACTGCTTGGATGGTAAAGACTTGAAGAGTTTGGCATTCTTTGACATCATTGCTTTTATCACCTGCTTATAACAAAAATAAAGCAGGGAAAAAGGATGGGGAAAAATAATATTAAAAAGTACTGTAGAAAACAAAAATAGTCAAGAGGGGAAACAAGAAAGTGTAAAACAGATTAAGAGTACAAATACACTGGTATCAAGCTGTATTGGAAGGATTTTTCTATTCCTACTAGAGAATACGTTCTCTGCTCTGGATTTTTTCCTGATGTGGGTTCAATTTAGAAGTTGGGTCAAGAGATTGGCACAGGTTGAAGTGAGTTTTCTGAGCCAAGAAGGTATTTGGAAAAAAAACCAAAAAGTTGCAAAAACCTTAAAATCTAGGAAGTTGTCCCATTCATAGTCTGCATCACATTAAAATCACACTGACACTTCATCATTAAACTCACTGAATGTAATAAATATTTAGCATCTCTCTGCCCTTCAACACCACCACTTTTTACTTTCTGACTCTTTAGATTGCCTAGAAATGTGACCTAATCTTTAATTCTCAAAGCAACCTTTTAAGCTTTGCAAAGGGTTTCCAGACATGTCCTAAAATGGTGATTTTAGAGACCCTTACCTAGCATCCCCTAGACATCCTACTGAGAACTTTGCTCTCTTACATGCAGCATGAACAGCAATTTAAGAGATGAGCACCACAGCTTCAGCAGTTATACACAGAAGCGTATTCCTCAAAATGCTCAGAAACACTTGGTGTGAACATGAGGTTGTGGAAGGGAGCCAGCAAGCATCAATCTGACATGCTATCTCTTTAGTTCATACTGGAGCATCCCAGGGTGTAGTGCATATCAAGGTGAAAAGGAACCTGTGTTTGCTTTAAAATTCCCTTAATGCTTTTCCTTCCTCCTTGCTCTGCTAGTTTACCACAATGCAAAAACAGAAAGTAGTACCACAGTCTCCTGATACAAAGAAAACGACAATGCTGTGTGGGCTCTGCGCTGTAATCATACGGTCTCAGTGAAATTACTTTGCCACTTTGCACTTGCTAATGTTGGGATTGAGCACCACCATGCGTTTTCACAGCTAAGTAAAAGGATGTATTTCTATTTGCCACATGAACATTAGCTGTTTTTTCCAACAGCACAACAATCTCCTAGTCATAGCGTGGGATACTGAAACACCTGAAACAAAATATTAAATATTTAGGCATATTTTTTCATATTACTCATCAAACAGAAAAGAAATTCTGAAACTAAACCAAAACTCTGCTGCATCCTCCTCAAGACAGCTGATTAAAAGCCAAACAAAAAATAATAGCAAATACTTTTAAAAGATCACACTAGGTATCATTTTTGTAGCCTGAATTTTTAACAGGCCCAGAGGGTGCATAGTTTTATCGCAGGGTGTGTCTTTAATTAATCAGTTGTAGCTTTGGAAGCTTTCCAGCAGTAGTGCTGCTCCAGTAGTACTGCCTCAGTGGAGAGCACAGCTGTGTGTCCTTAAAGGAAAAGGGGTTTCTTCGTGACTGGGATCCATACATAGCAACTGGTTCTACAAGGATTTACATGCAGTCAGAAGCAATACCTGCCATGGAAAGCCACTACAGCAATCTCTCATCTCCTACCTGTACCATGCTTTTCAAAATCAAAGTGCTTTTATGCTAAAACCTAAATATATGAAAATACATAACCAGGCAGGAACGCATTAAATTTGTATTTGCTCGGGAAATAAATCAGGTTTCCAGTGCATCTCTTCACTGAGATTTATTGCAGTAGGTAATGGCTCAGCAGCCACTCTGAAAAAAACTTATATTGATGCACTGCTACTCTCCTCTATTCTTTTGTTCCATTCCCTATTTATCACCGAAAAAAATGAGAAATTATCTAACTTCACTACAAAGCAAGAACCGAGATAAGGGAAGAACTGAAACTTTCATTTTCTCCCTCAAATTTAAGTGTCTCAGCTAACGCCAAGCAGAACTGCAGAGACTGCACCGTGTTCCTGAGCAATCTCATGTAGGGAATCTTGCGCTAAGCGGGGGTTGGACTGTAAGGTTTCCAGAGATTCCTTCCAACCCCTTCCTGTCTGTGATTCTGGGATGTTCCTTTGACCTTACATCGATGAGAAACCACACAAACACAGAACATTTTCCCCTTTAAACTGCTTCTGCAAAGCGGAATACCCGAGTGCAGAAAGCCGTCTTTGTTTCTTCCAATGTCCAGGCACAAACCGGCTGCAGCCGAAGCTACTTCCCGAGGATCCCCAGAGCAGCAGGGCAGTGACCCCTGATCACACGAATGATGACGCCCCTGGTAAGAACCATCTGAAAAGCTGGAACAGCCGGGTCCCCGAGCACAGCGCAGGCTCCTTTCGGGGCGACAACGAAGGAGATGTTTGTGGCAATGGCTGTCCTTAGAAGCTGCTCCCAGCGGACCTAGGCTCCGCTCTGGAGGCTCCAGCGCTGTTCCACCTCACTGCCGCAACGTGGGGGAGAGATAACACAGATAAGGCCCTCTCTCCAGGAACACAGGGGTCTAATAGCACACACTCGCAGCTCTGGCACATCTGCCCCACTCCTTCCCCGACCGTCCCGACACGATTCCACACCACCACGATCATCCCGTACATCCGGGTGGCTGCCGGCATCGCTCACTGCCTCTGCACCGCCCACCCCCGCACCCCTCCTGGCTTCCGGTCGGGGCCGTTTCCGCTTCCGGTGCGGCGGATCCCGGACGGTGCCGGTTCCGTTGCCAGGGTGAGGGGCCGCATCGCGCTGCCCAGGGGCGGGAGGGTGATCTGGGGTGTTGCGGGCACCGCTGCCGCGTCCTCATCGCCGCGGTGGCCCGGTGGGTTCTGGCCTGAGCCTGACTGTGCACTGCAGCGGGCCGGGGGGAGGCTGGGACGGTCGCGATGGGAGGGGGGTTGGCCAGGGGCGGGCACTTGTCTAGGCCGGGCCGATGTCGCCGCAACAGGGCAGCCTTGCGGGGCGAGAGCGGGTTCCCCAGCACTGGACTGGACAGCCACTGGACTGTCCCCGCTGTACCCCGGACAGCTCGGGCGGCGGACGGAGGAAGCGGCTCCGGGCCCCTGATCTTGCGGGTCAGTGTGTGTGTCTGACCCTGAGCGGCTCCCCCTCCGAACCGCCTTACCCCACCTGTTGCGGTGCGGCGGGAAGCGCTGCGGTTCCCTCTGTGCTTTGGGGATTTGTGCTGTTGAGTGAAACTTGAAGATGTGGATGAACTCAGATGATCTTTCGAGGTCCCTTCCAACACATAACACTCTGTGACTCTTCTAAAAAATCTTGCAAGGAAAATGCTGTAAAGCAGCAATCGAACTACAGCAGCGCAACTGTTACACTTTCCGTGACCCAGTGACCTTCCCACCCGCCTCTTGGTTCTCCAGAGGGCTTAGAATGGCCATTAAAATGTAATTAACGAAAGCGGACTTGATTTCATAAGCTTCAGTCTTCCACGGAGTCCAGCCCGGATGGCAGAAACAGGCAGATCCCAGTGCCTTTCTCTGTTCCTGATCTGTTTTTCTGTAATCACTGATTGTGGTGTCTCTTTGATGTTTGACATTCAGGGAAGGTGCCTTATTTCTGCTAAGCATTTCTGATATTGTTCATGTGACAGATTGTTGGTTGGTTAAGTGTTCAACTTTGGAGGGATAATATTTTCATTTCAGTGCTGGATAGAGACTTGAGAAGTTTTCTTACAGTTCCTACCCTGTGTATGTTGTTGCAGAATGATTTGAGGTGTATGGTGCAGGTGAAAAAACAGACAATAGACTCTTCTTTTGTAGGAATTAGGGATATTTTATGGTAATGTCCCAATATATCAATGTTGCTCAAAGCTATACAACCTTAACCTCAGTTAAATTTCTTAGCCTTTCTAAGACCTGTTTTTCACAGGATAATACAAGTCCATATCTGATTTGGGGAGGGAAAAAAAGGGAAAAATATTCTAATTTTTCTTAATGAGTTTCCAGGGCTCTTAGAGGGAATAGTGTGGAGGTGTGGCTTGCTGTGGCCTCCTCAAGCAGGTTATATTTAGCCCTCTGTTGCTTAAGTGGTCTGAGCACTGGGTAGGTAGACCTGAGGAATTGTCCATTCCTAATTGGCTACATAGTAGAAAAGAAGTGTTATTTTGCCTGAGAGCAGGTAACCTCCAGCAGTAAATGCTGGAGACAAAGAAGAATCTAGAGATTTTTTAGAATTGTCAGATCCGTGTTTCTTGCTGTAGTGCCTTTCTGGAATGTGTGTATCCTCACATTTTTTGACAGGTCTGCTCTCGTTTCTTTTGAATCTCAGTCTTTTGAGACCAACCTCACCATTAGTGGTGCAGAGATCTCTGCATCTCCTGTCGGTCTGTTACAGACTTTTCATACCTTTATGTCTCCTTGATTCTCTTTTTACAAGCATCAAGAGAAAAAACACTTCCTTCTGCATAAAACAAAAAATCTTGTTATTCTGCTGTGTTTTATGTGGGACTAAATTGTTAAATACAATTTGTATAAACAAAGCTTTGTAAATTAAAGACAGTATAATTACAGTCGTTTCATCAACACTGCAATGAAAGTGCAGTTCTTAGGGTGTAATTGCATTGTGTAGGTGTGTGTTTTGGCTTTGTTGTCAAGCTCTTTGCTTTGATATTGCTACAGTGAGACATGACCTGGGGTGCATATTACTGCAGATATCACACAGTGAAAGTGGCTAGAGAAATCCAACCCTAAGGATGAGCTGTGAGGTTCAGAACTATTTTTATGGGTTTATATATTTCAGGTATTTCGTGTTTGCTGTTTTGTTTTTACATACATAAAGATATCCATGGCTGGTTCAGTTGTGTCATTATTGCAGAGGACATTTCTGAGCTCTGAAAGGACTTTTATGATGCTGCAGCACTCTGCTTGGGTGCTGGTTGTGCAGCGAACAGGCAGTACCTGCACAGAACGTGCAGCCAGTAAGTAAATGCTGGAGTAAACAGTGAATGTGACATTGCAACGTACACCAAAGTGGAACTCAGAGCCCCAGTTTTAATGCTGTTCTTTCTCCCTTAGTTTTCAGCATTTTATTAACACGTTTATCATCTGGCTATGCAAAACAGCTCTTTGATGCACAATGTAATCAATTAAAAATACTTTAAACAGATTGTATGGTTTATCTTCTGAAAAGAGCAATTTTCCTATTTCTTCCTCACGTGAGCATTGTATTTTTTCCTCCTGCACAGATTTTTCAGAAAATAATTGTGAACATATGCTTCAAGGATGTCTCTCTCTCTCATAATAAAATGGGGTGGTCAGGAGTATACAATAACCTCACTATCAGAAGAGGATACGGTGTTGGATCTGAAGCAGTCGCTTAAAGGCCTCACTGGAGTGTTACCAGAGCGTCAAAAACTACTTGGGCTCAAAATGAAGGGTAACTATTCATATTTGTTCTTTGCTGTGGATGTGTCTGAGATGTTGAAGGACAAACAGCCTCCAAGCCTAGTCAGAATGTTTATATTAACAGTGGATCTACCTTCCAGATCTAGCTTTTGAATGAACATGCACATTTTATACATCACTGGGTTGTGTTTATTACTGATCCATTTAATGTCTGATGTGAAAGTGTAGCAAAGGTGTGTTAAGAAATACCAAGTGGCAGCTAGCCAGACAAGCAACATATCTGTTGTTCAATATGAACATTCATATTGAAGAGGACAATGATATAGCATGGAGTATTCAGGTGTTTGGTGGGTAGCTTCATTTAAGCATGAAATGTATTGACATTTTTCTAAAATCTCTATACCTCAGTGCAAAATAACTATCTACTTGCATTACAGGCAAACCTGCAGATGATGATGTTAAGCTTGGAGCTCTCAAGTTAAAACCAAATACTAAAATTATGATGATGGGCACTCGTGAAGAGAGTTTGGTAAATATTTTGTTTATTAGTTTAGACAGAAAAAAGTCCATAAAGGTGGCTCCCTTATGATTTAAAATGTTGAATATTGCACTAATTGTACGAAAAATAGCAATGCAGTAGATTTCTGTTGGTGTTTCTTTTTCTATATATAGAATGAACTTTTCTGCAGAACTCTGATAGCAGTATTTTCATTAAATCCCTGTGGTGTTCTGAACTTAAAGTTCAAACCTATTATTATCACAGCAAATGACTTCTCAAATCTGAATTATTGCCAGTATACTTTGGGAATTCTTACCACCAGTAAAGCAAAATAATTCTGTTAAATCATTGGGTTTTTTCTCGTAATGTGCAGACATGAAGGCCTGTTATCCGTTGTTATTTCCCTCCAGCAATACTAGTTACCAATTTATTCATTAATGACTTGGATGAGGGATTAGAGTGCACTGTCAGCAAGTTTGCTGATAACACGAAGCTGGGTGGTGTCTCCAACACCCCAGCAGACTGTGCTGCCATTCAGCGACACCTGGACAGGCTAGAGAGCCGGGCAGAGAGAAATTTAATGAAGAACAAGGGTAAGTGTAGAGTCTTGCATCTGGGCAAGAACAACCCCAGGTACCAGTATAGGTTGGAGAGTAGTGTAAAAGAAAGTTATCCTGCTGTCCACTAGGATGCCCAGGTCCCTATGAGCCAGCAATGTGCCCTTGTGGCCAGGATGGCCAACAGCATCCTGTGGGAGATCAGAAGGTGGGTGGTTAGCAGATCGAGAGAGGTTCTTCTCCTCCTCTATTCTGCTCTGGTGAGACTGCATCTGGAATATTGTGTCCAGTTCTGGGCCCCTCACTTCAAGAAGGACATGAAGCTACTGGAGGGTGTCCAGCGTAGAGCAACAAAGAACATGAAGGAAGTAGAACAGCTCCCTTATGAAGAAGGGTTGAGGGAACTGGATCTCTTTAGCTTGAAGAAGAGGAGGCTGAGGGGTGACCTCATTAATGTCTATAAATATGTGAGGGGTGGGTGTCAGGAGGATGAAGACAGGCTCAAGTCAAGAGTCATCTAGTGATAGGACAAGGGGCAATGGGTGCAAGGTGGAACACAGCAGGTTCCATATATAAATATCAGAGGGAACTTCTTCACAATGAGGGTAATGGAGCATTGGAACAGGCTGCCCAGGGAGGTTGTGAAGTCTTCTCTGGGGAAGTTCCAGACCCGCCTGGATATGTTCCTGTGTGCCTTGGACTAGGTGATCCTGCTGTGGCAGGAGGGTTAGACTAGATGATCTTTTGAGGTCCCTTTCAATCCCTAATTATTATATGATCTTTTACTATTGTTCCTCTAGGAAGATGTTCTTGGGCCACCTCCTGATAATGACGATGTTGTCAATGACTTTGATATTGAAGAGGAAGTTGTAGAAGTAGAAAACAGGTTAGGAGTTTTATCTATTGAAAATGTCTTCTTATTGAGTGTACGGTATGCATTTTAATTAATGCTAACTTTTTGCACTGTTCCACCAGGGAAGAAAATCTACTAAAAATTTCACGCAGAGTTAAAGAATACAAAGTGGAAATCCTGAATCCTCCAAGAGAAGGCAAAAAGCTGCTGGTGCTAGATGTTGATTATACACTATTTGGTGAGATTTTCTGCAACTTGCGTGGGTTTTTTTTTGTTTAACAGGTCACTTTTATATGCCAATTCACATTTCTTGAGTTTGGCTTTACAAATCTACTTCATTAACATTGGTATGTGTATGTACTATATAAACTCTGCTTTGTGATAATTTGGGGGTCTTCTGCTCATATTTTAAAGCACTTTTTAAGTGTATTGTTGTGTATTGTTGATTTCAGTGCAGCAACTGTTTACTTTCTGCAAGATGAGATAAATAAAAATTAGAATACAGTATTCTTAAAAAAATCTCTCCTGACCAATTTGTGCCTTGAAGATCACCATGACAGGGTGATACTGGAAGGTAACAATCTTTCTCTGTATGTGACCAACTCCACTTTTGGAGGGCATAACTGTACATTTTATTTCTAGATCATTACTAAACATGCACAAAAACATGTTTTACTTGGAAATTCTGCCAGACTGATTTGTTCAGGGATCCAGAATTTTCCTTTTCAATTTTCTGGCATGTAGGTGTGTCATGGCAGCTTGGCTATAAGCAGTGGACATTAGCTCACCTTGTTCCATAACTTTGCTATTTGAGATTTCTTTACAGTGAGATAAAAATTCAAGCTATAAAATTTTTATTTAGAGATCTTCTGCTAGCAGAAGTTGACAGCAGCTTTCTAATTGCAACAGGCCATGCTTGCTTGCCTGAAAAAAGCTTGACTGTTTAAGACCATCTCTCAATTTTTGTGGACTAGGCTTGAAAGAATCTATTTCATATCTGTGCTGTTAAAAATTTGCTAGGGTGCACAGATCAACTATTTGTCGTGACTCTTCAAAGTTACTCAGACCCACACATCTCTGATTTAATTATTAGCTAAGCCCTCAAATACCTGTAAGAATCAACAGATAAATAATCCCCTCTGCTGTTTCTTTTTCACTTTTACAAGGGAATGGTAATTTGCTATGAATTATTGATTTTGAAAAGCTCCAGTGCTTTCCTAATGAAACTCTTCAGGTCTCTGGATAGAAAAGTCAGGCTGAACTTCAATATGAACTTAATGATAAATTGTTTCTCTCTTACATTCTTTTTAGACCACAGGTCATGTGCTGAAACTGGGGTAGAACTGATGAGGCCATACCTTCATGAATTCCTGACGTCTGCATATGAGGATTATGATATTGTAATTTGGTGTAAGTTTTATACTCAGTACCTAAGGACTTAATTGTAAATTGTCATTCAGAGCAGAGACTCCATATGAGAGGTTTTTATATTGCTTTTTAGTTCAAATCACAAGATCTAAACCAATATATGAATGCTTAGCTGCTTACATTCAGCAGGAATGGTCACACAGCTACTAGAGCTGTTTTAGAAAAACAGTAATTCTTATGTGAAAAAACACCTCATACTGCTCACATTACTGAGTCACTGTATAAAGCTCTGTATAAACATCACTGAGTGTTAACTTTGTGCAAACAAATGAGTGCTTGAGGTAACAAAATTCTACAGTCAATATTCAGATACTGTTTGATAGCTATCTTTACAGATAATCTCAATCAAGAAAATAAGTAGTGAAGTGTCAAATGAACCAAACTCTCCTGTCTACAGGGATAGTTGGTGGTTTGCCTTTGCATGCGGTTTCATTTCCTGATCAACAGCTGGAGAACAGACTTGAGCCAGTGCAGGGTTTAAACCATATTAAAACTGCAGTACAAAATTTTGTTTTCATAGTCCAGAGCAATGCTTTCACATATTCTTACACCAATGGGCAATGTTGACACTTTCTCCTGGAAGCAATGATAAGAACCATTACAGTGTGGAAAGGACAGACTCCTGCACAGGCAGTTTGGTTCCTCAAAGCAGGTGTAGACCACTGGCAGTCCTGCAGTAGCAGGTGATCATTAAAATGGTTTAAACACATGCAGCATTTACACAGCTGTTCATTTGAAAAGCTTTTCCAAATAAAACCAAACTTCCATGAAGGAAGATTGTCTTTAAGGCAGTGAACCCTAACAACTGTAACAAAAGTGGATTGTTATGAAATTAAATTTTGTGAAAGAATTTGATGTTAAGTAAATGATTTCTCGGATGATTCCTCTTGCCTGGCTGTGGCTTATTTTGGTAAAGTATTCTTTCTATTTTCTCCCTTTTGTTTCAGCTGCTACTAATATGAAGTGGATTGAAGCTAAAATGAAAGTAAGTTGTTCTGAAAATGTGTGATTTATTTCTAGTCTGACTAGCTGTTCACATAGCTGGGCTCATTGTGGAGCATTGTGGAAAAGGTTGGCTTCTGGGGAGGCCGTACGAGTCAAACCGCAAATTTTTAAAATCTTCATAGTCACTTTAAATTACCTTTGTAACAAAACTAGATTAAGTCTAACTTTAGAATTCCACACAAACCATCAGCAGTAGGTACTAAATTTAGCAGAACTAAACACAAGTCAGTACCTGCTGAAACTTGGTTTAATCACACTGCCTTCATAGTTGCCTCTAATTATAGAGTTCTAGCCTTTAACTGTAGTATCATGGTTTTTTAAAGGAATGAACAGATGTGACAGGCTGGAATAGGTTATCAAGAGGAAATTCTTTTCATATTTGTCTTGTACCTCTTGCATTTCTGTGGTTATATTGTTTCCCCTGGTTTATTAAAACATCCATAAGATCATTTCTTTCAGTCCTAGTTTCTTTTGTACCTAAGTCAGGCAACTAGCTAGTTTTGCTCAGCTGACCTAGTAGTAAACATATTTACAGTCAGGCTTAGTTTTAAATCTAATGAGCTTACTAAGAGTTGCTGTATGCTTGGTTGGTGGGTTTGGTTTTTTTAAACTTAGAAGTCAAAGCTTGTTCCCTTTTCAGGGAAAAACCTCTCCAAAATTAAGCATTTAAAGTATACTCTCTACATTTTTTCAAGTTTTAACGTAACAAAGCATATTTTGAGGAAGAGAATGCTGGAAAATAAGAAATTGCTACAATTTTTCTAGACCAACAAAAATGCCTCAGAGAGCTCTCACAAGTGAGAACCTTTCATTAGAACTATGAAGTGGAGTTTGTACAAGTTATATCAGAGTTGAGCCTTGCAGACATCGCCCTTCTTGTGGCAGCGTTACATCTCTGGTTATGTTGTGTCTGTTGGTGTAGGGCTAGAAATTAATATTGTGGAAAATCAATGTTCAAAATGAAGCTGTTTCCCCCACACTGGTCACCTTTTTGCATTTACTAGGTTGCTTTTACAGCCTTACTGAATCATGACCTTCCCATGCCTGCTCCAGGATGTTATTCAGCTGAGATTCCTACCACTGTGTATAAACTTTTTCTCCCAAAGCTGAGAACAGCAGGGGTGCTGACCTCTAAAAATTCCCCTTTTTGTCAGGGAACAATGGTTCCAACACTACTTGGCATTACAGTTTTGTTTCAAACTACAAACCAGGAACAGCATTAAAAAGAGCATATCAGAAAATCAAGTTTAAATTTTATTCAATGCCTATTTATGCCTGGAATTCATCTGTCCAGAACAGTTAGGTTTTTTCATTGTAGCAAGACACAGACCCAAGTAGATAGCACTTTTCTTTTGCAAGGTTCACTTTTTCATATAAAAGCAAATCAGTTAAGGCTTGATATTTACAAGAGAGCATTTGTAGCTGATGTTTTCTCCTTGTTAGGTAGCAATGCATATTGCTGCTGTTGCACACATGTCAGCAATATCTGTAACACAACAGCAGATTTTACCAGTACTTTTCAGCTTCGGGAAGGATTTGAAATGGTAATAATGCTCTCTCTCATTTAGTCACAGTTTTTATCTCTGAAAAAGGTGTTTTCCTTAGTCTGTTTTTTTTAGGTGTTATCAAAATCTTTAAAGCGTGAACTGACAGATTTCTGATTAAAGTTGGCTATCTTAGACACGTGTAGGAGGAACTTGTAACAATGAACTGTTCATCTCTGATCAGGCTGTGATTTGCCACAACTCATTGGAAGGAACTAATAGCAGAGAGAGTACATGGTTGCTATGCTTGCTGGAGATACTGAGTAAAGTTGGTGTCAGCAGTTAACTTTCTGATAGCAAACACTGCAAAAATAAATTCCCTCTTTTTTTCTCGTAGTAGGGTACAGTGCTTTTATAATTCTCACTGGGTAAAAAAATTTAGCACTCCCCAGATATTTATTTTTAGTTTGTCTCTGGAAACCCTCAGCAGCTCACCCTTTGACAAACAATGTACTGTGACTCCAGTTGTACTGTAGAAAATCTGTCATAATTAGAAGCTATAACAATAAATATTTGTGATGCAGGAGCTTGGAGTGAGTACCAATGCAAACTACAAGATAACTTTCATGTTGGACAGTGCTGCCATGATAACAGTGCACACTCCTAGGAGGGGACTAATAGATGTAAGTACCTATTTCTTCCTGGTATCCACTCATATATTATCATAACTCAGAAAGATTCGACAACAAAGGCGTGCTGGAATTTCCTGCAAGAAAACTGTAAGAGACTTGGAAACAAGACTCTTATTTTCCTACTGAAATTCTATTGTTTTACTTTTGAATAGTACATTTGGATGATACTGCTTTTAGATCAAGTCCTAGGTAACTGTCGCAAGAAAGTTTAGTAGCAACAAAAACTTTTTCTATGGTGTGTGTTGCATTTATGGTGTTACAGTATTGTATGTCTCTTCCCTTATTGAAGTCCAACTACCTGCTATTTATTTTTTCAGCAAAAGAATACAAGTTCCATTATAGTTTGGACTCAAATTCCTATAGATTTGTATTCTCATCTCCTGCTTATGATCTGATTTACCTCAGGTAACCTGTACATGTTATTTTTGCAGGTAAAGCCTCTTGGTGTTATCTGGGGAAAGTTTTCAGAATATTACAGCAAAAAAAATACAATTATGTTTGATGATATCGGCCGAAACTTCCTAATGAATCCACAGAATGGACTCAAGGTAACTTTAACTGGCAACTTCATTTATTTTTAACTGGCAATTTCATTTATTATTAATATTTCTTATTATTCAGGTAGTACTTTTTCATACGTAAAGGAGGGCTATTGTTAACCAGCAAACATATGTATTTTATTTTAATTAGATTACTATGTCTGGACAGATATTTCCGTAATAGCCATTGAATAAACTTTATTTCACTATTAAGTGAGCTTTTAAGAGACTACCAAAGTACGTGAAACTATGATTTCTGCCTAAGTTTTACCTGCAAGCCATAATCAAGCTGAGCATTGCTGACAGGCACCATTGAAATGTGTGGTGTTTAATGTCACAAGTGGTTATAGTCAGAAAATAAACCAAGTAAGCGGCTGTACTTCATGGTAGTAGGGCTATGTGATAGCATACATTCTGTTCTGGGCAATAATGAATACCTCAAGCCATTTTGACTGCAGAACAGCAAATACTTAATTTTATAAAACAGTCAACCAGTTCATGCTCCATTGTCTGTGCTGGTTCTGAGTAGGAAGAGTGCAGATTAAATGTCTATGTGATGGTACCTCATTTTGGTACTGAAAGAATCCTCAAATTTATTTAAGAATTATTTTTTTTCAAATGCAGAAATCACTGGAGATGTTTTTTCTGAAAGTGACCACAATGCAAAGAGGTTAGCAATTGATGAGATCTAGCAAAGTCTCATTAAGTAATAAATTAACCAATGTTATTTGGAAGGGTACAGTGTTAGGAGAATCAGGAATAGCAACAATCTCGCTGGGAAGAAGATTATCGAGAAAGCGTCCTCTAGCTCAGATTTGAAAGCTGACCTGCAGACAGGAATGTTTTCAGTAAAACAAGGCACAGGTATTACATGCAAGGTAGGAGTTGTTGTCAGATAAGCTTTATTTCTGAACTCTTTTCACAGAAACTCTCTTTAATTGTAATCAAATGCTTTTTGTTGAAAAGAATTGGTTCCAATGATGCCACAGAACTCAAAGCAGAGCTGAAAACCCTTCGTATTACCTGCAAAAAGTATTTATGAAATCCTGTTAGCAAGTGTGGAAGTCCATTCCAGATTGTTCTGTCATTCTGTTTCATTGGGATGGGAAGGCTTGAAGAATCACAAGACAAAAATTTCTTCCTCATGGGCATGCAAGGCAAAAATACCCAGTCCAGTTTGCATGAAGAACAAAATGAATTGTCTGTGGCCACTGATGTTTTTTCTTCCTCTTGACTAAGAGAAGCTAGAACTTGGCGTAATACTGAAAATACCTTTAATTAGGTGGTAAATGATAAAGAATTGGAAGCATTTTTGAGTGTATGTTTATACCCTGTTTGTTTATTTTGTATAGATAAGGCCTTTTATGAAAGCACATTTAAACCGTGATAAAGACAAGGAGCTTCTAAAGCTCACTCAATACCTCAAAGAAATAGCAAAATTAGATGACTTTTTGGAGCTGAATCACAAACATTGGGAAAGGTAAGAACAAAGTAAAAATTCTTTTTTCCTTCACTCCCTGACCCACTGTGTTTTGCTTGAGGTTGTCAGAACAAGAAAAGTAAGCTGAGCTGATGGACTTTGACATCACTTAAAGTTATGAAGGTTTTTTAGTTTGTGTAGAACTGCGTTTGGACTGCTTTCCCCAAAATGATGAAGATATAGGCACAATAGACTTTTTTTCCATATTCCTCCAGTATTCAGGACCACTGGAGCAATTTTTTGCTTCCCAAAGGGAGAAGAATTTTGGAAGGAACCTGGTAATTGGAAATCTCTCTTTCCAGCCCTACAAAGTTAGACTGCCAGTTTAGATCTCAGGTCCAGTGTTACGAGGCAACTTTGGCAACTGTTTCAGAGGTCTGGGGAGTTGCAGCATGGTTCTCAGGTGCTGTCCAGGTTGCGTGATCTTCATTTGTTCCCAAATACAAGGTACTATTTGTGAACAAGTTTTAGGATACCAGTTAATGTCATAATTCTTGTTGGAGAATGATTAGCTGAAGTTTTGTGGCAGAATTCTAGCCTGAATTTTCAATGAGAAAAAAAGGTGTGTGCAATATGCTGTTTCAGTGCTTAAAAGAACAGCCTTGCAAGCGTGATACAATAACCTTTCTTGTTTCCGATTAGAAGGGAAAGTCAAATCCTGAACTTTAAAAACAATGAAATTCACTGGATATTTCACAGTGCCAGATAAATTTGTTGGATTTTTTTCCAGAGTATTTGCAAAAACTTCACTATCACTGCATAGCCAGAGTAGTCCAGCTGTAGTGGTAAGAGAACTCTGAGATCAGTAGAAAAATGTGTTTTATAATAGCCCTAATCCTCTGAAGAAGCTACAAGAATACTAATAGGCCTTTTTATTGTGAAGGATGTAATAGCTACTTTTCCAGCTGATGTAATTTTTCAACCTCTTAGAATAAAACAGCTTGTTTCCTTCATTTATTTGAAAAGCCTAAGTGACTAAAGCTGTGACTTTGAATTACTTCATGATCACCTATCATAGAATTGAAAAATGTTCAAATCTAATAAAATCGTAAGTATTGATCACATTTCTAATGTTTGATTATCAGTAGGAAGATAGCTAAAAAGGAAAGAATGCCAATTCATACTTGGAATTTATAAAAAGGTACCAGATGTATTTGTACATCTTAGCTCTTCCGTTTTTAAAAGCTTTATTTTTGTTTCTTTCAGGTATCTTTCAAAGAAGCAAGGACAATAACGTTAATAAGTTGTGTGGCATTGAGTTGAAGGGAACATAACTAAGCCCATTGGACTCTTCCTTGCTTTTACGCTAGAGTATAATAGTGCTGGACACTGGATCCAATGCCAGAATGACTGCTACACTTGGTCTTCCAGTTGGTTGGTTGTGGATTTTTTTAAAAAGATCACAGCAATAAGCTCAAAGTGGGAGAAACAAGTCAATTATGTTTTGTTGCTTTCAGTTCTGGTGTTAATACTTAAAAGAAAGACTTTCCTCTCCTTTGCTGCCGAAGTACAACCATAACCATTAAAGACCAAAACCATTCTGAAACTAGAAAAAAAATTATGTAGACCAAAAAAGTTGAGTAAGGAGCCAACCTTGGCAGTTTTTGAATTGTATAAGCCCTCTGTTCCCTCTATCTTTAGAAAGTCTCCCTCTCCCATTCCAGTATTTAAGTCTATAAACTACAAGTTGTCTAAGTTTGGTATGTATTAGTATGTCAGTGTTTCTCTGTGCAAGACAGTAAGATGGCAGAGTACCACCCCTGTGGCCAATTTACTCCAGTGTGTGAATTTGTACTATAAAGCAGTGTTTACTGGAAAAGAAAAGATCGAAGTTTGAGGGAGAGAAACTGACTCTTATTTGGTAAGCAAAAAGCAGTCTGCCTGAAAAATTCTCCTGTCAGATAAAGGGTTCAAACCTCAGATGGGAAAGTAACTTTCCTGACAAAGCATGAACAAAACCCTTGTTCTCTTCTAGCTAAATCTTGTCAAAGTGCAAACACTGTGTTTCAATACAATATTCAGCCATACTGTTCTTAAAATATCATTTACTTGCGCTGCTTATGCTTGCACTATAGAAGTGTGATGTGACTGCTGTTTAGCATTACCAACACTCGTGCATTATGCAGTTCATGTATTTGAAAGAAGACTGACCCTTTCAGATAAAATGGTATATGTTGTTCTTAAGGAACTATAGCAGTTGTGTAAATAATAAATACCTTTTTCATAATTTTGGTCTTGTGCCGTTTTAAATATTTTGCATAAAACAGAAGCCTCTGGCAGTTTTCTTTTGGGTTTCTGGCAGGAGGTTCTTTGGATTCCAGAGGTACTGGTCTTGCATCAGTAGTTAAATAAGAGACTGATATGTGCTGCTGCAGATTAGGGCAGCAGTGTCAACTAGTGAGGTGCCTCGCTGCCCAGGAAAGGAACCTTGACAGCAGATGTCAGACAGTCAGGACAGCAGACACAAATGAGCTGTTAAAATGAGCATGTTAGGCTCTGGCTCAGTGACTTGTCAGAAAATCCTTATCACTGCTGTTTGTGGTTTAGTGCCAACTCAAGATGTGTTTTAAACTAGTAAGACAAGCCTGAAGCCTAAAAATCTTTGGTTTAGTTAAAGAGGCTATATTTCTGAACCTAAAAGGCTGGCTCATTTGTGTACCTGCAGTCCACATAACATCCACTGAAATCACCTACAGCATTTGTTTTGCTAGCCAGAGATTAACAGGACCAAGGGAATGTATTTAAACAAATGCCCCTATGTTTTTTGCTAACATATGTTTTTTGTTGACGCTAAAAAAAAAAATGAATGAGCAATACTCCTCCTATGTGGCAGGCACTGGGTTTTCATCCCAGAATTCAGAGTATTTAATGATCTGAAGTAGATGTGCACTTCCCTTTCAAATATTTTAAGCTATGCTGAAATACATCAGTATGATCCTGATGGGGCAGTAACACGTAGGTGTTGCTGACAGGTCATTATTCCTTTCATGCCTAATATAGTTTCCCTTATATTTTAGGGTTGAATGACAGTCTTGTAATTTAGGGGTTTTTTTAATTTTGCAAAAGCAGCCGGTGTATTTGACTGGCTGCGTTTTAAAAATGCTGCAGTGATTCAGTGATTTACATGGCTGGGACACAACTGAGATTAAATCATGAAGCTATGGACAAGGCAAGTGTCAAACCAACATTCACCAAATCCCTCAATTCTAGAATGTAGGTCACTTACAAACACGAGGGAGATCACTACCTGCTGCTCTTCTCAATTTAAAGTCACTCTTCTGCTTGTGTATGACACAGCTCCACTGAGCTATGAATCTATACCAAACTAATAGAACTTAGCATCACTGCAAGTATAAATGGCTGCTTTCCTGCTTAGCCTCAAAATAATGAGCCTGTTGCTCATCAGTTCAAATGAAAATACTCCTGGTGATATTTTGTTTGCTCCTTTTGAATAGGGAAGGCAGTTATGACCTACTTGCATTTCTAAAATGTAGTTGAGCCTTGGGAATTAACTATCAAAAGCAAGTCTTGTTCCCTACTCATATTTAGTTTCCTTTTTTGTTATATTGAGGTCTCTGAAAAGTATTTGATCAACAGCTTTCACAATCTTCATTAAAAGAAATAGGATTAAATCATAAGCAAAGAGAGGGAGTGTATGGATTAATTATAGAGCTCTTAATTTATTGTTCTGCAAAGCTCTGGAGAAGCATTAAATTGAATCTGAAACATTCCAAATATGTTCATGTGTCACAGGCAGTACCGCACTTCCAGTACATGCCAAGTATTATCTATCCTGTTTTGATTATTCATACCAAAAGAAGCAGTCCACCTAAAAATGAAGTTACTTCTACAAGCTCTGGGTATCTGACAACTCAAATGCCTTGTTGTGGCAGAAACACTCCTCACTGGAAGTACAGGAATGACAGCTGAAGCCAAGAACTGAACTGCAAATTCAGCTCCACAAATCCTGCTGCATGACTGCAAAATCTACAGCTAGTTGCCAATTTTTATTCCTGACTTGACATTCAACTGACAGCAAGTGGATGCCAAAGGTTTTAAGACAATTTTCCACTCTGTCTGTTCAGGGTGTATTTAAGAGTGATGTGAGAAGTGATGAAGGTCCCTTCCAACACTTAACTGTTCTGTGAATACTTTGTACCACTCATATGAAGCCTAGGTAAAAGCTGTTTCAGAGAGTAAAATTTACAGTTCTCCCAATTCATTAGAGCTGTTCAAAATAAGAAATGCTGGATGGAGGAGAGTCAGAGGGCAGAATATCTTGATATTTTGCAGTCAGCATTGCAGCAGTCATGGCAGGCACTAGCTTGTATTAGCACGGGTGACTGCTGCACCCAGTGTAGGGTGGCTGACAAAGTGCTTTGGCTGGGGGATTGATAGAGAAACATTTTAGTGAAAAGAAAATGTTGAAGGAGAAAAACAGGACTAGAAGAGAAAAATACTGGAGAAGATAAAGTGCATCTTTCAAATGTTTCGAGTTTCTTGTATAATATTAGCACTATTTTGTGACAGCCATATAATAGAGTACTGCACTGAGATCAGTGTTTTGAAAGAGCTTCTCACTAATGAAGACATAGGTAGGTATAAGCAACTCAAAAGATTGAAAGTCTGGAACAACTGTCTGCCTTGTAGGAAGAGATCACAGAATTACTGAGTCTGGTAAAGACCTCTAAGACCATCAAGTTAATCCTATGACCTAAGATCACCACAATCATCTAGACCATGACATTAAGTGCCACATCCAGTCTTTTCTTAAACGTCTCCAGGGATGGGGACTCCAACACCTCCCTGGGCAGCCCATTCCGGTGTCTGATCACCCTTTCTGTGAAGGGCTTTCCTAATATCCAACCTAAACCTCCCCTGGCACAGCATCAGGCCCTCCCCTCTCATCCTGTCACTAGTTGCCAGGAAGAAGAGCCTGATCCCTACCTGTCCACAACTTCCCTTCAGGTAGTTGTAGAGAGTGATAAGAAACACACACACCCCCACCCACACACCCTCAAGTCTCCTCCAGGCTAAACAACCCCAGCTCCCTCAGCCTATCCTCATCAGACTTTCCCTCCAGTCCCTTCCCCAGCCTCAGGCTCCTCTGGACCCACTCCAGCCCCTCAATCTCTTTCTTGAAGTGAAGGAGGACTGCCCCCAGTACTTGAGGTGAAGCCTCACCAGTGCCCAATATTGAGAGAGAATTATATGTCTAGTCCTGCTGGGCACAGTATGCCTGATCCAAGCCAGGAAGCCCTTGGCCTTTCATGCCACATGACCATACTACTGGCTCATGTTCAACCAGTTGTCAACCAGTATTCCCAGGTCCCTCTCTGCCAGACTGTTCTCCAACCACTCATCCCTCCAATCTGTAGCTGCACGGGGTTATTGTGGCCAAAATGTAGGACCCTGCACTTGGCCTTGTTGATGCTTAACAATTTCCGCTTGATTAAGTGTTCTAGAGAAAAATTACTCCAACAGCTTAAGGCCAGGAGAATCAAACTTACCCTTATCTGCTGGACCACGCTGTCTATTTAAATCTTCATTTCCTAGCTGTATTATTCACTCCCTATCTGCTACAATACTATCCCCCAATATCCTTTAGATTCCTGATCATCACAGGAGGCCTGGACATCATCCATACAGTCCTTTTCCAATAGTGTTTCATAATGGAGGACTTAAAAATCAACTGTTAATGTACTGATGAGCTTTCTCACACATCCCTGAGCTTCATTATTTATGCTTATTTATGAAGTCTTCTCATCTACAGAGATGCTTTGATACTGTAAGCACTTGAATGCTCATTTGGTTCTCAGGAGGCTGGAGAGCTTGGCACGCTTCTTTGCCACACACAGACACACACAATGCCATGCCATTCATTTCTGTCTCTTCCAGCAAAAAGTTTTCCCCACCGATTCATTTTTGGTTAAGAAATAATGAGTACAAATCAAAGGGATCTTGTTCTCAAATTGCATAACACTCTTAGCACTAGAGGTGGAGTGGTGGGCACAGCAGAGTTCAGCATTAATGATCCAAAGGTGGTTTATTATTTTGTTGGGTTTTTTCCAACTGTGGCTGGAATTGCACACCCTCTCTGCTCACACACCACCATTTTTCAGGGTGTTTGTTTATTTAAAAAAGCAGCTCTTACCATTTTCTTTGTGGCAGGGGCCAGGGTTGGCTGCAGCAAGGAAACTGAATGACTTGGGGTAAAGCCTAAATGGTCACTTGCTGAGTGATGCTCCCCTTCTTCCCTTGCAACACTGAAAGATTTTGACTTTAGCATTTTGAAAGGGTAAAGTTATTGCATCAGACTTTTAGTGACTAAATGTCTTTCACCTGGAGTTAAAACATGTGGTGTTTAACAGAAAGGGCCTTGTTCTTCACTATTTATGTTGCTCTTGAGAGGAAGGCAAGTCAAACTCCAGTTTAGAACATCAAAGAAGTCATCATTCAATGTAAGTGCTCAAGATAAACATCTCAGCCTTCAGATTTGGGTTTTTCATCCCCATCTGTCTGAGCTAATACTCTGCTCCACTTGCTGCAAGGTCAGCCTCTGGAAGTGAATCTGCCATGCTTCTTTCTGAACACAGAGCACACAGCCAGACAGCTGGGCATGAGCAGCTGAGTCACAGGCTGCTCAGAAAAATTGTTTAAATGATTTCATATGGGATGGAAGTGTCCACAAATGAATAAAAAAAAATAAACTCAACTTTGTCTCCAAGTTATGAGTATGTCCTCATAGAAATACTGTGGTTAAAAAAGCCTCCTTCCTGTCTTTATGGGTTTTCTTCAGTGCTCTAGAGTTGTTTCCTCATCTCTTAAATGCTTCTTATTGTGAATGTTTACCACAGCTCTCAATTAGTGCCTCACGGGCACAATGGACTCAACTTCTCCACAGAAGTCAGTGTGCTGTGACACTGTAATAACCAAGTGCTTTGATAAGCTTTGTACATTATTGATGTGTTATGAGCCAAGAGCTCCATTGGTAAGCATCAAACTTTATTTCTCAGGTGTTTTCCCCTAGTTTAGGTCATGCTGGAAGAATAAATGGTGGCACAGGAAGGCTAGTGTAAATAATTTAACACATTCTACTAAAAAGCTTTCCAAGACACTGTTTCCTAGGGCAAGCTGAGATGACTCTAGAATTGTATTTTGCTATCCTGCTTTTATATTCAGTGCACATTTCATGACATACATGGGTGTGTGGGTAGTAAAACCTGCAAGCACCAATTTAGCAGGCGAGCATGAGCAGAATTTCTACCAGATGCTCAAGGTGCAGCTGATACTAGTGTGACTTTTGGGTCCCTCTGCTGTCCTGGTGATGGATAGTCTTTGAAGCAGGACCAAAATGAGCACATTTTTGGGAAAAGTGTATTATACTGCTTCAGAGATGAAGATGATTAAGTGATGTGAGCTTTTTAAAACCTGATTAGTCCTTACAGATGTGACTAGACATAATGGGTATATTGAAAAGCATTTTTCTACAAGAAAAGGCCACAAAGTAAAAACTATAATTTGAATAAATGAATGATTTGCCTCACACTTGAAAAGAAGAAAATTCTGATCTTCAGATACAGGTGTGTTTGTAATTAAATCTAAGCAATATCCCCACCCCCACACAAATAGTAAATCAGTTGAGATAAACACATTCAGAAGCTATTAAATTACTTTGGGTTGAATATAGTAAGGTAGTTACAACTGAAAGAAATCAAGAAAACAACTGAAAATTCTGACTTTCTAAAACAGAATCAAAATGTTTCTCTTTGTATGTGCATTTCTACTTTACAGTAGTCCTAAATTTAAAGGATTTAAGTACCTAAAGCAATTTATGTCTTAGTATGATTGGTTTGGTAGGTTCACTGAAAAGCCTCAAACAACCAGTTGAAAAGATATTAGATCAAAACTGGGCAAAATTCAGGTAATTCAGTCCTGCAACTTGTAAATTGCTTTACAGAACCAAAAAGCACTCTTGCAGCACCAAATTGATTTACTGTTTTCTGATCAAAACGACTTCATGGCTTGTCACTCACTCATTACAGCAGTCTCTGACCACCACACATAATAGATTGTCTGATTTTAAACTTAAAGATAGCATAAAATAATTTTCCAATTCAACTTACATCATTAATGAGGAACCATTTGTTACTCTCCAATGCATGGAAAGATGTGTCAAAGCCCATGTGCCAAGAGTCCCACAGCTCAGTGCTGGTCCAGAAGCCTGAGCTGGTTGCTGGAAGCCCAGATGTACAGCTGGGGATCAGAGATAAAGGTGTGTTAGGGAGAAATGCCGCCACCCTCCTCCCCCCCACCCCAGCTCTGCTCACCCTGCAGTGAACGCAGCACATTGCATGCGGAGACTGAGGGCAGCCAGTGAGATGAAAATATAAAAATGAGCAGGAGATCTTGTGGGATTAATATGTAAAATCCCTTAATGGATATGTAGGCAACACAGATAATTACAGATCCACAGAGCATGACTCAGTCAAGTTCAAGGCACTATTCTAGAAACTATAAAAGTAAAAAGGTCACAGTATTACCTCCAAAGAAATTTGGATCAAGACAGAGACCAGCAACAGCACTAAGTTTTTAAGACTTTTTAGGCAGTAAGCAGGGAAAAATGGGGATTTATCCAGCTTGATTGATGTTTTATGAGAATCACTTGAGCTTCACACCCTGCTCCAGCCCTGCTTTTCCAGAGGGCTGATCTTTGGGCTAGGCATAGGACAAATACTGTAAAACAAAGTTCTAAAGGCTGGGAAGGAAGCCAGACACGAGCTTTTGGTTAAAGCTTCTGCCAGAGCCAACGTGCACCGGCTGTATCGCGCCAGTTTTACAAGGGCAGAAGAATGCATGGAGTGACCTCATTTCACCAAGCAGACACAGCCCTGAGCAAGGTATTCATTCAGCCAAGGTGTCAAAAGCCTCTCCAGCCCTACAACGGGCACCTAGCAGCAACTGTATTTATCCAAACCCTTCCTTGACTCATGTCAGTGCTGTTCCTCCTGTTCCTAAGTCACAATGAGCACAACAGGACTTTCTCAGGGGCAACACATGTGAAAACATCAAGGTTGGAGGGGTATCCACAGGTCCACACTGTCCTGCGTTCCCTCAGCCCCTGCTCATGCCACAGTGATGCAGTAGCATGGCAGAAGTCTATACCCACAGTGACATCCCAAAGAGAAGTGCCACATATCTCCCCATGACTATCAAGTCTTACATTCACATGTGGAGTCTGAAACCTTCTCCTGATCTAGAGAAAGGCTAGAACCACAAAACCTTAAGTCTCATCTTTGAAAATGCTTCCACCCATTTTGTCTCAGCATAGTCACTCACCCTTACCTCCCACACCGAAAATCCAGCAAGGCTCTTTGGGTTTACCACTGCCTAACAAGACACACAGAGCTCCCAATTGCCTGGGTAAGCCCAGCTTTCCAGCTTGCTAGCACAGTGCATTACTGGTCTGCTCCTCTGCCCCAGACATCCTCTCATTGACCCCCATAAGTGTCCCTAAACCATACACTGTCTCTTTTGAAACAAGAATGCCTCATGATCAGCAGCAACCTGGCAGAGGCAGAGCCATGGCACAGCAGGAAAGTTCCAGTCATTTTCTTGCTTATTAACAAACTACTATCACTAAGGGCTATCCATTTGCTAAGATTCTACTCTAATTACACCTTGTCAGGCCCCCCTTCTCAAACAAAGACCCACTTTCAACAGAGGGAAGGTTTGACTGGTCAAACCTGAGTATTTGAACTTCATATACGTTATCTCAGCTAACCTTCACTGTCGCAAAAGAGACGCAGCTGAATGAATTCAACTTTAGGCAAGAAGTATCAAAGGTTTCCCAGTCTATGCTGTCACTTTTTCTGTGGCATGAAGTCACATGCAGCTGTACCAGAGCTTTTCCATCCAGGCTTAGCTGGTGAAACAGCTTTTCCACCCCAAGAGTTGTCTGTATACCCACATAAAGGACTCTTCCCACTGGGATGCATGAGGCTTCATCCACTTAGAATCATAGAATCATTAGGCATTGGAAGGAACCTCAAAAGATCATCTAGTCCAATCCCCCTGCCGCTTCTTACATTCTCCTTTATTCCTATGTTGATTTTCATTTTTTAGAAAGGGAGAAAAAGTGATGTTTCTTCTATAATGTATTTTCTTCCTAAGATCACCATAAGAACCAAATTAAGAAGCAGGACACAGGCTTTTTGCTAGAGAAGTTCCCTGCTATCACCCAACCCCTCAATTCTCCAACCAATTACTTCTGTGACAACAATAGCAGTGCAGGTCCCCAGGAGCCATCCCACCTGCACTGCTGTTTCTCTACTAGAGTCACTCTACAGTGTCTGTTGCAGAGCCCTGCAGCAGTTCCAGTTTTAGAAATGTACCAGACAGAGCTATTGTTATAGTGAAGTCAACATTAAAACCTTGACACTGCAAGCCCCAGCCCTGATGTCACCAGCCATGTCTGGAACAGCCCTGAGTGAAGGGTAGGGTCACCGAAGTGCCCCCTGAGGGCCAAGAAGGTCCTTGGTCTTCTGCCTTTCTCTGTAGATCTCCATCTGATGCCTTACGCTAGGCTCAGGGACAGAGACCATTCCTCAGAGCATGGCCCTGGTGCTGGCAGGAAGTTATCACAACAGGCAACATTTTTGGAGCAGCAAACAGATCCATGCACCTGAAATTTCATATTAAAACCAGACCACATAGTTGTTGAATCTCAAGGATGCCAGTGGGGGGGGGTGACAGGTTTTGGAAGAACAGGTAGGAACAAAAACATGCAAAAACTCCTGTTTTAATTTGTGGTGGCTTTCACAGGAGAAAAATGCTGCATCTGTTATGTCAAAAACCTCTGAGCTCACTACTGGGGTGTGGGGCAGTCTCTCAAGATAGGGCCGAGTGTGCAACACTAGTGCAACGGGAGCAATCGGAAGATCAAAACCCTGCAGAGGCAGGAATAAAAGAGCTGTTATCAGAGCCTGGCAGGAGGATCGTGTCATTTCCCCAGCACCTGCAACATCTGCTATGCTCCTAGAGGTAGCAGAGGAGCGTTTGCATGATTCGAGCAACTGAAATTGTTTGTCCCCTGCAATACCATCACACTGATCTTTCAAACAAGTTTGTTCACCTTTTGAGTTTCATCAGCCTTCTCATTGTATTGTGATTTGACCTCATATTAGAAGGACTTAAGGTGAGATATAAACTTCTACAGCTTATCACGACACTTCAGGAGCCGGGGTTTTACAAAGAGCCCACCGTAAGAGCCACAGCCCAGTGCCAGAAGTGCTCAGAGCAGAACTGTGCAGAGCAGACAGAGCAGCACAGCCACGGCAGCATAGCCACAAGCACCCGGTCTGTGGCAGCCTCCAGTGTCCATCTTTGAGACTGCACTCACCACTCAACCCAGCCTCCATCGCTCTGAGGCATCATCACCCTGCTAGGCCTTATAGACAATGCCAAGGCTTGAAACTATCCAGAGGATTAGAAAGACCTGAACAGGCCACTGAGACACAACAGAAAATACGAGAGCACCCTCAGTGGCAGAAGGCCCTTGGAGATGCTGTTAGGGTAGAGGGGGCATACACCAACTCTGTAGCTGTGTTAAGGCATGCCTTTCTGAGTAGCCTCAGAAAGGGTAGGCAATGGCTTTGTCCTTTGTCACAGCATTAGCAGGAGAGAAGGGTCCCACAGAAGCAGAGTCCAAGCCTCAGCTGAGTTCAGTGAAAAGTGAAGCAAGAGGAGCACACCTGGAGTCCCACCACCGGTGCTAAATCTCAGACAGAAACAATTTACTAGGATGGCTCTCTGCACCAGTGCCCTCTTACATCAATCTGCCAGCGTGAGTCATTGCAAGAACAGCCACTGGGCTCAGAAGAGCCAGGTTCATACAGGCACCCAACAAGAAAGGCAGGGAGCTTTGGAGTCTGTGAGCCTGGCTCTGCTGTGGACACCTCCAGTTCTGCTCAAAATGAACTCTGAGGCTTTGCCCATTCTCTCAAAACTGACCCGTACAAAGGGGATATCATTGAGACCGGAGTGACCAGAAGCCCAGAGGAGCATCATCCCCGAGGGCGGCCGCAGAGCCGGTACCTGCCCGCCGTGTGCCCGATGGGCACCAGAGGGAGCCCCATGAGCGGGAATCAGCAGCGGCACCGCGCAGCGGCTGAGCCGCCCCATCCGTGCGAGAGCCAGGGCAGCGCAGCAGGTCACCTTCCACAGCCCCTCCTAAGCTGTTTTATGGGTCACTATCATCACCAGACTAAAGTGGAGCATCCCTTCTCCTGCCCTAACTGTGAATCAGGATTAAGTGTATGTCTAGAACCAGAGGATGACAGCAGGGTGCGTTTACAGGGCAGGGCCAGGCAGCTGATGATTTTATCACGGGTGACTCCACAAAATCACCCTCCTAAAATAAGGCACGACATTCCTTGGAAGAAGGCCAGGAGTGTCACAGCCAGCCTTTGCCACAATACTGGTGTTTCTGTTCACTCCCAATTAATTGAGTAATTTTAGTTCAAAAAGGGAAGTACTGTGTTACCCAGCACCAGCTTTTCCACACCCCTGGGAAACTTACGTCACCATCCAAGTAGAAGGTCCAACCCTGCTACAAAGGCCAAAGCTGTTACCTGTGCCCAGCTTCAGGTTAGTCAGGGGACATCTCCAGGCCCAGCAGCAGCTCAGTTTTGACCTGCTTTTCTCTAAGGGATACATCATACACCTCCCCTATTCTCACTTTGTGTCTTGTGATAATCCTTCTCTTCCACATGCGTTTTCATAAAACCTTGAGAAACATTTTTGGAGCAGCCTTTTAAGGAACCAACACCAGCCAACAATTACTGCAGCTATTTCTGTGAGATACTCCTAAACTATGTTGCTCATTTAATGGGAAAAAATCCCCACCAAACCTCAACAACAACCCACAAAAGTACCCCAACTAACTCAACCAAAACATAATCTCAAATAAACACCAACAACTAACACCACAAAGCAGACCTCTCACCTTCTCCTTGTTCTGGAGCCAACAAAAGTGGCCAAATGCTGACCCTGGGCTCTCATTTAAGTCCTTCAGCTGATGGGGACTGAGGAAACATTTGGCTGATTCACAACATCTGGAAAGCATTTCACCCCAGAGCAGGCTCAGCTGCCCTTTAATCCTTAAAGGACCAAATAAATATATACTGACACTCTCCTGCTGCTTTCTCCATCTTCTCAGTCCCTGGCATAGTCTAATTCTTCCACCTACTGCCCAAACAACCCTTTTCCTTGTCTCTGTAGCTCAGCCTTCCCTTCTGCATCAGGCTTTGGGCCCTTTATCAATACAAGAAGAGCAATGAAGTACTGGAGTTTGTTCAGCAAAGATCCACCAAGAGAGTTGGAGGTGAAGCACTTGCTCTGGAAGAAGAAGCAGAGGGAGATGGGCTTGTTCATTCTGGTGACATAACAGCAGCCTGCTGGTTAACAGGCAGGGTACTGAGCAGATGGAGCCAGGCTCCTCACAGTGGTGCATGGCTTGGAGATGAGACAGTTGAAAGAAAAGAGATTGGAACCAGATGCAGGAAAAAACTGCTCTACCATGATGATAGTCAAATTCAGGGAGTGGGGCAGCCCAGGGAGATTGTGCATGCTCCATCCTTGGATGTTTTCAATGCTAGACTGGATAAAGCCCTGATTAGCTTGACAAGATCTCAGAACTGACCCTGTTGTGAGCAGAAGGCTGGACCAAAGTTCTTTCCACCTTAATCCAACCTGCCATCTCTTAGGGAAAAGCAGGTGAATTAAAATGGTAACCAAGCCCATAGTTTTTTTCCCAGCCACGCTGTGGGAAGCCTTCAGCCATCATCACCAGCACCCTAAGATCACCCCATGGCAGCCTGAAAAGGCTTGCCAAATGCTATTAATGTCAAGTGAAAAATGTAGGACAAAGGATTCAAATGAGTTGTGACAGTGACATGTACCTGTGCTCTGGAAGGAGGAGGAAGTGCTGGAGCACACAGGTTAAACAGGCCAAGCACCTGGACACAATAATGTATCAGCTGCATCACCAGCACATTGAAGGTGTGAGGTGGAAATACATCCCTCCCCTGTGCCATGAGCATTGCCTGGTCACAGAAGAGTACTCAGCTGTAAGCAGCAGCTTCCTTTCAGTGTCAACAACCTGCACAAATTTCATTCTTCCATTATTTTAACTGCCAAGTGGGACTGGGTTAGATGCAGGGAACACAGAGACCTTATTCTGCTACAAGAGGCAGGTCTTGGAAGCAGCCAAGGCACTGGGGCAGGTCCCACCCCAGTATCATGATTCACTCATCTTTCAAAGTTGTCAGAAAAAAAAAAACCCAAACCCCAACACAACTTAGAAGGTTGAGGAAGGAAATGGGAGCAAAACTAGCAGCTGCAGGTTTGGTTTGTGATTTGGCGTGTGTCTGGGAAGGCAGTCAGACACAGTTGGGGGGTGAGACTGCATAACCTGTGGCCACTGCTGTGCTCCTGCCCAATCCCTGGCATCCATCACCCTGCTGGGACTGTAAGCACAGCGCTGACACCAAGAGTGAATGGAGCCATCACTGTAAAGCGTCACTGTCATCACAGTTAACTGGAGCAAAGTGCCTACTCAGCCACAGAGATGGACCCAGAGAGAAGCCTGTGGCTGGGTGTAGTACCACTGCTCCTGGTCTCTTCTGGGGAGGAAGTTTTGGGAAGTTTCCCTGATAGGGGAAATTGTTTTCTCACAGAAAATTACTCCCATTTTCCACCTCCCCAGCACAGTTGGAAGACATGGTAGTTGGATTCTGTAGAGGTATAGAGGGGTTTATTTCTTATTTGCAATGAAGACGCTAAATACCATATGGTTATCAAATAGTGAACTTGCAGTTTCTGTTCCCCTGTGATCTTTGTTATCTCAGCCTCCAGATTAAAAAGGATTAGATATAGGAGTATGCTGTGAGACTTTCTGAGTCACTGAGGCCCATCTCAGGTGTATGGATGTCTCATACCTCTTCTCTCATTAAAATGTCACTTTCCATCTTAAAAACAGGGTGTTTTTGCTCCTGTTCATTGAATATGGTGCTGGTTCTGAGCCGTGTAACATAAAAGGATCATTACAGGATCACTCAGGTTCAGACTGGAAGGGACTTTAAATATCACATGAGGAGGTCATGTTCCTCCAAGCAAGAGGATTGATAAGGAAGGTCCTCCCACTTTCCCAACATGTCCTTCATGACTACTTACCCTCATGCAGGAGATGCTTCTTTCTCTCCTCAGTCTTGCCCATGTTTTGGATGTCCTGCCATTGAGTTTACTAAAGCAACCTCTGAATTTGAAGCCAAACAAATGCACTTCCCCTGGCTGTACAATCTGGGATGCAGAGTTAGTCTGTTTCCAAGAAAAGGTGGCAAAAGGTTTTGCAAGGATCTCTAGGTTGTAAAGGGAAATGAGAATCAAAGACAACTGGTCCAAGAGGAGCTCCAAACCAGCCAATGTGAAATTCTGCCTGTGCAGTTGAGCTGGCTGCCACCAGCACACTGTCGGTAAAGTTACCATACAACAGCAGATTTGCCAGAGCTGGCATCACAAGCTTGAGCTATCAGAAGAGAAGCCAGCATTAGGTGTGCTGAGTGCATTGCTAAGATCATTCCTTTTAGGCATTGTGCCCCAGTTGAGTTCAAAGCCTGGCTGGTGGCATGATAGGGAAACTCCAGCTCTGTCCAAACAAGGGCCAGAGGATGCTCAGGATTTAGGTGCTTGCAAAATATGTTGACCCCTGAGGCTCATGATAAAATCTAAAGCCGCCTTTGAAAGTTAAGTGTTTGACATGAAGGAGCTGGTGTCCCATTGATCTGCTGCCAGCGTTTTAACAAGGGGATGCCACAAGTATTTCCAGTGTGAATTTTGCACTCTGAATGGGGAGAGACTATAGAATTCATTTTGTTATGCTTGTGTGGAGAAGGATTTTCTAGCCAGCATTGAGAGAAGATAGCAGTGTGAGAATTAAAAAAACTAATAATGTCTACATGCAATAAAAGTTGTAAATAAATAAATACAAATCCTTGTGTCTAGAAAATCAAGGTCTGTGTATGATTCAGGCAGAATTTATCCTAGAGGTGAGGCGAGAAAGCCCACAGTTCCTCTTCTCCAGGGAGTATTTGCTTTTTTTTTTTTTATTTATTGATACTTTATACAATCTGGTGCTCTTCTAAATATAATTTTATTAACATGAGAAGCCACTTGGCAGCAGGCAACTAATGCTGATGAGATCACAGTTTTCAAGACAAAGCGTTCTCTTAAGAAGACGAAGAAAGAGACGGATTTGGAAAGAAGAGCCTTGCAGCTTCTGCTGAAATCCAGCCTCCACCTGCCATTTTCTTGTTGCAGGCTTAAATGGAGCAATATTCCCTAGCCTCAGCCTGTTTGTCTCTGATTTCCAAAGGAGATGAGGCATATGCAGTCACGCTGTTCACCAGCTCTCCTGTCACCCTCCCACAATAACCTCCAAGAGAGGAAGGAACATGTCTATGGAGGCGCCCGTTGTCACCCACCCTCTGGGATGGGGAATGCTGGGCAGGAGCCCACAAGTGGCTTCACTGCTTGGCTACCCAACAAGCGTGTTCCAGTTAGGCAGGCAGGATGGGAAAGTAGAGCTATGGCTGCTGGGAACAGGAGGAGACAACCCATGGGAGTCATGGGAATTGCTGCTCTGGCACAGGGAGCGTCTTGCTTCCCATGAGAAGGGTGATGTAATAGTGAAGTCACGCATTAGGCTTTAGCACAGCTGTATCAAAGCTCTTTTCTGGATATTACAGGAAAAGAAATCTAGCCAAAGGATCACACTGAGTTTTATTTTGTTGAGGAAAGACAGCAGAGATGAGGGCAAGTAGCTCCCGTCTCCGTGCACTAGCATCTGCAGCCACTGTTGACTGAGGCTCAGCTGTCGCTGCTCGGTGATGGTGAGGACTCAGCACTTCCCCAGGTGTTTCAACCTTATTTTGCCTCCACTTCTCCTGTAAAAGGAGCAAATCAGACTTAAATGAAGCAGTGAAGGACAGACAGAATAGTGTGGGACAAGGAGTTCATCTTTCTGAACTCTTTGCCTGACCCATGCCACTATGCCTCAGAGGGAATCATTTTCCCCTCTCTTTGCTCTTGTCTGATTTCCCCTGGGATGAGGCAGCCTGGAGTGAGCACCACATGTTAAGGACTGCTAAGGAAAACCCAGTGTTTCATAAGCACATTCAATCCAGGGTGCTGGCTCCTATTGCATCTTCTTTAAAAGGTGACAGAGCTTAAGAAAAGGAGAAACTCGGGGTCTTTCCCTGAGATGTTGTGTCCTGAATCCATAAAGTCCATTCAGAGTTTTCAGGAATAGTTTGGCACAGCTCAGCTCCCACATTCCTGTAGATACTTGTCAGTATCCAGAAGTGTGGGCAGTGAGAGTTGCAGCCTGTAGCATCTAGTGGGAAATGTGCATCAATTTAGTGTGTGCAGAAGGCACTGGCAGGATGCAGTTGCCTCCCAGGCCCGTGCTGCCTCTCTGCATGGCAACCAGCAGTGTGCAAAGCCTAGGGATGAATTAAAATTAGCTCGCATTCACACAGCTCCCTTCCATGGAGGAAATCTTCCACTTGGCACAATTCAGGGGCTGCTCCGTACAAGAGAAGCAGCCAGGATGCAGGGCTTTCCCTCCCTGAAGAACAACCATTACATACATGGAAACGGAGCCAAGTCCGTGTTATTTCGCTCCCCTCTGCCTGCACTTACAGCACTGCCTTGCAGAATGCACACTTGTTCCCGTATGTGACGCCATCCGTGCCGCAGTGAGGGTTGGACTCCCTTGTGCAGTACACGCTTCTGTTTATAAACTCTCTACAGATCTGCAAAAAGGAATAATAATAAAACCCTTTCAAGACTCCCATATTCTCTCTTTCACCTTCCAAACTGGATACAAGGTCACCAATACATTGCTTTTTCTGACAAGAGGATTAAAGTGGCAGAGATGACACTGCCTATTCACTGAAAGAAAGAGCCCTGTCAGAAACAAGCAGGGACAGCATTTCAGGGGATTTTTTTGCCCTGTGTTTGAGGTAGGAAATTGCAGTTACCTAGAAGTCTTGATTTCCCAAAGACAGGAGTGGATTAGCCTAGGCACGCAGGAGAAGAGTCAGCACTGATGCTCTTTGAGGTGTCTGGCATCAGGTTAGCTCACTGCTGCATGGCCTCATGCATCTTGCGAAATCATGCTCAACCTGGTGCTGAGCTCTGCCTTCCCAGCAGAAGGGGCAGAAAACCATAGTCTATGGGGAATGAGAACTTTTGTCCAGAAAATGTATGAGTCTTTTGTGTCTGGACAAGTCCCAGTAATTAACCATGTTTGGGGGGATAAAATATCCTCAATAATCCATTTGTTTCATGAGAAGAATGGACAACGGAGCAAATTGAACAAAAGTGGTGCTGGTGACAAACAAAACCCTGTACAAGCACACTAGACCTGATGATGGGAAGCATTTACTAAACAAAATATCCATTTCCCTGGCCTACTTGCACACTACTTCCCTGGCATCTGTATAATGGTGAGCTCCCCGAGGTGTTTGGACTTGCTAGAAGGACTCATCTGCTTCCAGCAGGCATTAAAAACTGTTCACTAGACACTATGATCTTGGTTACAAAATCATTCCTCTAGGAAACGCAGATTCAGTAAACAGAAACAAACACACTCACCTCTTCAATGTCTTGACCCTCTACATCTGGAATAAGAACAAACAAACAAACAAACAAACACAGAGATTTTACACATCAACATTATTTTCTGATAGAGGCTGAGCTAAAGTCACAAACCCTTTGTGCAAACCACAGTGAAACACACACCAGGTTTTCCTACTCTGTCATCCTATGTGGTGGAGGAGGGGGCAGGAAATACATTATCTGAATTGCTTTTCAGTATTTTGCTTTTTTGAAAAATGTTACCAAAATACCATGCAATCAGTCATTCAGCTGCTAACTGCACCTCAGACACATAACCCAATCTCCTGGAAGGCAGCCACTCCCGGGGACGGGAGCTGCCATATCGGAGCTGGAACCACACTCAGCAGAGATTTTAAAGCTATATCGGCTTTTATTTAAGGCTTCCAGGCTCCTGTACCTCCAAACAATGAAAAAGCCTGGTACTGTAACAAGAGCATAACATGAAGGAGACCCCACAATCAGTTTTATGGTCTCAGCACAGCACAGCACAGCGACTCTCCCAAAACAAGTCCATCCCAGGTGAGAGATAAAGAGACATCATGGGCTGATACAGAACAGGCAGTGCCGGTCAGTAAGAGCAAAAATACCCGCCATAACCACAGCTCTGGGCTAGGAGCTAATCAGTCCATCCTCTGTCTCCTCACTGCAAAGGCTGCAGCCAGGCACGTAAGTTGAGTCATAGCTGCAGGATAGGACAACTCTACAACATCTCTGAGGGGGAGCCTGATGGTCAAGGATGGACTGAATGCAGATTTGCAGAATCTGGGTCACAACACTGAGGGACAAACACTCAGCATCTTGCAAAGGAAAAGCAGGGGTTTGATGCAAAGCTGCACTTAGGAGGGTCACTGCCATCTGAGAGGCTGCTCAGGTGCTCTGGGCAGGAGATGGGAGGACCTTGCCCTACACTTGGGCCCCTATACATTGGAAATCCCATCAAATCTCAGTCAATTAGACCATCATCCATTAACACACCCTACTTCTTTGGTCAGTTGTATGGTCCTTGCTACTGGTGTAGTGCTCATACCCTCAGGTTAGGCCAGGCTGCCTTAATTATAAAGTCACTGTTATGGCTATCTGCATATTATTAACAAAATAGCTCATTAGATAGTTTTTATAAATATTACATGCAGCTACAGAAGGCTTTGTGATGATGTCTCTTGACATCTGTTTATTTTATAGGAGATCATAGACTTTACTGCCATTCTGCTGGCCTTGGAAGGAAGCGTCAGCACCCTGACAGAACTCAGTCCCAATTAAGACTCAATTAGAGACAGATGAATATTTCATCATGAATAATGTGTACAAAGTAATTCACCTCTTTTCTCCATGCACAGCTTGCAGTTTTCTCAAGTGAATTCTTTATTCAGATTATTCACAGAAAAACAAGTATCAGTAATTCTTATTCTGTACATTCTTCAATAACCATCACCACAAACCTCACAGAGCTGGGTCAGCCAGATGCAAGGAACAGATGACACTTGATGTGACCTGTATGTTCAAAAATCATCATTCAGCTTCCCCAGATCATCAGAGAGATGCGTAAATCTCCAGATAAATAACGCTGGATCCTTTTAATTTGCCCTCTTTGTTTTGACTCCTTGAGGACATTTGAGTTTAATTTTCAAGCTTTTCTCTGCAACATAAACGAAAGCTGAAACTTTCATCTAATTACGTTTCCACATCTCCAAGGAAAACACTAATACCAAGATGCTTAGGATCAAAACGAGAGCTGATGACCCTGAGGTGAGTTTCTCCTTTAACTGGTTCAGCAAAACTCTCCAGTGAACATTTGTACCAAAAATTCCTAATTACTCTCTGCTTTGGTACATTTGCTGCAAGAGCCACTTAGAATTTGCTCGTTCTGTCTCCCAGTGACACCTCCACTGCATTATTCACTGTGGAGGCACACAAGGAGTGGAAATATGTCATACAAGTGAGCAAATCCCACAGATATTTTATACTTGCTCAGCTTTATCTTCAAGCCTGTCATCCGTTGATCAAGGCTCACTGAAGTTTGCTGTTGTCAGGGAAGAATTTGGGTTTCTTTCCTAGGCTAGGGAGAAGATCACTTACCCGAGAAGAAAGGGAGCAGCAGCAGGCTGAGAAGCACTAAGGCACCTGTTGCCTTCATGCTGCAGGTAGCTGTTTAGTCCAAGCCAAGCGATCTGTGCGGGAGGTATTGTCTCAGCACCGGAGTCCACAGTGCATACACTGACTGGCCGTTCTGTGTATTTATGCTCCCATCTGTAGCTGTCCTCATTCCTCACCTTAATTGTGAGAACTTCTCCACTTCATTTCTAAAGCCATTATTGGTCCTGGCCATGTTTATGGTGCCTTAGGAATGCCGTCCTGTCCACATCAAACCTAGAAAGGGCTAATTATATGAGTGATAGACGGGCTTGTAAGAGCTTTCTTTTTTTTTTTTTCTTTTCTAAATAGTCACAAGATTCTCACAAGGGTGAATTTTCAAAGCAATGATTCATCAGGGAAGCTGGTAATTTTCATTCTCTGGGTCCTCGCTGAATGCCAGTTCCAAGGCTTTGAGTGTGGCGTGATGACACTCACTAGACATTACGAAATAAATCACAGCATGAGAATATGTTGTCTGTGAAACCAATTATACGTTGTTCCCTGGCTATTTTTGAGGATGATTCTAAATTTGTTGGGTTGGGGTGGAGAAGTGCTCCAATGTGACATGCTCTCATAGCTGTGTGCACAGTCCCAGATAGGACTGCTGACTCTCCTTCCTGAACTATTTAAACTCTAGCTGTCAATGTTTTTCAGTTTTTCACATTCACATGCATATGTTAGGGTTTAGCTCCCACATTAAGAAGGAACGAAGGGAACTTGGTGGGAAACTGGGAGTCCTGAGCTCTATTTCCAGCTGAGGCTCTGCAAGGATTCAGCTGCACTACTTGCAAAAAAAGCTTACTGTTATCTGAGCAGATAAATGCTTTAATGTTTTTGCCTAAGGAAGCAAGGCTTAGGCAAGCAGTGCATATAGACACATCTAATTTTGGACCTGTGACTAGTTGCAACCTAAGATGACATAGAAACAACAACAAAAACATTAAAAATACATTTTTATATATTGTTCTAGCAACAGAGGAAGGACACTACGTCTATCCTCAGCCAGCAAGGGAGGCAGTTGATACAGAAGAGCAGTGTTATGAATGCTGTACATCTGGGGAAGCGTTACAGTTTCAGTTTGCTAGACATCTTAAAATTCACACAGCAGAGAAACCATGACTGACAGGTGAATTCTCAGATGTCTATTAAGGGTGAGCTCACGATGCAGCCTCTCGTATAATTTAGTTATCAAGGCAGTCAGCCACAGCGCCGTTCAGAACCACGCTCAGTTCTGCCACTCGCAGCACTACTCATTTGCCTTTTCCAGTTTCATACGTCACTGCTCACGACCACAGCCTTAATGCCTCAATCCTTTATCTACCCAAATGTTTTGGTTGCTGCAGCATAACTGACTGCCTAAAGCCTTAGCAAATGTACCACAGGGACCAATCCCTTCCAGGCTGAGGAGAGGAAGAGACTAAATTACCAACCAGGTGATTATTGTTATTACCCCTTTCTACTTGTCTGTAACATCTGAAACAGCCACTTGCTGGCATAGCTAGGGGAATTTTTCTGTTATTCCAACTATTCTGAAAAATCAGGGAAAGAAGAAGGGCACCTGGACCTTGCATTGCAGTGAAATGGATGTGTTTGGGTAGAGCCTTGTTGTTGTCAAGCCGAATACTTACTGTGCTGGTCTTAATTCTTACAAGATACTAACATCCGTATCTTCTAAGGAGTTCTTCCTTAGAGACTCACAAGGCATCTAGAATACAGCTGCATATCCTGTACTTCCCATTTGCCCTCCTTTTTCCTGTAGGTGAGCAACCCTTCTTTAGTATTTCCTAAAAACTTCTGAGCTCCTAAGGAATGATCTGCCTTCCTCAAACAAACATTACTGCTGCAGCAAGGGCCCACCATAGGATCCTGCTGTTAAGGATTATTTCTTGCTATGGCCAAAACTCCACTAGTCTGCAGGTTCTTGACCAAGAAGAAGTTAAAGCTGAGCTCAGTCCTATGCTGACAGGTATCTGTTCACATCCAGCGGCCACTGAGTCTGTTTCCGAATTATTTTTCATGCAAAGAAGCAGGTAAGCAGTGAGGCCTCTCATGACCCTCCTGTTTGTCATTTCTGAAAAGCAGGCCCCAAAGCATCATGTGCTTTATACTGCCTGTTCTAACAGGAAAAAAAAAGTCTTAAAATAACAAGTTTCATCCTTCTTCCCAGGACAGGGCACTGCTCTGTGCTTGTGCTACAGGAGGACAAGCCTCATACCTTCCAGTGAGAAGAACCTCCAGAATCCCTGGTCAAGAAATTATCTGCTTCTGGAAACAGAACTCAAAGAACCACCCCCGAAAGTCCCAAATTGGTCCTTAAGCAGCAGACACTCTTGCTACCTAACACAAGAAGGGGAAGTGGAGAGAGGGAGAGGGAGAGGAAGAGGAAGGAATTTTGTGCCATGGCACTTGGGACTTTTTGCCTGTGCAGTTTGCGTGTTGACTCCTTGACTCACTCAGAAAGATGGCACATCATCACGAACGCTCGCATACATCATCGCTCTTCCTGTGCATTCTTCAGGCTCCCACAAAGATGTTATCTCCGTACCTTTTGCACCAAGAGAGAAAGCATTTTGGAGCTACTAGCACATCTTCTGATCCTTCTTTGTTGGGGTTTCTTGAAGGGTCCCCTATCCTACCTCTGCCTCAAATACCTCAAGTACAATTTTTCAGAGCATTTCTTCAAGAGGCTGAAAGTCCAAGCCTCCAAGCCCAGTTTAATTTCAACTTGGGCTCTCATTAGGCTCATTACAGCCTTGCCTAGCATGCTGCAATTTTCTGCTGATCAGCTCAGTCTCGCTGGACACACCCTTTCAGGGAAGCAGCAGTTCCCAATTTTCTTCCCTATGAGATAGGAGACTTTTGGCAAAGGGAGGAGGCTTTTTATAATGCACTGCCAGACCTGCCCCTTGCCCAGGTGTGACCAAGTAGGGCTGACCACAGCCCCCTTTCTTTTTCACACTACCCCAGGGCCATCCCTCCATGTCAGGGCCCCTTAAAGGATCAGTTACTGCAAGACTCAGTGTCGTGACAAAGACAAATCCGTTTATACTCTGTAAGACACCAAAATAAGGAAAGCAGCAGTATTTTATAGAGCTTGGTTTCTTTTCTAATGGTTTGGTATGGAGTGACGTATTCTCACTAGGGCTTGGGCTGGTGTGTGATGGGCGTTACACTGTGCTCTTTATTGTGGTTTATTTCACAACTTCTCCTGCCTGACAGATAAGTACCTAAAGCCTGAAGACCATTACCCCAGCCCTGAAAAAAAACCCAACCCAAAACAAAAACCAGTCCATGGCAATGAGAGTGGCTAGGTTTAATTTATTGATCAATCAAAGCAGAGACCAACATGAAACAGTTGATGGGGCAGGGCAGAGTGTGTTTGATTGCAGGATTTGGAAGGGAAAATCCAGGGTGAAGGGTAGAGCTCCAGTGCTCAGCATTGGCCACGGTGGCTGAGACGCAGGGTTCCCCGGCTCCTCCTGAAGAGAAAGAAGGAAACCAGAGTTACACACATGCATATCATTTTTATAGTCTAACTTTACCCAAATAAGTCAATGCTCTTGTGCTGTCCAGGTTATGAAGTACTTCACTTAATGGTTCATGTCCTTCCTGACTTCTCAGGTTATACTCTTTCTCACATTAAATAGGTTTGGGACAAACCCCGTAATTTTGGGCACTTCCTGCAGTTACAATTTAAATTACTCTGTCAGGAAGTGAGTTAGCAACTCTGAGAGCCTGCAAAAGGGGATCTGGATTTAATTGTAAGGGAAGAAGACTCACTCAGGCTTAAGATCTGCAGTGCCTGGGGGGAGACAGAGGAGCGAGCTCCGAGAGAGGAACATGGAGCAGGAATGGATTTGCCAAGGGGCTAACAGAAACTCTGGGCCTTCCACACCAGCTGCTGCCACTGTGTGTGTTCCAACGACTCCAGTCTCATGGCTGTGTAGTGAGCCCCATACTTACGAATAGGCATTGCAGAACTGACACTTGTTTGCATAAGTTCTGCCATCGGAGGCACAAAGAGGGTCATAGCTGGCAGGACAGATGGCGACGTAACCCTTGTGGTCGCTGCAGTCAATATCCTAAAAATGGAGCAACAATATATTTTAAAGCTTTTGCTCCTTACATACTTCTACACAAGTGTTTTATGTTATGCCATGTTTATGGCATGGCAAAACATCTTTCATTTGCAGGGCTCTGCTGTTCTAGCAATTCTGCAAACTTAGGGGCAGAGAATGTGCTTGCCTGGAGCAGCCTGAAATAGGGAGAAGGTGGGGGCAAAAAATCTAATAAATCCTACTATAAATCATTAAATGATCATGCTGATAATTCCAGGCTGGCTCTCCAGCTGGCTGCTCTGGTTCAGCAGAGGCAGGAGTTCAGAAAGTGAATGGTCACAAGCTACACTGCAGAAATTATCCCACCCAAGGAATCATGGCTACCAATAATTCTGATAGTTTACAACCCTCCTGCTCTTCTGCAGAAGGGATGAGGCAGCATCTCTTGCTCAGCCTCTTTTCTGGTAAATGAAGGTCTCAGCACCCTCTGACTGATGTATTCCAGGGTCAGAGGGAGAGCTGCATATGAGTCAGGGATTTTCTTCAATACCCTTTGACTCTGGTTTACTTGAACTATTTTCCTCAAGGGTAGTGCAGGAATTTCTACTATTTAGAAATGATTTAGTGAATTAGTGCTGTAAAATGTATTGTGACAGCAGTGAAGAGTGCAAATCTCTGTACTTTACCTGAGCAGCAGTGGTGCATTCTCCATACCGGCTCAGGTCTACTTCCAGTCCATTTCTTTGGGAAGAAAGTGAGTTGAGAATGAGTGAACACAGCACAGTCACTTCCCGAGTCAAACTACCTCATTAGGCTCTAAATACCAAGAGAACCTCCTACTGGTCCAGAAACACCTCCCATGACCCACTCCCTTCACTTACGCCACAGCATTGCAGAAATGGCATTTGTTTGAGTAGGTAACCCCGTTGGTGCCGCAGATGGGTGAGTACTCCATGGTGCAGGCGACGGGACGACCATTGGTTGATTTCAAGTGGCCAGTACAGTCAACCTGAAACAGTCACAGAGAAGCATTTTAATTTCTGCTCCTGTTTGCATCAGTCCTGTGTAACAGAGACAGTACAACCTCTCCCCAGAGCTGCAAGGGTAAATGAGCTCCCAGCCACTGTGGTGGAGGTAAGGAGCAGAAGCAGTTAAAGTCTTACATGTGGGTACGGCATGGAGTGCTGAAGTATCTGTTTTTTGCTCATTGTCAAGTGAGCTCCCTTCCTTTAGTCTTCAGAATTTTCACCCTAAAGCCACCCTGAAGCAAAGATGAAGGATCTTTGCCTAAAATGCCTTATGTGGAGGCAACATTTACTGCAAAATGTCAGCACCACTTGAAAATGGAGTTTACTTCACCTTGGTGCAGCTACTCTGGCTGTACTGAAACAGAAGCTGCCATTCTTACATGAAACTGTACAGCCAGAGTGTTTCTTTACTTTCCCTCTCTAAACTAAAAACATACATCTCCATTTCACAGCAGCTCTGTATATTAATAAACAAACCTTGCCATAAACATTCTAGTGGAGTCATTTTTTCTGTTACTAAATTATGATTTAGTCAAAATCCAAACTTCCTCTGGGAATTTGTTAGCTTCAACAAGCCTCTAAGTCTAAGGAAAAGTGTTTTTATAAGGCTGAAGCAGTATTGAAATCAAAAGTTTCCATTCTTGTCTGATGTCATGCACAAGACAACATTTTAAACTCACTGAATGGAACTGTTCAAACAAAATTTAAAAGAAATTCTTGCAAATATGAAATTATTCATTGCCATTCTATTTCTGACAGCTTGAAACTGTGTGGGTTTAGTATAGAATTAATCCTAGGCAAGGTTTCTTCTAGATCTTTTCCAGCATTTCACCCACCACTGGTCAATAGAGCAGGAGAAAGAGCTGATCTCAGACCGTACCTTGACACAGTTTCCATCGTGCTTCTTGTCAATGGATGGGTTACGGCTAGAGAGAGACAGAGAAGAGAAAGAAGGATTAACCAGTTCATACCATGTAGTCATCTCACTTGTTAAGTCTTTCCACTCATATGGCTCCAGTAATTAATCAGATTTGGGAGCTTGGGCACAGAAGATCATGGGCATTAGGGAAGACAGAAACTCATGAAAATTCTAGTCCATCCCAAGATTAGTCACAACCACAAAGGCTTTTGTCTGAGCTTGAACTGGCACTGTAGGTAGTCAGGAGATCTTATACTCACAAGAAGTCATTGCAGAGGGTGCACTCATTGGGGTAGGTCACATGGTTGGTGCCACAGACAGGTTCATAGTTGCGGGGACAGGCAACCTGCATGTTTCCATTCACCCGGTACTTGCCACAGGAGACCTGTTAAAGAGGACTGGTCATTTCTGCATGTGGAGAGATGAGCTTGCTTCTGTTCATTCTGTTTTGACTGTCTTGGGAGACAACTCTTGGCCAATGTTTTCTCTAACTTTAGTCCATGGTGAGGAAGGGCAGGAACAAAATACAGTGTTTTTCTTACAGCATGCAAAAGCACCTGTTGTTATTAAGATATTGAATATTCCAGGCAAGAATAGCAGGTAAAAATGTTCATTCCTCAGGGTACCAGGACAAGGAGACTAGGCAGTTATTCAATAGTTATATAGATTTTCTGTTGGCACTCTGCTGTGCTTATTCTCACTCTACATTATTAATCACTGTCTTTTTTATCATTGATATGGCAAGTTATCTTGCTTTGGCAAAGCTACTTTCTTATTTGGGGGAAAAGAGATGGTATAATACTACAGGACACCTTCACATCTTCCTTTCTTACTTGCTCTCCTGTTTTTTTCTCCCTCAAGCCTTCTCTGGGATACAGCGTGACTATGAATTGATCATCTAGATTTAGAAATCAAGACTAAACAACAAGAAGATGTAGTACTCACCCGCCGCCGAGCAGTAACAATACCTACAATAAAAACAGATATTATAAAATATAAAATTTTTACAATGTTCTTGAGTGAAAGTCCTTTGAATCATCCATTTCCCAATAGAGTAACCAAACACGCTTTATCATTATTGAGGAGTGATTGGTTTTTCCCTACATTCTTTCTACTCCAAGGAAACAAGAAATTATATACTAAGATTTAAAAATTCAATTATTTCTGAAATCAGAAATTTCGGCTCAGTAAAGAAGAAATAGGATACAGTTCTTTGCTTTTGCAGTGCTACCATCCCCACCGAGGCTCTTAAGTTTAAATGAGATGAATGCATCCTACTGTTCTACACTATTCATCTGCACAGCATAAAGTTCATTAAAAGAGAGCCCACATGTTACTAAATGATCCCATCTCCAAAAGGCTGAACTCTCTTTTGGGATGCATATATAAAGGTAAAGGTTCAAGAGGAACAGAGATGCCGGCATAGATAGTAACAAAACCAACTTACCAGAAAGGCAGCTGACAAGCACAAGCCCAAGAAGGGCAACGCTTCCTGTGGTCTTCATTGTAGAGATGGCTGTAGTTCTGTTACTTGCAGAACTGTGGCTGTTGAGTTTGGTAGATGGTTCTCAGCCTTCTCCTTCCACGCTATATATACACACATCTCCCTGACCTTGTGAAGTCATCCCAGAAAGTAATTATTTGCTCTGTAAACTAGGAAAATTGTATTGATTATTGAGTCGAGCTCTAAAGAACACTTGTTTGTTAGAGAGATGGCCAGAAGAATTAAACAAAAATGTGAGCTACACCCAGCTTGTTAACAATGAGTGATTTGTACTTTCCAAACAAGAGCACTGTCCCAATAGTAGACATTGTGAAATTACGTATGGAAGTTGGTAAAGCAAAAAACCAAAATCCCATTTGTTGAGAGCATTTGAACTTGTGCACACAGTATTACCTGTATACTAGACACTATTTGAGCTCCAGGAGTTTTGCATGACACACCACAGAGGAGAGACAGCAGCATAGGACACTCTAAGGCTTTACAGACATAAAATCTGGGATTTGGCAGACATCATTGCACTTTAAAGATGCTCGAGGCTCAATTAATCTCTCTGCACTCTGCCCTGTAGTATCCTGGTATACTAGAATTCTCACTGGGAAGGAAACCATCATCACAATAGGAAAGCATCACCTAAAACTTCAGAAGCTTATACTTGTATGTAGGAACAAGAGGTATTAACCTGTTGGTGATAGACATGAGCCTGATTAAGAAATTCCAAGAATAAGCTGCCTTAAATCTGAATCACCTGGCTAATGGTTTCTTTTAATGGCAAGCAAATGATGTTCTCATAGGTGAAAGGTACTTCTTGTCCCAAAGGCTTTCCAAAAACATTTGCAGCAGCTGCCAATAGAAGGTGAATTCTTAGGCTTTCCCCTTACCCCTCTGTTCTATGGCATTAAACTCAGAGTGTCATCTGAAAGTCGTTTTAGGGAAGATAAGTGGAGAATAATGTTCTAGGCTCAGTTATGTGGTTCGACTCTATTGCAGGTGTAGGAAAAACAAATAAGGAATATTGCATAAAATAATACATTTTTGATGTAAGGTGGAAGCGACGGACAGAGCATGTTTATGCTTCAGAAGAAGTTTGATTCATACACGTGGCTTAAAGGCAGCCTGAGTTTTAAATAGAAAATCAGAATTGCTTTTCTTATTATCCTAGGAGATGTTCAAGCCTTGGCACAGGCAGATCAATCATTAAAATGTAGCTGAAAGTGTAAAGGAACTGTAGTCACAGAATAGAGCTTGTAGAACTTGGCCCGTTCTTACAAATGAAATCATTTCCCTGAGAAATAAATGAGTAGTGCTGTTTGGATCTCGTTCACAAATACCAGTAGTTGAAGGGTTCCTTTGAAGGCTGTTTCTGTTATACTCTTAACATCCTGAGTGACGTGACTTTCTGATTCCTTGAACTGATTGTGAGCACATTCGGAAGGAAAACAGTAATCACAGAAGCATTAATATAGATTATTCTCCAGAGGCAAAAATGCCAGAGCCTGAAAGTAAGGTTTCAGAACGTGCACCAGCCACTAGCAGAGATGGCACTTGCTGGCTCTGTGGTGTCTGTTGAGGGTACATGTCTGTCTCCTCTTCAGCCCCACAACACAGGTTTCTCCATACCCACCTCTAGATCTGAGGCCCTCACAGATTATCAGAATCTGTGCTGCTTCTCCAGTTGCCTCTCCTGCCAGGCTGGAATGTTGCTGGTCACAGAGGGTATCTGCTATGGAGCAGCATCCTCCTCATGTTTGGCCAACACCTGCCCTTTGATTATCTGGATCCACAGAAGAGATCTGCTTCTCATCAGCCTGCTGCTACTGGGGGGGTCTGGGTATCCAGGACAGCTCCCAAAGAGTTCCTTTCCTCTAGTAATTCCTGTCGCTTCATGGGATAGCAGGGAGAAGGGTAACAAGGAAAGAGCCTTGCTACAGGGTCTATGAGAAAGGATGGGAGATAATTGGTAACATGCAGGGCAGGGCAGCGAGAGCTGCTGGGCTAGGCGTGACATGGGATTGCACAAGGAGTGCCACTAATAGGAAACAGAGGGAATGGGAGAGAAGTAATTGTGGGGCAACAGATGGTTTGAAAACAGGTGTTACAAGCAGTCAAAAACAACTGTCTTCATGCCTTTGGAAGAGTGAGCTTCAGGAAGCATCTTCTATATGACGCAAATGGGAAGGGTAAAGTGAACTTACCTGCCAAAACCCCTCCGTGGTAGTCAGAGTATCAAGATGGTGGGCTCAGTAAAGTGACTTTGCCCATAGGACTTTGGCCTCTACAGATATCAGATCCATACAAAACCTTAAATAAGAGCCACGTGAGCGGGATAAACACTGGTAGTCTTGAAAAACACCCATATTATGTATCTTCTTATATTAAGGAAAATTTGCAAGAAGTCTGGATATTCTACCCAGTGTGTCTCATCCAGCATTATTTCCACACAACATTGGTATTTTCCTGGGAATCTTTCTCTCTGGTCTTGACACTCCCTGTCTCAAGCAAGTCCATAAACTACCATGACCTAAAAAAAAATCTTCATCACATTCCCTGCTTTATCTGAAAACTTGTTGCAGCTTCATCTGGCTACAGAGAGAAGTGAAACTCCTTAAATTTTTTGACAATAAAAAAGGGGGCCATGAACATGCAGGACCCTGTATTGTCATTGCAGCCCTTGCTTCTGTATTCTGGTGTCACCCCCCCTCCCTGTGATCAAGAGTAAGGTGATTCTGTGCTCTGGTCTGTGCTGCTGTAGGGAAAACACACAATGCATTTCCTTGCCATTGACTAGGGATGAGGAGGCACACTGGAAAGGCTGCCAGAGCAGGCTGCTGTTCCCGGCTCTCTGCACACGGGGGCAGGGCGGCATCTTCTACGAGCACATGAATTCAATTTACAGCAAGCAAAGCTCCTGCTCTAAGCTGCACTCATCTAATATTTCTCCTTGTAGTTCAGCTATCTGATTGCTGCCTGCATATCTCCAGTCTTTTAAGCAGAGATGATATCACAGGCAAGAGTGTCTGGAATAATGTGAGTGTCTGGGAGCTGCATACTAACAGCGAAAGGCTGAGGATCTGGCCCCAGTCCCTCAGAAACTCTAAGCTCTGCCTCGCTGCAAAAGCTCTGACACAGTCAGCCCCCTCGAACGATGTCTCCAGGTAATTTTCTGTTAAAATCGCTATTTTTCTTCGCATCAGGAAAGAACATAGTAACAAACCAGTTACCCTGAATGAAGCCTTGGAGAAAAACTGCATTAACTGAAAGGTCTAGACTGGCCTGAGGTCTGTTTTGGCCAGCACCGAGTAAAACAATACACTAAAAGAGAAGCATCATTATAAAATAGAGCAGAACAAAATAACTGTGTGCTATGTGTTAATTAGGTTGTGGGATAATTGAATGGCATTTTCTAAATTCACAAACATCCGATAATGACATAAAGTGCCGAGGTACTGCTTAAAGAATTGTACCATAAAATACCTCGGCAGGCAGACAAAGCCTCCTGCCTTGAATTTCTCTGAGGGAGAGTTAGATTAGTGATGGTGAGAGGATTTTGTGGTGTTGTGGCAGGATTTTATTGAGCAACAACGATTTTTTTTTTCCAACAAGGTGCCCATAAAAGAAGACTGTTTTCTTCTTTTCCATCCTCCCCAGGGATGAAGTTGCCCACATGGGGCAGGGGTCTGGGGTGTCTCTGGGTCCTGCTCTGCCCCCAGTTTATCCTCAGTAATACTGCATAACTGCTGCAGGATGAAGGATTTGTCCTTGTTCATTTCCACTCACGGTTTTTCCTCAGTTGCCTGGTGTATTTTCCTGTTCAGGAGACATGACCCTGAAAGATGCCCTTTGAGGACCACAGGGACCTTGAGCATGGCTGAGAGCTCCACTCATCTCCGAGGCACCATGCCTTCTGGGGGCCACCCTCATCCTCATCATCTCTGCTGCTCCCCAGGAAATAACACATTATGTTCTCTTACCATAGACTTCTCTCTGCAGAGATGGACAAGGAGCATGAAACCCCTGAACCACTCACCCCTCACACTACCTCCCAGAGCTTCAGTTTTTCTTGTTCCTAAGAACTGCATCTGACACTGCAACACCTTCCTGCACACAGACCTCCCTCCTGCAGGAAGGACATTTCAGCTCCAGGAAAGGACTTGATACTAAAGGTTTGCAGACAGTCATGTCTTTTGGAAATAAATTGTCTCCCTTCAGAAAGCTACGCTCTCCAATCTCTGGAAAGTGACACACTGTCACTTAAGATCATTAACTATTTGACTGTGAGACCGCTGCCTGTATAGCACACCACAGTGCCAGCACCTCGCTATCAATGAATAATAAATTAACACTATGACTCTGAGCCCTTTCTTTCCTCAGCTGAGATTTCCAGAGGCTGAAGCATCTCAAAGGGTCCCCTACAAGCAACAGTAGACGTAATTACCTACAAGCAGCAACTAAGTAGTGGGTGAGGTGCAGAAATGGGTTGCAGTGGCATTTGCTAGCAGTCCTCTGAACAGCAGCTCTGCTAGGACTGACTGCCCACTGGTTTCCTGCAATACCCTGCAGCGATAAATGTTGCAAACATGACTGTGGGGCAGCCAGATGTCTGCCTGCCCAGAGGAAACATCCTATCTTTGGGAAGCAGAGCTAAGTACAGAAGAGCTTCTCTCAGCTAAAGATGCGTTTCCACTCCTGCTTGCAGGAGGAAGAGATGCAGCTAGGAAACTGTCATTCTTCACCACTTCTCTTGTGGGCTTAAGAAATTGGGGGTAACTCTAGAAAGTGAAACAGGGATGAGTGGCCTCCAGTGTCAGAAAGACCCTCTGTGACTCCATGTCTTGTGCAGACCAGCTACAAAACACTTTCAAGTACAACACTCTTGGGACAGTCTGTAATCATGTGAATGTTCAGGTTTGCCTGAGGCCTCTTCATGCTGTCAAAGTCTACCATGGAGCAGCACAGGCATTAGACAGTGGTTATTTGACAACAGCATTATGGAGGCAGAAGGACAGTTCCTCTCACCCCTTCAGAGTGTCTGTCCAAGATGCTCTTAGTGGAATGAACCCACTGGAGCATTGCACCAGGATGCATCTCCAGCCACAATTTCCTTTTGGAAAGCTGAAAAGAAGGTAGATGCCCACAAGATCTTCCTGTTGCCTTTGTAGTTGGGGTTGATTTCTTTGTAGACCAGAACAATGCGTTTTCCCTGTAATTTGCCTGTTAATGCCTGCACGTTGGGACTGTTGCAGAGATATACCCATGTGACATCTTAGGTACAAGCAGAAAGAAACAGACGATTAAGCAGAAGAGAAATGCTGATGGATTTTATTAAGCAATGGTATCAGTATTCATCCTGAGCTTTCAAAGTTCAGGACAAGTCTTTAGGGGAATGTCTGACATGGGGAAGGAACATTGCCAGGGAGGATTCCTCTTTCTGAGCTGAAGCCTGTCTGGAAGTTAACACTTTCCAAGAGATCTCAGGCGAAGAGTTCGCCGGCTTTTCCTGTGGAGAAAGAAATCTGTTTAGAACATCTGGGCTTTTAATGCTTGTCTCTCCCTTGTGGAGGATATCTCGTCAAGGAACTAAACCAAAACAGAAAACTTCTGAACATGATTCCACCTATTTCTTTTTATTACCAATATTCAAAGACAAGATAAAGACTTAATTTATAGGAAGAACAAATACTCTGTAAGAAATAGACTTTCATTGTCAGAAGAAAGCTCTTTAGCAATTTCTTAACAGGAAAAGTAAGAACTCCACTAAATGTTATCTATTGATACCTGAAGGAATCATAGATTTATTTAGGTTGGAAAAGTCCTTTAAGATCATTGAGTCCAACCATTAACCTGTCTATACCAGGCTCACTGCTAAACCATGTCCCTAAGTTCCATACCTACACAGCTTTTAAAAAAAAGAATTCCTGGCACATTTTCCCAATAAAAACCTGATCCTTGCTAGTAAGAGAGCAGGCAAAAACTTAAAAGAACTTTATTCCTCCAAGACCAATTAGTTAGTTTAAGCTAAGTTCATAATTTAGTTAGTGAAAAGATTTGCTTCAATACTTACAGGAATGCATTGCAGAATAAGCACTTATTAAAATATGTGTTGCCATCAGACCCACAGTGTGGGATGTATTCCATAGTACAGGCAACACTGGGTACCAGGCGATCATCGCAGTAGTCCTGTGGATAGATGCAATATATGTTCAAAAAAATCCTCCTGAACAACTGATATGTAAGAAATGTGATATTGGGAGAGTCCCATACTCCCTGCCCTGAGCCCCCCTGCAGTACTGGCCAGCACTTGTGGAGAAAAGCTGCAGGGACAGGGCAGGGGTATGGTGATACATTGCCTTCAGTGGTGTGGAGTGTGTGTAACCATCATAAATGCTGCTGCAGTTAGTTACTTTGATAGCACCTTGGACACAACCTGAATACTGTGCTACTTGTTGAAGCAACCATCAGAATGAAAATGGTGGTTGTACACAATATTTCTGTGGTAAATATTGTTCAGACAACTGGAAGACTCAGGATTTTCAATTGCTTAGTCGCGATGTGGTTGATAAGGGTTTATATGGAAACTGCTTTAAGGAAAGAAATTATGGGCAATAGACAGGAAATAGTAAGCTCTGTCCCTTACCTGCTTTGCATCAGTATCTGGAAAAGAAGAAAAAAATAAGGAAATATGACACAGATGCAGTTCATGGGTTCTGTCTGCATTAAAAACTGTGAATGCATGTCCTGAACACACAACTTTCAACTCGGTGCTTATTAGAAAAATCCTAGACAAAAGGAACTCTGGGCAAAATTCTGGGTCATATTGCATGTTTACACAGTTCTGCTGTAGTGTAACTTTTTTAATGAGAGTTACAGCCAAGGTGGAAAACAGTGTGCAAAAGGAAAGAAGAAGAAACACATTTTCCGTGGTTCAAAGCATGGAGCAGGACACGTACTCAAAGCTCTACACAAGTTATTGAGGCAAACAGGGTCATAAAGCTGGCAAGTATACACAGGCAGTGTCTTGTATGTGTTGCCACTATAGCTCTTAAATAAGAGGGCAATTTAGTGAGATGCAACTTTTATAAAGATTCCACAACCATTCAGGCTCTCAAATTGCAGCTCAGTCCAGGATGACTACGAGATATGTTCGTTTTCATTCAGAAAAATAGTTTGTATTTCTGTAACATTTCAGAGGTTAAATACTGGATGTCTGAGTCTCCGGGTTGTACCACGTACATGTCACTTCTTTCATTATGCATAAACTAGCACTGAGAGTAGAGCTGTTCCCACAGTTGTTCTTACCCACTCAGTTCTGTTGCTAAAATATTACCCCATAAGTGATAGTCTTTGATGTCAAGTCTTTTCAACACTATCTTTCAAGGAGTAAATAAGTCCTTGTAGAATGAAGTCTAAGGATGTTTTTGTGGTTTTAAAGACAGCCAGCGCTTTCTAAAAGGCAGAGCAGAAGGCAGTGAAGCAACTCACCTGGAATGCAGCAAAGGGCGAGAGCAAAGAGCAGAAGCACACCTGCCATCTTCATGGTGGCTGAAGAGACTGTGTGCAGCGGAGACCGTGTTGTGCTCTGTAAATGGAGCTTTAATTCTGCTCCAAGGTGGCCACTGTGCTTATATGGGTGCGCGTTAGTTTGTGTATGAGTATGTGTATGTACGCTTTGGTGTTTGACTTGTTACTCTGAAGAAACATCCTGGTCTTTTGTTGGGCTGGTGATCTTGACATAGGCAATCCATGCTGTAAGCCAGAAAGAATGCCTCTTCCCCAACAAGAGCCACAAGAAGTTTAGATATGTTAGACACACCCCAAGTACCATTATTTCAAACAAAATATGTGACAGATTCCTTCTGAAGAACCATCAAAAATTCCTGCAGGAGAAAGAGCAACTGCACAAACCTAAGCAGCAAGTGCTGTCAGAATCTCTCTATGCGCACCTATCAGTGCCTACTTACATGCAGTATCTTTTCATGATCAAAACACTGAATGAACACTTCCAGAGCAAAATGTCTCTACTTTTCATGTTTTATGGCAGTAAAGCATCACTAAATTGCAGAGAAACCAGGAAAGCTCTGAACAGGAAAGCAAATAAGGCACTGAAGAGAGCCCTTAGTCTGGACAAGAGATTGAGCAGTTTTATGGGCCTATTCAAAGGATTTACAACTGTTACTCCCTTTAAAAAGCTCTGGCAAGTGCTGGGTCAGTGGTTGGACCTAATGGTCTTAAAGAGCCATTAGCATTTTGGGTTGAATTTGCAGTAATGCACTGGCAGTCTGATGATGATGGAATGCTGTGAGACCCTAGCCTGGAACATAGAAAATTTAAACCCAATCTCAACTTAAACCCTTAGTTTTATCACAATAGCATGGCTTTTTTTGGACAACCTCATTTCATCATGGAAAACAAGCACCCTATATCCCTTTGGCTCCCAGAGGAAAAGCATATGGGAGATATTACTTGTTAGAGGGGATATGCCAAATTTATTTACGTTTCTCTTGTGAGAATCAAAAAACCACCAAGTCAATACTCCAGCAGAGGACAAAAGCAGAATAAATTTCTCGGACAATAGGCCAGTGACAGGTCACACTCTCAAAAAAGGGATACTTTGTCCTTGGATTGGGAAACACTGCTGAAATACTGCATGGGCTGGCAAGGAGTATGATGTTATTAAAGACTAAGAGAGAAAACAAGTAGGCAGGAGTAGGAACCATCCCTGGGAAGGCATTCATCTTAAAACACTTGGAGGTTGTTCAAGGACAATTTCAAGATGAGAAAAACCTAGAAAATAAGTCATTTGGAGGACTTAGACAAATAGGGAGTGCTCACTCACGTGTAAGAAAAGTATGGGCTTCGCTAACAGACTGCCCTTGCAGAGCCCTGCGCTTTGGGTGAGGGCTGGGCTCAGGAAGCCAGAGATCAGCTCTTGGTGCAGATACAGCCACAGTCTGAATGGTTCTGCTGCTGATGCCTGTGCAGGGAATGTGCACGAGAAATACCTTAGGAGAGATCAGCTCCTGTCATGGCTTCAGAGCGGTATTTCAGCCCTTTACAATGTTAGACATCCAAAAGGGTCTGAACACTAATGTAGGCTGACTTTCCTTTATGTGAAAAGATACACAGTTATGAGGTTTCTGCATCTGTATTTCATTTTGTGCCTTTTACGAGAGGGAGGGGAGCAAGGCGTTGTTCTTATTATACCCCAGAGCAATGAGCATGTAAGCTATTCAGCCTGGCATGATCATCCAAAAAATCAGAAGAAAATGTTTCATGAGACAACACATGAAACAAGACAAAGAAATGTTGCTGATGCAGTTTATTGAGAAAGAAAATCAGAAGTAGCTGAGTTCCCCAGAGGGCAAGATGAACTGAGGTGAGATCTTTAGCTGGAATTTGCCAGTGGGGATCCTGTGGTGAATTCTCTCAGCACCAATATTCAGCATTCTCCAAAATGGCTTAAAGTGAGAGTCCCATTGCTGTCCCTGAAAACGAGGAGAGGGGAAAATGCATTAGACACAGAATCCTGCCCACTATAGTCTGTTCTTTTGCTTGGCTCCTAGAGAAGATATCAGATAGGAACCTGCCCCACAGTGAAAGCACCTGCAGACTCATAGTCCCATTAACTGTTTGATTACTTAGAGATGAGGGAAATTATTCAACCCATTTTTAAGACTAAATATATTGGGGGAAAACTATAATGAAACTTTGAACATCATTTTGTTTGCAACACGCAAGAAAAATTCCATTAAGGTTAACGGTCTTTAAACCATTGACTCTAACAAACCAGCTATAGCTCACTACGCTCTAATGATAAAAAAGAAATGGTCGGCAGGATGGCTGCTATCCTCTCCTACCCCTAATCTCTAAGTCAGCACTGGTCAGCAAACAAAGTCACAACTCTGCAGACTTGTGCCTCAAGGAGGCAACTGATAACACAAACGTGATTCACGAGGGTACCTACACGACTGCATTGCAGAAGCTACACTTATTGCTGTAGGTTTTGCTGTCAGAGCCACAGACAGGCCTGTATTCAAGCGTGCAGACAGCTTCAGGATAGCCAGTGCAGTCAATCTAAAAAAAAAATAAAAATACATGTAATGTAAAGTATATGAAGGATTCAACAGCAGAAGGGTTTGAACCCCTAGCTACAGCTGCGGTGCTAATGATAATGATCTAACTAAAAGTAATTAACTTCCTTGCATAATCTGATATAAATGGAGGTGTCAGTTTCTCCTATGCTAGAAGAATTTAATAATACAAAAATAGATCGTAATTTCCTGTTTGAAGAGATGTATATCATAACCTGACCACAGCATTTCTAAGCAGCAGCCGTTCACTGAGTGAAGGTGTCAGGCCTGCGATCACATTGCATTCTGTTCCCTACCTGGCCAGGAAATTAAATGGAAAAACACTGATGTCTGGAGAAGTGAAGGCACTGGTGCCTGTATAAGGTGCCTGTATCTCTTCCATAGTGTTAAAATGGGAAGATCAGCACTTAGCTAGATACTGTGAGGGTGGGATTTTGTTTCTTTGGGCAATGGATGCTAGACTTGTTCTTAGAGGTATCACAGGGCAAAAATGTCTGTGGGCCCTGTAAGAGCCTGAGGAATTTCATGAAGGAGAAATCTATTCAGGCTAATGACCATACAAATCACAGCTAGCTGATGTCCATCAACTGAGCTAGAGATAACGTTCCATACATACTCTAATCTTACTCTCTCCTACACAGGCTCTGCATCAAGCCGTTGGTCTGACCCCAAAAGCGGTTCTCTGTTCTTAGTCTCAATTATGTCCCAATGGATTATTTCTGCTGCTGCTCTTTAGCAATCCCTTCGTGTGCTTTCATGCTCTTCCTTTTCTGACACTAGTGTGGATAATGTGCATTATGTGTGGAGAAGGCATAATCCTCCTGGTGCTGAAGCACAACAGCAGTTACACTCCTGTGGGATGTGCTAGTCTGAGGGCTGCTACAGACACTGGCAGAGCTTCTGCCAACATCAGCAGGTCTGAAACCGGTCTCTAAACAAGAACTTTACTTACTTTAGCAATTTCCTTCTTACATTCACCATCATGCTTCTTGCTGATACTGGTTCCAGACTCTCTGAAAAGTTAATAGACCTACGTTAGGGAGCTCTGTGAACAACCCACTGTGCTGAATGAACCCCATGTCCCAGCAGCCTCAGGTACTACGTATGGGATATGGGAGACGTCTAGCTTAGGATCTGTCCACATGGCTCTAGGTACCAGCTCAGGTGGAGTCACAGAATGCTGGTGCTGTTTTATAGCACAATGCCAAGAACAAGGGAAGGTCCATGGTCTTATTGTGAGTGAGGAGCTAGGTTTTGTGGCAATGTAGATCCGACTTAAGTTGTTTGCTATTTTCTGTAAGGGAGCATCTGCCACATAGACCCTTTCAACTTAGTTAAGAGAAACATTCTGGCCTGTGTTAGATCCTCACCCAGCTCTCTGCTTCCCTCCTTAGATCAAAGAAAATTATCCTTCTAAATACTAAGGAAAACAAGGTCTAGCTAACAGAAAAAGAGGAGGATCAAAGTCCAAGCACCGTATGGAAAAGACCTTGCTAGAAGGCCTGATATTCAGAAGAGTAGCTGCCAGGAGCATTAAACACTCACTGGCACATGCACTACTCACTGGGCACGGGCACACAGCTGGCACTCGTTGTCATAGGTGGCCCCATCGGTACCACAGACCGGACTGAACTCTCTGGTGCAGAGCAACAGCACTTTGCCATCTTCACTTGTTGTGTTGGGGTAGCTGCTGCAGTCCGTCTGTTGAGGGAACACACACAAAACCTCTGGTGAAGGCTTTCTAATAGTAAGCAAGTAGATCTGGTGAGCGTGTCTGGCCAGCCAGTATGGCACCACAGCAGGAAAAATGCTCTTCTGGTTGTCATTATGATGACAGCTCACATGAAGACAACCAATGCAAGATTATGACATCTCATATATCCTCTTATTTAGTGTTTGAATTGTTCCTTGGGGGAGTAAATAAGCAGCTCTGGTCACTCAGAAATGGGCCATGTCCCTTGGTTTCACTTACAGGGGTAGATTCCTTGCACTCTCCATCATGATCTTTGCTGATATTGGCTCCATATTCTCTGAGGAGGGAAAGACAAGTGTTAGGAAGATCAAAGATTTCTTGATACATTCTAGGTAATGGAATACTGTCACTAATACAAAGGCAAAGCTGACTCTATGAGTAAAGTGTTTTGTTTGGTTGTTTGTTTTAAAAAGTAGTGCCAACTTCCCTGACCAGCTGGCACTGAGTGGCTGGCAAGGAAGTAAAGACCCTGGGATCATTCTGGGCAGTTCAGAGCAGTGCAACACTCCATCCCTTTGCTCTGCTTTGCTGTGATGAGCTGTGCCCTAAGGGCTGTCACCCAACTGATCCTTCAGCTGGAGGAGAAAAATCAGAATAAATTACACCAGCAAAAGAAAGACACTGTGACTAAAGCGATCTCTAGGCAACAGAGTGTCACACGGTGATACCCAAGCTCATTTTGAAGGAATTGACATGAGTGACATGTGACATTTCACTGTTTTTTTGAACAATGGTGCTGCCAGGAATCCTAAGCATTGCTTCCCAAGATCTCCCATGCAGTGCATACATGATGTAGGCACAGAAGATGCACTCATTGCTGTAAGTGACTCCATCAGCACCGCAGATGGGTTTGAGGTCCTTGGGGCACTCCAACAACTCTTTGCCTTCCTCATTTGTAGTTTTGGGATACACGCTGCAGTTCACCTGCCAAATGAACATGCAACAACAGAGTAGAAAAGAGATTTTTACATTCACAGCTCTCAGTTTACATGAGACAGTAATCAGATACAGCTGACAATGGAGTTTTCACTATCAGAATACAAACTTGTGCTGCTGAGCCAAGTGTTTTAACTGGCAAATCCTTCCTGCAGAGACCTCCCCATGCAACAGGAGATGGCTACAGGCATGTAGCCCCCTAAATGGGGTATATCACTGGTAGTCTGTAATTTTAAAAGTGGTCCATCATTCTTATATTCTGAAGGCCCCTCCAGTACACTTCTGTTATAACTCTTTCATTCTCCAAACATATATTTTTTCAGAGGAGTGAGACTGAATGATCTGGTGTGTGGAAGCTGTAGCATTTCATAACATTTTATTCTTTCAGTAGGTTGCCTTCAGGTAAGTTCTGATAACACAGTTTATTGTTATCAGTATAGAGCCAGTCAAGTATGAACTGCTGAAAGCTTAGACCAGCTTAAAGTTGGAGAAAAATGAATTAATCCAAACAAATTTGTACCATCACCACCAGGATATTATCAACATACAGCCTAGATGTAGAGCTAAGAATGGTATAATTTAATATTTTACACTGTACAAACTGATTATGATGACACTAATTTCATGCTTGGTGGAAAACAAATAAACATCTTATTAAGCATCTTTTGCTTATAAGCAAAAATCAGATTTTCCCATTCCTTTGGTTGTTGTCTTTATGGGAATGCATACAAGAAAAAAAGAGACTGAAACCAATCTTTGACTCACCTCAATCCCAATGGCACCAACTGGAAAAGAAACAGGCAGAAAATGTGAATCAAAGCCAATATGATAAGACCTTCAGTTAGAAGTGGAAATCTGGATGTAAAATTCCTATACGTAGGACCAAACTGAATGACCTCCAGGGAAGTAAAACTACGTATGATTTTTCTTCTATGGTGATAAGTGTAATAGCATTGCTTATTGCTGGCTGTGGGGAAACACAGTTTTGAATAGCTTTGTTCTTTTCTATTTTGCAATAGGTAGACCTACTAATTGAAAATAGAAGAGCTTTTCCTTCCTTATCTTTTTATACATCCGTTTTGACCCTAAAGAGCTGTTGTTACATATCTGAAAAGAAACATGAGCCAATACAGATAAATGCAAATGCAAACAGTCATACACAGGATAAGCAAATATATAAAGCATCTGTTGTCAGGAATATGCATTTTAAAGAAGATGAATGTGGAAAAAACTCCCACAAAAGTCTTTGAAATGTCATCGGATGTAAATCAGACTCTGGCTTGTTTTCATCTCTTGTTTCTCCATTAGCAAAAGTATTGCAGGAAAGTTGCCAGGCTCCTGCAAAGGACTTGCTTGTGCCATTGCAATATTTTCCTGACTAGTTATTGGAGGGCTGAGCAGCTTATTACAGCCTTGTTCCAAGTGTTCATTCTTGGGCTGTAATTGTATGGCAACAAGCATAAGCAGTGTAAAAGTGTTAAAACAACAATGTAAGAAGCATAAGAGCACTAGTTACCAGCACAGACCCCATTTATTTGTATTTGTGTCAAGACAATCAGCTATGACAGTGATTCGTTTAAGACTGCCCTGAAATATGCTCTTGCCTCCCATGTGATGCCAATGTACGGAGGCAGCCTAAATCTATGTAGGAAATTTTCTCTCTTTGAAGCCACTAACTTACCCTTTTAAAAACAGACAAGACTTAGACATGAAGCCTCTGCAGCACCATAGGAGTTACTCACCTGCAGAGCAGCAAAGAATGAGGGAGAGGAGCACAAAAACACCTGCCATGGTCATGGTGGAAGTATTTCTTGACTGCAGGCTGCCTGCTCCTGCTCTGCTCACAAGATGGTCTCTCCAAGGCTGCTTGTATATATATATATAGATGCAGTGTCTAAACGGTTCAACTGTAACATAAACAATCAGCAGAATCTGTCACTAGTACAATAAGGTCGGTAATATTTATTGAGATCTTGACTTTCAGGTTAATGGTCTGCTCCACTAGGCAATTGATTTTGGCTGGACATCTGGTTAATAGCTTGAGACAAGAATCACAAACCCAAACTAACAGCCTTTTAGACAAAAAGAATCATCTTTACGGTGCAGAAATGTAAGGAACACAAGAGTTTCACTGGAGTAAACAGCAGATTTTTCATTGTGCTCTGCAAAAGAACATTTCCCACCGGGGAGCAGCTTAGGCAGAGGGTGCAGTGCCACCCCATTTGCAGATCAAGCTGAGTTTCTGCTTTCCTTTCTGGCTTTGGGTGGAGAGGGGATTCTACATTCCCGGATATTCACCACTAGGTATGAATATGTCAAGTGTGACTTTGCCATCGGCAGAACTGGTTAAGCTTTATCAAGTGAGTCTGGCAGGACATGTCTAACTTGTGAAGCTAACGGTACTTAGCACCGGTTTGATAAAAGAAAGCGCTTCTTGACAGTTCCACTGCCTGAGTATAGAACAGCACAGTAAAAGACTTGAAAGCAGGTTAAATTCTGCCAAATGCCACTAAAAATGTCACTTGAGCCTTATCAGCAGGGAGCACTTATTTACAGACCTAGTCATAGTTAAACACGGCTGACCAATTCAAAGTGTTCCGCCAAGCCATCTTGAGAACAAAAGACACTGAAGTGTTGGGAACCTATTTACATAGCACTAGCCTGAAAGTATGCCTGAGAGTACAGTAGGTCCTTTTCCCCTGCAGATATTTTAGAAAGCGATGCTTAAAACATAAAACCTGTCCCAGTTCTCTTGTCTGTCTTGCACCTCCAGCCTTCATACCATCTCCAAATTGCTCCTTCCTAGTAGGAGGTCTGGACCTCTGTGTTTTCCATCGATATAATTTTGCTGGAGTGGATTCTGACTTTAACCCAAGTTTCACATCATGATCACTTTCAGACCCGAGACAGCAAGCATGCCTGGGGTTTCCTGGTCACAGGAGCTAAACATTGTGCTTTGGAATGACTCCAGCACCATAGGAGCTGCAGAGCAAAAGATGCTCCCTTGAGCAAGGCACCACCCATTAATCGAATTAAATTCAGCCAAAATCATTAGCCCAAGCAATTTGTGTTGGTGTCTGGTACATCACAGTGGTCTAAAGCGTGTACTTTGATCCTTAAATGTATAAATTGCATAGTGCGTGGCATCACCTATCCTGAGCACTGTCATGTTACAAAGGCTGCAGCATGTCCGTGTGGATATGTAGGTTACATTTTTATCTGAGAGAGATGGGTTTCTTCACAGGGAGAAGCATTAAAATAATTAGGCTGCTTGGATAGTTTCTATAAATTACAGGGAGTATGCATGAATATTTTAGACAGATCTGGTACATCTTCAAGATGTATTGCCCTAATGTGCCTGGTGGATGGCGTCTCTGGAAGCCAAATCGTTTTCCCTGAGGGTGTGCAGGAACATGCTGAGGCTGCTGTCACACACCAAGCTTGGTGCCTTCATCAGTTCGCACGTACATTCCCATCACAGTTGGAGGAAGTACATCTTTCTAGGTCAGATATGAACTTTGCCACTGTCTTCTTTAGCCCAGCAGTGAGACCTCTGTGAATCATCTTCACCAGCCAGCCCAGCCCTGTACTCTATAGACAGGTTTTCTCCTGTCTGGTGCCTGGATGCTGCTACTCAAGGCTGTTCCCTGCCCTTAATAATGTTGTTCCTTAGAGGACTAACTTATCTCCTGATGGGTACAGAGCCCCTTCCTGCAGTAAAAACTAGTGTGTGTGTTGCCTATACACACACCAGGAAAGTTTTCTATTGCAGGTGCTGAGTTCAACGATGGATCTGGCCCTTCCAGTCCTGGGCAACCCAGGTGTCCTCTGACCACCAGAGTCATGGAATTGTAGAGCGTTAGAGGGGACCTCTACAGATCATAGAGCCCAAACCCCACCCTGCCACAGCAGGATCACCTACGTCAGGCCACACAGGGATGCATCCAGATAGATTTTGAAAGTCTCCAGAGAAGGAGACTCTGCAGCCTGTCTAGGCAGCCTGTTCCAGTGCTCCATCACCCTCACAGCAAAGATGTTTCTCATCATGTTGAGGTGGAATTTGCTATGTTCAAGTCTATAACTGTTATTCCTTGTCCTATTACTGAGCACCACAGAAAGGAGATCATCCCCTTCCACTCGACACCCACCCCTTAGATATTTATAGACATTAATGAGATCCTTTCTTAGTCTTCTCAAGACTATGCCTGCCCTTCTGATATTCAGCAGATTCATTCCTTCACCATCTCACCCACAGATGTTCTAGAAAGAGTCCAGTTTCTGAAATTAAGTGCTGACTGGGGAACACCAGTGTCCCCTGAGCTGTCCAGGTACCCCCTCCAGGGAAGCCACAGAAATGACCCCCAGAATTGACCAGCCTTCAAACTCATGCACAGCCTCCAGCCAGCCAGCGTCCACAGCCTCCCCACCTGGGGTTACAGCTCCAGGTTATCGTGCCTCTGATAACAGCATGGAAAAACCCCACAGCTGGCTAAGCTCATTCTGTGGGACAGGCTGCTCCGTTCTTACACTTTTTTATCTTTATTCAGTATTTTGGCTGAGTTATTGCCTAACCCTTCCTCTCTACAGTATGTTCCATCAGACACAAACACTATTTTTCTAAGAAAAACACTTTTTCCTTCTTCTTTTCTGACATAGTCACCATCTGTATGTATTTAATTCAAATCCAGTTTGAATTAACACTATGATTATCAATTAAATGTGGAGAATTCAGAATAAAAATATTTTTCAGGAGGCAAATCTCACCTCCAGTGGAATATATGGATTTAGTAGACCATCCATGAAGATGAAAATAGAGGCTGAACTGTTGGGTTAAATTATGTTATCATCATGGTATAAATTCAAAGCAGGTCTACTCATCTGGGTGGGTTCAAACTGATGTAAACTGAGCATAAGCAAAAGAAGGGGTGAGTCTCCAAATATTAAAGCTTTGCACTCTTGGGCAGTGTCACATGAAATGAAGGCATTCAGGTGAGTATTTTGAAATTAAAGTGTCTGTAAAGAAAGAGAACCCTTATACTGATCAGAGAGGATTTTCACAGTACAGGTCTGACACACAAGTAGCTGAGATCATAGCCTGATATGTCAAGACTTGTGTTTAAAGCATCAAACGAACTAGAAAAAAATCTTAAAAGCTAATAATGATTTACCTGTTGTTATTTACTCAGCAAAACAATGTTTTGATCTTGAAAGCCAGAATGTGCCTCTTTTTCAAATTCTGTCTTTAAAAATATAAACTCTTGTAAAGGGAGGACATTTAGGATGAGGAGTTACGGTTTCAAATGAGAGAAAAGTCAATTTAAATTGGATGTTAGGAAGAAGTTCTTTAGCAGGAGAGTGGCTGAACACTGGAACAGGTTGCCCAGGGAGGTAGCTGAGGCCAAATCTCTGGAGATATTCAAGGCGAGGCTGGACAAAGTTCTAGGCAACATATCTAATTGAAGATGTCCCTACTTATAGCAGGAAGGTTGGTCTATATGACCTGTGTAGACCCCTTCTAACCCTGGTCATTGTATTTTTCTATGATTCCTTCACTCTCTCACCCACAGATGTTCTAGAAAGAGTCCAGTCTCTGACAATTCAGTGCTGATTGGGGAACACCAGTGTCCCCTGAGCTGTCCAGGTACCCCCTCCAGGGAAGCCACAGAAATGACCCCCAGAATTGACCAGCCTTCAAACTCATGCACAGCCTCCAGCCAGCCAGCGTCCACAGCCTCCCCACCTGGCGTTACAGTTCCAGGTTATTGTGCCTCTGATAACAGCATGGAAAAACCCCACAGCTGGCTAAGCTCATTGTGTGGGACAGGCTGCTCACTTCTTAGCTGCTTCTGGAATTGCAGCTAGAAAGAGGATTTGGCTTGAAATCCTGCCACTGATCTCTTGCTGTAATCCACTTCATTACAGTCTTCTAATCTTCAAAGTTAGATGCAGCATATGGCTAATAACCATCCAGCTAGAGCAAAACCCACATATGTGCAGAAGCCAGCACAAGGGCAGGGATCTACAAGTAAAGGTAGTACCACATCTTGGGGTAACATGAGTTATGGTCCTAGTCCTGAGCACCAGAGGGTCTGTGGGCTGACACCAGGGCTGGATTTGGCCATTATACTACATCTTCTCTCATTTACCTAAGGGATTTCTTGGCTTACATTTCCCATTACAGGTTTTGCCAGTACAAATAACACATCCTTTGAAAGAACCAAACTGACGTTGGGGAATTTTCTTAGCCGATATATGACTTCTCAGCATAAGCAATCCACTGACAAGTGAATGACAAATTACTTAATGCACTTTTCCAAACATTCCTGGGGTTTTATTTAATTAACAAATAGCTGTTGTAGAAGCGGGAAATAGCAATAATTAGTTGTAGCCTTTTCATGAAATTGCCTCTAATCGCTCCAAAATGTCTGCTAAATACAATCCAGGCAGCACTTTCCATCTTCGTCTTTCTCTTGGCTGTAGTGCGGCCAAGAACTCTTTGTACTCAGCCATGGGCCTGGAGAAACCAACTCAGAGCAAAAGGAGGATCTGCCTCTCACCTAGTGCCTGAAGGCACAGCCTCAACTAAGCAATAAGGCAAAGTCACTGATACGGTTAAACCGTATCAATATGAAAACATATCCATGTGTTTATGAACGTTATTAAATAGAGGTTGATCCAGGTAATGCTAGTGAGTGTTTTCCTGAACTAATAAGATCATGTGCAGAACTTTGTACCCTGCAGGTGAAGGCTAACATGGTTTCACGTTACTTATGCAATGAATCAACTGTACTTGGCTCCACTGCAAGGACAGGTGTTGACACACTGGAACAAGTACAGCAGAGGCCAACAGGCTAGTCAGGGGTTAGAGCACAGGGTATTTGAGGTAAGCTGAAGGAGTTGAGCATCTTCAGCCTGAAGCAGAGATGGCTACAGGACAACTTCTTGCTGGATTTATGAAGAAGACAGACTAGGGTTTTCTCAGAGTTGCAGAGCAAAATGATTAAATTCTGACCAAATATGTGGAATCTGTTCACCACAAGAGTGTTCAAGTAGGAACAAGAGAATGTGCTTCCTTGGTGATACAGAAAATTCATTTGAACCAGGAAGGCCTTGAGCATGCTGAGCTGAATTTGATTTTACTTTGCCTTGAGCACGGATGGGCTAGAGACCTCTTGAGAGTTCTTCCAACCTGAATTACTTTATACATTTACGTAAACCTCTCTTCTATGGATGTTTTTATTAATGAAGGAACAGAACACTTTTCCATGACCCGGTAAAGCAGCCTCAGAGTTTTCCTACAACCTTTGTTAATGAATCACAACAAAAAGAATAGATTGCAGTCATTGTTTAAACCCACCCCCCAACAGTTCAAATTTGGGAACACTATTAGCTCTCAATGACTTCAAAGTCTCTCCACTTCTACAGCAGGCCAGGCCCCCTGCCATCACAACACTTCCCCAGGAGAGCATCAGCATCCAAACCAACAGCAAAGTCATCTGCACCTCAGAAAATGAGAACAGTCAAAATAGTAGCTACATTACTGCTGCCCTACAGCCTGGAGCAGATGTGCTCTCAGCAGCATCAGCTCTGAGGACATACCTTCATTTCACACCTTGCCAGCTCGTGCTGTTCTCCAGCTCTGGGACAGTCTCTGGATGATGAGGACATCTGGGCTCCATTGCACTGGGCAAGAATTACTCATATGAAAGCAGGAAAATGCTAGAAGGAGCAGCAGAAAAAGAAGGCACTAAACAGCAGAACTTTTAGCTGGACAATAGTCCAGACTATTGCTCTTTGAAGTGAACATACTGCATGAAAAGTGGTTTGGAGGTAATGCAGGAGATATCATCCTGCAGCTGGTCAGAAGAAGGGTTTAGTTAGTTTAGTTAGTTTTCCTGACACTTCAATGATGTCAGCTATGCATCACAGAGTGCTCCTTTCATCTTTGCCATAGCCCAATCAGTAGATGGTTTTGGGGAAGTAGCAGTTGACTTGGGACTATTTGTGGCCCAAGAGGAGAAAGTCAGTCCAGCAACTTGACTACTAAGCCTGGGAAAGTTTCCTTCAGGAACTGGGATCAGGAAAAAATCGTGTAAAGGTAAGGAAAAAGAATACCAAATTCAATAGATTCCTTTCTGCAAGGAGACATTATTTATAGCTCAATGCACAGTCAAAATAAGCATGTTCTGCCACAAAAGCAAATTGCTTTGAGGTTATATAAAGCAGGGGAGTAGTTGAACACATCTCCAAAGGACAGGAGATGAGGCATTTTCATGTTACCAGTGAGCTAAGCAGCTCACATGTCATCAGAGAAGCACATAGCAGGAGGATCATTGCTGGGTCCTATGGATTTCAGGCAGCTATGCAAGTCACCAGAGTGTCATCACGAAGAAAGGCTTATAGGCAAAAGTAAGATGTTTTAACTGACTAGTGGGGTAGGAAAAGTAATTCAGAGTGGTTGGGATGAGCAATTGCTGCACGCTACTGTGCAGCAAAGATGAATATGAAAGCCTCAAGGAAGATCACTTGATCCCTGGATAGCTGCCTTGCAGAGCTTGTTTACAGAGGGATAAGCATTCTGGGTGGAACTGCAGTATAAGGGCTATGGCAAGGCAGGCCAGGGAGGCAGGTTACAGTCTCCCAGGAAGATAGGGATCATCTCTTCACAGTCAGCTGCCAAATCTCATTAATTTATCATAGGAACATGCCTTCAGTGCTTGTTCCCCTAAGTTCTGTTTCATATGATTGACAGTCATATCTGTAGACCACAAAGTGTTCGTGACAAGAGAGTAATTAACCTTCGATGTTTTCATCTCCTTCCTCTTGCTAAGGAACACACCAATTTTGTGCATTTTGGGGAGAACAGACTATAGAGTAACCGTTTCCTTTCGTGCTCTAGATTAGCAGTCAGGATGACTCAAATAATGATTTTATTCCTAACCTCTGTTATCTACAACACCAGACAAAGGAAAAATTTCCTTGAATAAATGGCCAAAGCCTTGGACTCAGGGGGCTTGGACCAGCTCCAGGTCTGCAAATGAGATCCCCGTCATCCTGTAGCTATACATCCCTTTGACCATGCAAATGTAGGAAAGGGTGTGCTGGAGCTCTGCCAAACTTGAGTGAGCCAGTACTGCAGAAGTTTATACACAGATAGTGACATGCATGAGAGAGAAATTATTCTAAAATAGTTTTAAACACTTCAGATGGTGTTTCACCTGCACAAAACCCATATGGGAGGAATCAGGAATAGAAAGCTCCTAGAGGTGCCAGTGCATTGCTGACATAGTAACCTGGAGACATCACTGTCTGATAAGTACCCCAAGAAATATCAGTGTATCACATCCCGAGGCAAGATTTTCTTTCCATGTGAAGCCACAGCAATGCAGAACAGGAACAAGCAGAGCATCAAACAAAACCACAGTCGCAGCTCTCACCTTATCAGATAACAAATTAGCAAAAAATCCATACGAGGAACAGTTCCTTCATCTATGAGAAGAAATCATGTACCTCTTGGAATTGGGATAAACAATGGTTTGCTTTTTGAGAAAGACCTTGTAAATAAAGCTGCAACAGGGGATTTTCTTTCAGAGGGGTAGGGTAGAATAGACTAGGAATGAAAATCCATTGCTCTCCCTGATGGAAAAGAAAGTGAGACTAAGGTGAGAGACAGGATATGTGATTGTGCTGACTTGAACACTTGGCTGAAATAGGAGGAACTGGATGGAGAGAATTACCATAGCTGAAGGACTATCGGCATGATAACTACTGCACACTTCTTCATTATTAACATCAAATAAAGAGCAACAGTTTCATTTACTCATTATTGCTGAGCTCTAATGAGACTGCTGGTTTTTGTAGCTGGACATGGGGAAAGCACCACTGATGATAGCAGAAAAGAGCATGCTACTAAATACAGGATTTTACATTTTCACAGACATTGAGGTAGAAAACAGGATTTCTAGCATCACTAAACAATTGCACCAGCAAAGTCAGCACACGCGTGACAACTGCTATGCTGATTGTTAATGTGGCCCTTATGTACCCTGGCTTGGGCTCTCTGCCCCATTTGCAACCTGACAAAAATTCTTGTCTTAGGAGAGCTGAATGCTCTGATGTCTACAAAGGCTACTGGTGCCTCATTTTCTGGTCTTGAAGCAGGTTATGTTGCACTTTGCTGATGCTGGCAGTGAGAGTTGTTTGTGCGTGCTTGCATAGCAAATAAATGTTTCTGCTACTTGTATCATGTTTTGCATCTTTTTGCCATCCCTCTCTTCATACATTTGAATGCAGCCTGTGGAGAATAGCAATATTAGAAAGCTAGCGTCAAATCTCTGCCAAATGAAATGTCAACAGAAGGTATACGCATCGCTTACAGCCAATCGCGCGCTGCCTGCTCAGCATCCGGCTGACAATATTTGGGATGCTGCCACAGAGAGCAATGGGAGCTCAGCCTGCTTGTTAGTTTGCCTTTCTTCTTAGTCACTGGGATGACTGCTGTTCCCAAGTCCCTGGGTGTGCCATGTTCTCTGAAGAAGGGAAAGTCTTCCATTAGAGACTCAGTATGACCATTTCCCCAAGGGGGAACGGGTGCTGGGAATGTAAATACAAGTCCCAAATGATGCAAGTGAAGGAAAGTTCATCTGAGTTAACCACCAACAATGAAGTGGTTTTACTGTCTCTGACTATTATAATCCTATCAGTCAACAAACCTACGCCATCAGATCATGCTGCATCATTTGGATTTTCACTCTGGCTATTTTCTTCAGCTATTTTTTTCCCCTCTACTAAATCTTCATGATTTCCCCTCAGGCACAAACAAGTGAAGAGGAAGAGAGAGAGGATAAATGAGAAAAGCACAAGGAGCAGCCGGGGGCTAGGGGACTGTCACTCAGAAAGCATGTTCTTTCCATTGGGCTAACACTTTGTGGGCATGGATGCCTCATTTGTTGATGTAAGCGAAACCATCTGTGCTACAGATCCCATCCAGTACTTGTCCAGGGGGCCCTGACCAGTCATCCTCCACAATGCCCCTGGGATATAAGCTACAGCTGAGACTTAAAGGGAAAAGAGAGAGAACAAATAAAAGAGTTTAAAGCAATAAAATTCCAAACCTTCCTCATTCTTCAGGGGTGTTGAATGAAAACTAAGGCTCTACGTCTATGAATGAAATACAGATAGGAAACGATACACTGCATGAACGCTGTTTGCAAATTCACAGTATGTTTAAACTTATGGGCCTGCACCTCAGCTGGTGGAAATCTGGAAAACCCTCTGAGACTGAGTGGATGCCTGCCAGCTGGAGACAGGCTCCCTTCCGGTCCTGCTTTCTTCGTTATCTGCTCATTGATCAGCAAGAGAGCATGCAATCAGAGCCCAGAGGATGGCAAAGAACCAAATAAAATTGTATCAAACATTAAATTACAAGAGAATCAACATTTCTGAGTGTGAACATATTGATGGATGAAACAAGTGGATACCAGGTTTATATATTAAATACAGGGGTCCGAGAAAAAACTATTTTCTTTGCTAACTGACACCGAAATAGATCCATGTGACCAATACTATGAGTTTCTGTAATTATATCTCATGTGGGTTTTTTGAGGAACACATAAAGGTTGTAGAAAACCATGTAAATATCTTTCTGAAAAGAGTACTGTTTTCAAAATAAGTCTGATTAGTCTTGTTACTATTAAGCACCCATAAGAGAGGGACAGAGAACCTAAGCCCTTCCACATGCCTTCCAGCAAAAGCAGCATATTAAAAAAAGCTAAAAGGAAGCTAGTTATAAACAGACACAATTTGGAAAGTTGCCTGTTACTTTGGTAAAGTGTTTGAATGAAGTTTAGGTACAGACACTAGGAAGGAAACACTGCAGAGTTTTTTCAAGTTATGGACAGGTAGTGCTGATCCACAGTGAGAAAAACCCTTTCAGCTCAATGTGAAAAGAGTAAGTATTGATTTCTGAATCACACTTCTCAATCAAGATTTAAATGATTCACCTCATCCTTCCTCCTCTTTGTGTTCTAGGAAAAAAGACTAGACTCAGAGGACATTGATAAGGCTATACAGATAAGATAGACAAACAAGAAAGGAGAGAGACCGTTTATATTTTCTAAAATATTGCCTCTGTGATACACACTGGTGCATTTACAGGTCACAAATCCTGGGGCTGGACCATCATCACTGTGAAAACATCAAAGTTCATCAGCCCTTGGCACGACTCAGGAGCTCTGTCTCTTCTCCGCAGAGCCAGAGGGTTGCAGCAGTGGCTGCAAGCTGAACCAGCTGTGTTTCAGCAGTAGATTTTAGATGCCTTATGTTGCAGGCTCAAAAAGTCATTTTTTATTTCACTGCATCCTCGACTGAGGGTATAAGGCTGCACCTGCAACTATTTTTGTTCACGGCAAGAGTGCAAAAATAACATCCCATTGAAGCAGGACTAAATCCATGCTTGCATCTGATCCTTCAGTGGCTCTTTCCAAGCTAAAAAACAAGCTTTCCCAACATGACAGTTAAACAGTTTTGCAAGGACCCTGACCATTTTGAAGCTGCTTAATCAGGCGTCTGTGCCCAAGGTGAGCAAGAAAGTAATCCTTAAAGCTCTTCTCAGTATTATGCACCTGAGAAGTGATGGAGCAGTTGGCTGAGCAACACCAAACCATCTGTTACCATCACACTGGAGATGGTTACTGAAAATATTTGCATTTTGGCAACAGTGAGCCCATGAGACGATTTCTTGGTGTTTGCCAGTACAGTAATCCATCTATATATTCCTCTATCCATGGCCAACCAGGCACCCAGCTCAACTATACCTTAGAACCCCCTTCCAAATCTTTTAGTGATGCTTTAAACCTGGTGCTGTTCTACCCCTCTAATCCACAAAGTCTCAGTGCTTCCCCTTGAATGTGTTTGTCTTTGCCTGACTGTTGCTTCCTCATTAACACAAAGCAGAAAGAAATAATCTAATTAACACACATTCAGTAAATAACACTGCAACAGCTGAAAAACAACTCTGAGGCACAGAAATCAGTCCCTGAGAAGAAGTCTGCCCTACTTTTATAGTTATATTGCTTCATAAAACATCCTCTCAGCCCAAGGGATACTTAATCTCCAGTGTTAGGCTTTTCCCATTTTCTGGCACAGTTTTAGTGATTGATTCCATTGGGTACTTGTACATGAAATCTACTGGTGAATCCTGCAAGGAAACCTCTGTCTAATGACCACTTTAGCTTCTTCCTTGGATTGCTCTGACTTTATATCAACTTTGTGCCTCCTTGAGTTCATGTTTGCCTTTAGTGCCATCAGACAATGAGCTCCACAGAGGAGGCTTTGGCTTGGCTGTGCTCAGCTAATGCCGTTCAGTTGGATCCCGACAGCTTTACAGTTGGACAGGCTTGCAAAAGCCAGCAGTCAGAGTCAAGTCCAAGTGAAAGTCTGCCAAAGTCCACAAAAAAAAAAATGTATGCAGGTCTTGTCCCTGAGAATAACCAAGTTAACACTTAAACAAGACTAAAGCTTCATGTTCTGCAGAAGCACCTCAACAGAAAATGGCAAAAAGGTTATATAAACCAAAGGAGCATTTACATTAGGAGACTGACCCAAGAAAGCACAATAAGCCATTGTTAGCTACAAATTGTCTTGGAAAGTACATGCCAGCCAAGGCACTAATGGCACAGAGGTACTATGGCCCCATTCCCTGGTACAATACCCACAGTATTTCTAAGTGAGGAACATTTGCCTTCAACCTATTCTTCTAGCTCGACATGTCAGAGAGTGACTTTCCAAACCAACCTGAATAATTGTGCTATTCTGCAGTAAACGACAAGGTGACATTGAATCAGGAGGTGTTAGCTGTCAGCCAGGAGAAACCCTTTAACCCTGAAACTGGCCTTGCAATAGCTTTGGTGACCTCGTGTGGAGCTAGTGGAAGTGGCTGCAACTAATGCTGCCAACAAGTGAAAGGCAGTCCCTGGGTTCCCCCACCTTCCTGCTATCCACATGGATAGCAAATCAACAGCTGTTGCATCATCAGGCCCTGAGGTCTTTCGACTCAAAAAAGTATGGAAAACATAACAGGCAGAACAACTTTCCTGTGACTTATTCTATATTCAGTTAAAAATGGCCACAGATGAACCTCTGTGCATAGTTATGCACCAACTGCATAACTAACCAACTGCAGTTATGCATCAGGGCCGTCCTCCAACCCAGGGACAACTTCTACCCACCAGTCCTAAGTTCAGCTATCTCATGAATGGGTACTTCTGTTTGTGACCCTGAAAGTCGCTCAACATTTCCCTCCTGTAGACTATAACCTATACCAGCACTTGCCACTGGGCAAACACAGTGGAAACAGGCTGGGACCACCTTTCCTGACAGCAGCTGCTGCCTCTTCTGTGGGACAGTCTGCACAGGCAGAGTGAATCAGAGCAGGGAGACCCCTTGGCTAGGCAGTCAATTTTCCTTTGTAGCCCACAGTACTCTTCTTGAGAACAAACCACCACCATCCTAGATGCTGTCCTATGGAACATGCTCTTGGGGTGAATGTCTCTTTGCACTGATTATAAAGATGAAGTCCATGATCAAGTCATACAGAAATTAACAGTTAAATGAGGGAGACTGAGGAGTAAGGAAGTGCTTTGGAGCAACAAGGGGGGGCCAGCCCCTTATCAGAGCAGGGATAACACTGGCACACAGGAGGAAAAGATCTACCCATGTTGTTTGGTAGAATAGAATATCAAAGAAAAATACATATGCACCACTAGTAGTACCGTGTCAAGGAGGAAAAGGGGCAAAAATGACGAGACATTGCCAAGTGAGTTTATTGAACAAGTGCTTCAGGAGCTAAGGAAATGGGACAAACTCAAGGAACGTTGCTGGGGAAGATAAGCCCATGAGAAGTCACACACAATGGAGCTTGTTGTCCTGAGCTGGACTCCAGCACAGACTTAGCATTTAGTCATGCTCATGAGGGTGAGAGTCTTACCGCTTTCCCTGGTGAGAAAAGGAGAGAAAAGGATTAGATTAGAAGCTCTGTTCTTCACTTCACTGCCCTAACTGTTGTGTTACTATTGACAAAGAGGATTCTCAAGAGCTTAATACTCCCTTATGTTATTGTTATTAATAGAAAATGAAAGGTTTCACACATTCCATACAATCTAGATGGTTTGGTGAAATCCTTTCAAACATGCTCTGATGAGCTTGTGGGACAGATTATATTCTGGTAAAAATAGGATATCTTTGAAGTTAAACAGGAGGCCATGTACAGATCAGAGAAATGGGCCCCTCACATTCTCTTAAAATATGAAAAACCCCTTTAGCTTGCACCAGTCATGATGCTCCAGAAATGTCCAGTACATGCCCATAAGCAGTTAGATAAAAAACACATTAGGAAAACAACCCTGCATTCATAGTAAGTACGGGAGTTCCTCATGCCAGGAGGGATTTACTCTGGTACATACAGATAGGCATTGCAGAAAAGGCATCTGTTGCCATAGGTTTTGCCATCAGAGCCGCAGTGGGGCAAATACTCCAGAGTGCAGACGGGAGAAACTTCAGTGAAGTCCTTGCATCGCTCCTGCACACAAAAGATAGACATGAGTGTTGCTCCCTGAGAGCAAACCATATCCTCCCAGCATAAGGAATGACATTCCACTGAGACACAAAACTGTAACATCACAATAATCAATTCCAAGTTTCCTCATGGTGGAAGATGTGATTTTGTACTATTTCTGCCACACCATTTTCTGCACTGCTACAGAACAATGGGATGGATATAATATGTCTGTTTTAGCACCAGTGTGATATTCCCCAGGGGTCCCCTCAGGTCTGCATGCCACCACTCCCTCAGTTTGCAATGCAGTACAGAGACCAATCCCACACACAAGAGTAACAAACTCTTGATGTCCCTGATTGTTCCCATCCTTCCCCATTCACCTTTGTAATATCCTCTTCACAACGTCCGTTCTTCCGTTTGCCAAGAGTGGTCTTATGTTCCCTGGAGGAAGGAGAGATTGTCATTAGCTGAAACCTTCAAAGTTCCCACATAGTGCACAGTGTTGCAGATAAACTAGCTTAGCTTCACCTGCACAGCAATAAAGAGAACATGACCAACAAATGTCTTCTGGACTAGTGCTCTTCCCTGTAGAAGCATCCCCCTTTGAGTGGCTCTAGGGTTGAATGCCCAAGTCAAACACCAATCAGGGCAAGCAGGTAAACTAAGACATCCAGCGAAGGTTTCAGAGAGAGATCCTTGCACATTACTCAGCACCCACAGATTCAATTACTAGCACTGCGAATCCCCCCAGGAAGGAGTACGAGTACTTACAGGTTGTGGGCACACAGCACACACTCGCTGGCATAAGTGACACCATCAGTACCACAGACAGGGTTGTAGATCATTGTACAGGCCATCAGCTCTCTGCCGTCATCCAGTGTGGTAGTTGGGTACCGGCTGCAGTCAAGCTGGGAAACAAAGATGGCAAAAGCTCTGGCACAGGCTCTGCTCTGTGAAAGGGTGCCCAGACACAAACCCTCTTGCTTATGTCTCTGTGTTTTAAAATGAATTATGGTTATGAATTAACTCATTCTTCATGGACATTATTCATTCAGCTGTGTATTTATCACGACGCCCCTATGGGGCACCTTACTGAACCTACAGGGATATTACAAAACACATCACAAATAATCTGCAGATCATAATGGCATGATTTATGAACTTCCTGCAAGAGGGATGACTGTGACCAAGGTGTTTTTCATGGCCCACAAGAATGGAGGGAAGATGTGCTGACAGGCCTTTTGTTGCAACAGGATGGCTCCAAGTGTTGAAATCTGCCAGCAGGACTGACAGCAGTTGAAGCTGATTTACACCAGTTGAAGAACTGGACTTGAGTTTTAGTACTCCCAGTTTCTCCAGTATGAGCTCTTCATCCTTGATTTATGTATCTCACCCAGCCTGAGCACAGAGTGTTCTTGGAGAACAAAGGAATGACATTTCATAGTTTGTTTGTATAGAAATGAAATGTCTGACTTGAGATGTTGACTCTTTCAAACAAATGCTAATGAGATGGCCTTGTTCCTCTATTCCCTAGTGAGTGTAAATAGTTTAGTACTGACCAAATATAGTTAATCTGGTATTTTTACAAGATTCGTTGTTGGTATACATTAGATTACATGATATTTACAAAGAAAAACAGAGAGGAGTTTGAATTCCCTGGTACATCTGGTATCACCATTCAAAACATTGCCAATTTGCTCACTTTCGCAGAACATCCTTCGTAAAATTAAGCAACAAGGAGACCCCAGGTACCTGGGTCCTCTACATTCCCTTCCTGCATTGCCAAACCAGACTGCTAAGTTCCCGTGGCAGCTACAACAGATTGCTGTAAGAAAGGGAATTCTTCTAATAAAACCTTAAACCATTTATGCTAGCTGTCTCTCAATCATTCCTCACCTGTCCTCACTTTTCCTGACTATGTGCATAAGTGCTCCATGCTTCTGCTGCCAGGAAGCTGATACATACCTCTATAAGGAAGGTCAGCACAGCTGTGACCCCTGGTGGAGGCTACACCACCAAAACAGTCTTTATTCAAGCTATGCAACTAGTACCAGCTCAAGCTCTCGTTTTAATTTAGGTGTCACTTACTTCCTCTGTGCACCTTCCATCATGCTTCTTAGCAACCTCTGTCCCAAATTCACTGGAAGAGAAAGCAGAGTTAAAAATGTTTGACATGTAATTGTTGACCTCTCAGGGAGTGACCTGCAGGACTTACATGTTATGGGCACACAGGGCACAGTCGTTGCTGTAGGTGACACCATCTGTCCCACAGATCTCATGCAGGATGAACGGGCAGGCTGCAATGGCTTCACCTGTTTTGGTGTTGCTCAGGTATGCATTGCAGTCAACCTGAGGAGATAAAACAATGCTGGTCAGCTGCTGGGAGATGGAGAAGTGCCTCATCAGGGCAGTGTCCACCTTAATCATACAGAGTTTAAAGGCTTCTGCCAGAGGAAAGTTAGAATTTAAGTTTACTCATCCATTAGAAATTAATTAAGCAACTGCAGTTAGGTTTGGTCTTGTCTGCTAACAGGGAAGAAAGGAACAGCTGGCCAAAAAGATTATTTTCCCAGAGCAGTATGTATGCAAGTTTTAAAACTAACACTTGATCCAAGAAATTTGAGTCAAAGTGTTTGACATTAAGTCCAGCTTAACACAGTTAACTAAATCCAAGATTTTGTTTCATCTTTTTCAAAAGAGCAGCAAGAATTGTTTCACCAGCTCCTCTTACAAAAATACGTACAATATATAAAACCTAACAGCTTTAATATTTGAGGATAAACAGACAAGCACCTATTATAGGTCAGCCTGCTGGAGCTAAGCATCACTGACACTTCTACCACCAATTTGCATAGTTTCCTCAATGCAGTGTCTCTGATTACCTGTATTTTCCCACTTGCTCCAAAGGCAAATTAAAGCAAAGCCAGCATTTTAACTATGTGTCTTTACTATAGAAAATATATTGCAGTCCCTCAGGATGCACGAAATTATTTTTGGTGTTTTACAGCTGCTCTGTGTAAGCAGAATGAATGTGTGGGGATATTATCAGCACATATTGTTACCGTGCAGGATAATAAAGCTATTTCTGTATGCACACCCGAGAGCTGATTTTTCCTGGCTGACCAGAACATGAAGATTTTTTTTTAACCTACCTGTCTAGTGCAATGGAAATCTTAACACCGAGTGAATACATCTAACGCTGCCTCTGTCTTCCTCTCATACTGTGCTAAAATGGGCTGCATGCTTCTTGGGCTGCCTCTGATGATTTCTGATCAGAGATTGGCAGTACTGGGACATTTTGTTTCCAAAGTCCCAGCCTTCCCTTTCTCTCTTGCCCTCATGTGCAGCACATTAGCAGCAGCCCCTGTGAGCAGCTAGACAAATACAGAGCACCAGCACAAGTCTCATGCATCATCCCTCCATGCAAACAGAAAGAGGGTGCACTGAGCCCAAACAGAATCCTCCTGGAGACTGAAGGGAGAGTAAGAAATGGTGCTTATTTTATAGCTAGTTACACTTACAGGAGTACTTTGCTCTTTGCATCTTCCCTCATGGCTTTTCTTAACTTGAGTCCCATGTTCCCTGAAAGGTAGATGTTGATGTTAGCAGGCTCACCTAGGTGCCACAGACAGCAAAGCAAACTCTTAACACACGTATATGATAAAGACGACATCTGGATGGCCTAATGTACCAGCTTGTGCCAGTCATTAGCAAGCATCATCCTAAGAGTTAGGAGACATATCAGGTCTTCTCACTGTGTGCTACACAGTTGCCCCATCGACTCTTCCCTCCACCCAAACCATCACAGCCCTGTGCACTCAGACACAGCTGGCTCCCTCAGAGAGCACGGAGCATCAGGGATCAAAACCAAGGTGACAGAGGCTTCAAGAGTTTGAAAGTGAAACAGAAACAAGTATACAGCTATGTCAGTGTTAAATGAAAAGTTGTTTGGAGCACTAACCATGGCTAGTGTCTTCGGGTAGTACTTACAGGTTATGGGCACAGATGCCACAGTCATTATCATAAGTAAATCCATCTGTGCCGCAGACTGGGAGCAGGATCCTCGGGCAGCGTAGCAGGGCTTTACCTTCCTTCGTCATTTTTGATGGGAATTGACTGCAATCGATCTACAAAAAGTAGCTGTGTCAAACCTGCAGAAGTCCTTGCTCCCCAAGAAAAAAAATTAATGTAACCTCCTGCCACATATTTTACGCTGGGAGACAACGCTAGTGCTATGTTTCCTCTCAAAACCAGTCTATTCTGGAATGAATCTTTTCATGTGCAGAGAGGACTGCACAGCACCATATAGTTTGTAAGATGCTAAATCACGAGAGTAGTTCAGTCAATCCCAAACACACAATATGCCAGAAAAACAACCAAAAACTATGAGAAAAACAGTCCCCTTTTCATTCTGCAGCACAGATATAAGCAAAGCCACCACAACAGGGAAACAACTTGACTTAGCTGACTAGTCCATTTGAAGACCATCCTCAGAGAAAGATCTAAAACCCAAACTGACCAGCTTCCACATTTAGATGTTGCCATGTCCCAGACAACACCTCTGGGACTTCTCAGCTGATACACTCAGACAACAGCTTCAGGTGTGCTCCACAGACCAGAACATAATCCCACCCCAAAGATTGGTGTAGGTATGAATTTATAATGAAAACTCTGTTCCTGGCTCCCACACAGCCCATCTGCCAGGGCTGTGCAGGCAAAGAGAGCCCAGAGGACACCTGCTTCAGTACAGATGGGAATTGTATGCATCGTCAACACAAGGAGCTGTCAAAATTTAATACACATGTGGAGAAATCCAGGCTTCAGGCCCGTTTACTTTCAAAGTAGATGTAGCCTCAGCGAACATTTCAGTTGATACAGTCAAGAGAAGAAATATGCCTTATATTGAATACTCACATCAGCAGTCTCCTGTCTGCACTTGCCATCATGCTTTTTGCTAACATGAGTCCTGTGTTCTCTGGAAGAGGGAAACAACAAAGTTGAGGGACTGAATACTTAACCTCTTTCTCATAGTCACATACAAAAAGAGGTTTCAGACTCTAAGAGGGTATCAGAATAGCTGCATTACCCCATAAGGAACTCACTGCATCTTCTCATAACATGCAATTTGAAGCAATATCCTGAATTATTCCATCCTCTGTGCAGTCACTGCCCAACCCACTAACTAATCCAAGGATCTGACTCTTCAAGGTTTTCCCTCACAAAGAAGGGGTCAGAAGGAAACTCAATCTGAAACCAATAACTTTTCTAAGAGACTTGATGAAATAGGCACAAGCAGAGATGCAGGATGATTGTCACGACTGCAAAGCATTGCTGGTTACTTAAGAGTGCTCTATGTATGGCACTTACCCATTGTGGGCACAGATTCCACATTCATTATCATACGTAATGCCATCTGTGCCACAAACTGGATCCAGGTTCCTTGGACAAGATACTAATGTTTTGCCATCTTTAGTGTTTGTTGTTGGGTATTTACTGCAGTCAACCTGTCAAAATAAGGAGAATTTGGTCTAGTGGAGGCCTTGCTATGCAAGAAAAGTTGATGTAAAACCTTTTCAAACCCTAGCCAGTGTTGTTTCTGCAATAAGACAAAACTCCAATACACTGACACTGCACTGAAATGCAAGTCTTCAACTGGAAATGAGCTTTCTGAATATTACCCCAATTCTCTAGATGTCAAGAAAAAGCATTATCTTGGTGAAGTGATCCTTCAGACAGAAGAACATAACAAATTTTGTGCCCATTCTCTATTAATTAAAAAGAAAAGTCTTCAGTGTGAAACATTTGTCACCAGCTGGAAATCTGATTGCGACTGTTTTGGCTCATACTGGTTTTCTCCCTACTTCTCCAGCTCTGTGATTATTTACTACTTCAGAGTCCCTTTAGTTAAGCACAGGGTTTGAAAAGAGAGAGGGGGGGTCAAAAAATTGGTTATCAGCTGGAGAACAGACTTTTTATATCCCAGAATTTTGATGCTGAAATACAGAAGTTCCTCTTCCTCAGGAACTAGACTGTTGGCCTTATACACCATATAAATACATGTACTTAGTGCTCTTACAAGTTTATGCCTGCAAAAGCAACCAGCATGGGAGTTTTGAGTCCCTGTTGCATAGGACAGAAATGCTTTTGATTTCCAGAGAGAAAATTGCCAACCTACACAGCATGCTGGCAAGTGAAATACCGAGTCTCCCCTCCTCATGGGCACAAAAGCCAGTTCAGTAGATAAGGAAGCAAGTTCTGCAGTGCTGGCTCCCTGCAGCTCCTCATTTCATATCCATCACCTCACTCCTTCCTCGGTTTGGTGAGTTAAGCACAGGTTGAACCCCCTTTTTGGAGCACAGAGGATGAAAAAGTCCACCAGCATTGTGCAGAAAAGCAAAACACGGTCTGGGACCTTCATAAGCCTTTTCATATAGGTTCTCAGAATTTTACTAACAGCCTTAAGAGATAGATCTTTTACTTATACTACACTTACAATCTGCTGCTTGCACTCTCCATCATACATTTTGCTAACGTTGGTTTGATGTTCTCTGAAAGAAAAAAAAAAAGGCTTTGGTTAGCAAACCTCACAAATAATTGGGACAAGAAAGCAAGGTCTCATCTGCCTTGTGGGACACGGCAACTGCTTGACGTATCTGGATGTGCCCACCTGCAGATAGTAGCAGCAAAGGCACTGTATTTCCATATCACACGGCGATTAAATGTTAGGAGCAATTAAGCATTACAAGTAACACTTTGATCTGTTTATGGTTCTGCTCTGTGTTGTCCTCAGTTCTTTTGTGATTTCCCTTACAAGCACAGACAGAAAATGGGGGAGAAAACTCAGGCTGACTGAAGAATTATAAGTAGCTAGCTCCAAAGAGAGATACCTGCCTTAAGAATGACTAGTGGTTTACAGGAGTGCTTCTGAGAGCTAATTATCCAGAAGGATGGTCTACGCACAAGACTTACGCATTATAGGCACAGATCCCACATTCGTTGTCATAAGTGAAGCTATCAGAGCCGCAGACTGGTTCCAGTATCCTTGGGCATGCTACCAGAACGTGACCATCTACTGTAGCACTTCGGTACTTGCTGCAATCAATCTGCAAAAATAGTAGGAATAGAGTTAAAAACCCCGCCACATTTTCGGTATAAAGATAAAACACTCCTGTGTAGTCTGATCACTCTCCCTCAGCCCCTGGGGACAAATCAGGCAAACTAATTCCGCTATTGAGAGTGGAAGCCACAGTCAGTTCTGTGGAAATTCTCTCCTGTTGAAAAAGAAAAAACAGCCCAGCAAGAACTGCTATCTGTTTTTTGTGAGGCCCTTCAGAGTCATTCAGATCATGAGATGCAGACTTCTGCAACATAAGATTTTCATTTTATTCCCAATTACAGAGGCTATAAACCTGAATCAGAAAAGCAGAGAGACACAGTACAAATAGCCCATAAAATCTGTCTCAGCTTTGATTATCCATCATATTTTAATTCCCTTCGGGCTGTGTGAACCAGCTACGACATTGTTTTCCTCTTATGTGGTGTTTGAACTGTCCCCTTTTAGAGCCAACTAAAGTCTTCCTTGGACTTTGTCTTACCACAACAGATTTTGGCTCACATTCTCCATCGTGTGCTTTCTCCACATTGTCCCCGTGTTTCCTAGAAGAAAGCAGATCCATGTTAGGGATCACAGAGAGTGGTATTGCCACAAGGCTGGTGGGGTTGGTACCCAGCTGCTAATTCATGTGTTTCTCTGCCCAATCCATCTTTGGGGAATGAAGCTGCCATCCTTACCCTCGAACCACTTGTCCAGTGGCTTCTGCTGGGTTTCCAGCAATACTCACTTGTTGTGGAAGCAGATCCCACACTCATTGCTGTATGTGGTGCCATCAGTGCCACAGACTGGCTTGGAGTTCCTTGGGCAACCTACCCAGACTGTCCCATCCTTGCCAATGCCACTGGGATACTGGCTGCAATCAACCTGCAAAAGCAACCGACAATCAGCCCCAACATCAGCTCCATATGGTGGGAGGTAAATTAGAAGGGATTCATTTGGATCTGCTCAGGCAGCCCAGAGGATTGTGCTTCTCTGTGTAAGTTTCTGATGATATTTTCTCTGCCAAGGTCGGGGGTGGGCATGCCTGGCATGGAGGAAGGATTGCCGTGTGTGAGATGGTGCTTAATGAAGGCAGCTGGTAATTGGGAGCCTGGCCATACACCAGAGCCCCTCAGCTCAAAATTTGATCATTTCGAATCATGCTGCAGTCTTTGGTGAGTTACAAGAGTCTCATAACTGCATGGGGAGAACCTGCAGAAAAATCAATCACACAGACTGTCGTTTTCCTCTCAATATAGAAAACATACACAAGGAACACAGTTCTGCGGGTCTGACTGTATAGAAATACCAGAAATACAGGTTTTGATGCTTTCAAGCATACCTTCTAAGACAGTATTCCTCACAATGAAGCAACCTTTGGCATGGAGCAACTAGATTATATCAAAGAGTTAATAAAATAGGGTTGTATAATTACTCGTCATATTCTTCATTTAATGAACTGAAAATATTGTAAAATCCCTTTCACTTTCACATGAAATATGCAATATCATTCAATCATGTGCTGGCAAATAGTATTTGAACAGCCAAACTTTCATTAGATTTAATCCGCTTGCTCCTTGGGTAATTACATACTGTTTCTACTCTGCCAGAAACCAGGAATAGAACAGAATAAATAGACCTGTAGCTCACCTCAACTCCAAAGGCAATCCCTGGAAGAAAATAATGGAGACAGAAAAAATATATCAAATTACTGACATGCAGAGAAGAGATACGGGACTGTTAAATTCAGTCATTGCTGTCTTCTAAGAGAAGTTACACTTGACTTCGAAACGTTTGGACGCGTGTGTTTGAAGGTCACCCTCAATCACTGGCACTGTTCTTCTCCAAAGCCATCCTTCTCAGCTACCAGAATCAGCACAGGGAACTTACAGAGCAGTACTAGAGGTTGAAGTTAGCATCATTATCCATCTGATAAATGCCATTTCTAGCAGTTTGTTTTGCCCTTATATGCAGAGCTCCCGTGTTTAAGTTCCTGCCCTACGCTTAGGACTGCTGCTTCCACAATTCACTCTTAGAAACAAAGAAGATGAAAACAGTCACCTGTACAAGATTTGCTAAAAATTCATCCTTGAAGTCTAACTTTTGGCTACACTGTCACTGAAATAATATTTCTTTTTTGAATAAGCCTCTCCTCCACTTTGACCCAACTACTTCTACCAAGATGAACATTTATCTCTGATACAGCTAGATCAATCTCTGCAATATCCCAGGAAATACTCACCTAAGCAGCAGCAAAGGGCTAGAGCCGCCTTTACAAAAACCCCTGTTACCCTCATAGTAGACAGAGGTACCTCTCAAGCACAGCCTGCTAGCTCTCTGTGTGGGAGAGGAAGATTGCAAGTATGAGCAGGAATATATAGCACTCCACAATACCAAGTGGTCCCACCTTATTAGGTAACACTCCAAGTCTGTCATCAACATCCAAAGCCAAAAATCTATTTACCTAGCTCTAGATTTCTAGCTAATGATTGACACAGGCGTGTATGCCAGGAAGGGGCTTTATGTATGGCTTAAGGGGACTGTGGAGCAAGCAATGTGCCAGAAACCCTCTCCTTCCAGATGGGGCTGCCCCAGCTGTGAGCTGACCCTCTCATGGCTGCAGTACTTTCAAGGCTCAGATCTATCTGGCAACAGGCTAAATGCAATTAGATCTTGCTCATCCTCTGCAGTTTTCAACTGATCTGCCAGCTGATAGCCAACCCCCTCATTATTTAAGCTTAGAGAATGATTTTGCACTCTTCACTGCTGTATTTCATCCCAGTTTGAGCTCAGGTAATTTCAGCCCAGAAGGTCACCCTGTGCTCTGTGGGAGAAATCATGATCTCCTGTTTTAAAAAAAACTCAGCAGTGCTCTGCACCATGTGCCAACTTTTCCTCTACTATAGTGAGGAGAAAAATATAATAAGTTTGGTCCTAAAATCCATCTTTTTGGCTTTTCACTGATAATTCTCACAGTACACCCTGCTCATCTGCTGCCACCTCCTCCACAGCCAGTTCCTGACCCACCTTGCCAAGCCTAAGTGACACCATCCTGCAGGGCAGCAGGCCAAATGCTTTTGATGCCTGCATAGACTAGATGTACTAGTATTTCCTTTATCTAGGAAGTCAGCCAACTTCACAAAGACTTATATTACTCCACACACAGTTTTCCTTCCTGAAAATTCACTGTGTACATTAGCCCTTTACCCGCTGTATCTTTAATTTTCTTCAAATTCCCCCTATATGTTTGCCCACTATTAAGGCAACAGACTTTGGATTGGTCCAAAGCACTTCTTTTGTCCCTTGTTCAAGAACATTTTTGGCAAGTCTTTGGATTTGTTTCAATCCTGGTCTTCTCATCTGGGATCTTAAATTCTCCAAAACCCTCACTAACTTTTAATCTTTCAAATTCTTTACTTGGGTAATTAGAATCCTTGCTTGTGGATCTATTTTTGAAATAATTTAAACAGAATGAGCTCACGTTGAATCATCCCAGTTTTATTTTCTATGAGAAGGCCGTATCCAACGTCTCTCACTTGAAAACCAAATTCACGATTTTGGGGATTACTTTAATGGAAAATCCTATTTGCTTTCATATCCAGGAGCTCTGCTAATATTAGTAGCCTGCTGTGTGCATCTGCAAAGCTAAAGTCTCCCCAAATGCCAGCATTTCCAGCTGTTAATCTCTAGTGACATTAGAGAGATCCCTATTCATATACCCTATTTTTATTCCTTCCCCTTGATATTTGGCCCCAACGTCTGCAGCCCTATCCCTTATCTCAGTTCCACCAGACGTTAGAGACTCCAGACCTTTGGACCAAGACAGGCCTCAGCTATAAGGACCTCTCGTTCACCCTAACTACAATATCCATCTCACAGGGCTTATTCCAGCCAAGTCTATCATCAATTAATGGCTCCTGGCAGAGGAAAATGTATCTTGACAACTTAATTGCTGGACTCTATAAAAGCTGTCATGGTCAAGTGAATTCCTGCCAATGTCCACAGAGATGACACCTGAACCTTATCGTAAAGGAGATATTTGCAAACCAAATCTGCAGTCAAAATGGTTCAACATGTTCTGTACAAATCAAAGCAATTCTCGTCCAACAAAGTTATTAAACTTGGGGAATAGTTTGCAATAGGAGACATTAAAGGGACAGAACAGCAAGTATCTGTCAAGGATCTTCTAGACAAGGAATTGGCACCACCACAGCTATAGCATGTTTGTTAATCTCTACATCTACTGAGGCACATAGAGCCCACCTTTGAACTCCTGCCCCATGCACACAGAAGATCCATGCTGCACCCCTATCAGAATAGACCAATCCTATCAGAAAGCCACCTCCTTCACAGAGAATGATCCAGCAAAGCTTCCATCAGCTGTTGGTCTGTTGGGGCAGAGCTTTCCAGGAGTAGAGCAGAGGGTACAGCACATACCACCCAGGCTAGACACACCACTGCAGGAGACTGAGACTTCCGCTTGCCCCACGTGTTTACACCCCTGTGTTTGTGCAATCCCCACTTGCAGTCACAATGTGTTGGTGCCTGCTCCTTTCTTTTTCTTTTGCTGAGAATGCCAGGAGAGGGAGGCTTTGCAAAGCCCACATGACCGAGCAACCCTGGGTATGAAGATTCTGCACCTTTCTTCTGATGCCTTCTCTAAATTACTTCTAGTCCCGGCTGTAAATCACGTGCTGCCATGCCTGCAGAATTCCACTGACCCAAAACAAAAAAGGAAGCGAACCCTCTGAGGCCACAGAACAGTAAAGCCAGTTCACCTGGTTTTCTCAATTCTATACAGAAATCATCTGTGCTTCCCATCCACAAACATTTTGATGTGCTGTTTTTACTACACCTAACACTACACCACTTCATTTAGGACCCTTGACATCAAAGATCTGGGTTTAGTAATTTGCAAGTAGTTGTATTGCACATCTTTTCAGTGAACAACCGGAGTGTAGTTTCTCATACCTTCGTGAAGGGCAAAGTTCTTGTGTTGTAATCCTTGTAGGAGAGTGGGCAGCAGGTGGGCTTTTGTAGCAGAGTGGAAAAAGGAAATCCCAAGGAAATAGCCTGGATGAGCTCCCTATAGTAAGTAGATGTTAGCAGGAAAAGGCAGATGTGCTAACAGATGCCAAACAGCAACCCTAAAGAGAAGAGAGAAGCCCATTCACTAGTCCCCTGAATAAAAACAGATGGTCCATGGAACAAGAGTTGTTACAAACAAAGCAAATAATGCTGGAACCCCCAGGTACACACAAGCAGCAGTTACTTGGTAGGACTGAGTGTCATGGAGTTGTAGGGAGAGCCAGAAAAGTGAGTTCTGCAGCAAACTCACAGGGGCTTCACTGCATAAATGGCATCAGGCTCTCCATGTCAGGACTTGGTTCTTGACAAAGCAAACACCTCTAAACCACAGAATTTCTGGCATAGTGAGAGGTACCCTGGCTGGAGCACACCATGCTGCCTTGGATGGGCTTTCCCTTCATTGGCTGTGAGGCAGCGGGGCGTGCAGAGCTAACAGCAGCCAAACAGACAGACCACAGAAGATTGAGAAACACCACAATGAGTTCAAGGTCTGCTAAAGCATCTGACAGAGTCAACAGTCCTCACTGTATATCAAGAGTGGCACCTGCACGTCCTGTCTATACTTCTGGGATCTGTCCTGATATCAAAGCCCAGACTACGGAGGCTCCAGAAGAAGCTGAGGCAAAAGAGGAGCCTGCCTTGGTTGATGAGGACTGGGTTAGGGATAAGTTATGCAAACTGAATGTACATAAATCCATGGGGCTGATGGGGGAGATGGCAGAAGTCATTGCTAAGCCACTCTCCATCATCTTTTCTAAGTCATGGGGATCAGGAGAGATGCCTAGGGACTGGAGGTTAGCAAATGTCACTACAATCTTCAAAATGGGTAAGAGGACCGAGGTAACTATAGACCAGTCAGTCTCTTCTCCATCCCAGGAAAGGTGGTGGAACAGTTTGTCCTAGATGCTGTCCCTAGGCACATCAGGGCCAAGAGGGTCATTAGAGGGAAGTCATGCTTGACCAACCTGATAGCCTCTCATGAGGGCGTAACCAAGAGGATAGATGATGGCAGAGCAGTGGATGTGGTCTATATCTTGACTTCAGTAAGGCATTTGACACAGTCTCATCATAGCATCCTTGCAGCCAAACTGAGGCAGTGTGGACTAGATGATTGGGTAGTGAGGTGGATTGTGATCTGGCTGTAGGATAGAAGCCAGAGACTAGTGGTTAATGGGACAGAGTCTAGTTGGAGGCCTGTATCTAGTGGGGTCTCCCAAGGATCAGTTCTGGGACCAGTTCTCTTCAATCTATTCATTAATGGCTTGGATGAGGGATTAGGGTGCACTGTCAGCAAGTTTGCTGATGCCACAAAGCTGGGTGGTGTTGCCAACACCCCAGCAGACTGTGCTGCCATTCAGCGAGACCTGGACAGGCTAGAGAGCTGGGCAGAGAGAAACTTAATGAAGAACAAGGGTAAGTGTAGAGTCTTGCATCTGGGCAAGAACAACCCCAGGTACCAGTATAGGCTGGGGACTGAGCTGTTGGAGAGCAGTGTAGGAGAAAGGTACCTGGGGGTCCTAGTGGACAGCAGGATGACTGCTATGTACTATTATGGCCAAGAGGGCCAACAGCATCCTGGGGTGCTTCAGAAGGGGAATGGTTAGCAGATCGAGGGAGGTTCTTCTCACCCTCTACCCTGCACTAGTGAGACTGCATCTGGAGTATTGTGTCCAGTTCTGGGCCCCTCCATTCAAGAAGGACACAGAGCTGCTGGAGGGTGTCCAGCATAGAACAACAAAGACGATGAAGGAAGTAGAACAGCTCTCTTACGAGGAAAGGCTGAGGGAGCTGGGTCTCTTGAGCTTGGAGAAGAGGAGGCTGAGGGGTGACCTCATTAATGTCTATAAATATGTGAGGGGTGGGTGTCAGGAGGATGGAGCCAGGCTCTTCTCAAGTCATCTGGTGATAGGACAAGGGGCAGTGGGAGCAAGCTGGAACATAGGAGGTTCCATATAAATATCAGAAGAAACTTCTTCACAGTGAGGGTAACAGAGCATTGGATCAGGCTTCCCAGGGGGGTTGTGGAGCCTCCTTCTCTGGAGACATTCAAAACCCTCCTGGATCTGTTCCTGTGCAACTTGGTCTAGGTGATCCTGCTGTGGCAGGGGGATCTTTCAATGTCCCTTCTGATCCCTAATGATTCTATGATTATATAGGTGCCCAACACCTTCTAGGAAAAAAAAATGGGCAAGCGACTCAAGGTCTCTTCAGGGAACAGTTTAGCTGAAAACCCAACTATATTGAAAGGCCTGGAAACCAAATTGTCAATTCATAACACCAGTTCTGCTAAACCTCAGAAACTACCATGAACCACATGGGGTCTGTGGATACTGGCAAGAGACACCTTCAATAAAATACAATTTACCGCAAGCAAAAATCCCTAGAGTGCTGGTACCTTTCCAGTTTTGTAGAGGACTTTTAGCCTCATTACTGATTAGTGAGCAATGCAAAGGCTAACTGAGAGCAAACAGAAAAGAAAGGTTAATAATCCCCAATACCTCTTGAGCTTTCGCCTTCTTCTCATTGGGAATCTCACGGAAGTAACACAGGGCATTGCTCATGTGGATCTCCACTGCACACAGCACAGGACAAATGTTATCAGTGGTCCCTCAGAGTGACCTGCAAAAAGGGGTTGAAAGCGAGAAATGATGGACTAGTCAGGCTGCCGAGAGCAGAAAGGAATTCCCTTGCTACCTCAGGTAGAGCTGGTAACAGCAGCATAGGCAGTTTCAGCAAGTCACTGCTTTGTGCCTCTTCAGCACATGGGTTTGGAATCTGATTAATGATCCCTTATAGCCAGCTGTGATTTTTTGTGGATGTTAATTTCTGCTGGCAGCTGGAGAAATTCAGAAGGTGCTCAAATACTGACAGAAGAGGCCACTGGGGCACTGCCGTCATCAGTTCATTGCTTTTGGAGCACGGTTAACTCAGGTTTTATGGGTGATTATTTAAAAACCTAAATACTTGAAATCACTACAGAACATAATAGCTTTCAAGTGCACTGATTTTCATTTGCAAGAATTTATTTTAAGCCACAAATTATGCTCTGCTTTTATGAAATCACATCCATGTCCCTGCACATGGTTTTAGCTGGAATCAGTGAGCAGACATCATCAGAGAATGGGTTTTTGTCTCATATTCATCATCCCCAGGCTGCATAAATAACATTGAAGGATTTGTGTTCCATCACAAAAGAAAGTAAAGTCTGTATGCCCCAAATCAGGGAACCAGTACCAAACTGGTGGTGATTTTCACCCTGCATGACTCTACTTGGTGAGAAAAATTTTTCCTATAAAAACAGGAAACAATAATTTATTTCTAAATAATAATGTTTGCTCACATTAAAAATCAGTGAACAAAATATTAACAACTCCTTATGTCACAGTCTGCTGATAATAAAATCAGGTTTTATTAGTATTGGCAGAAATAAAATGTGATGCGTGCGTAAGCATTTTGAGAGTTTTAAATCGATTCTCATTAACTGCAGTAGAAAAAAAAGGGATTTGATAACTTAATTGAAAAAAAGTAATCTGTGTCTTTGGTGAGAGTGAAATTAATCGGCGTTAGGTAAAATCCTGCCAAAACCTGAAAGAAAGTCACTCCACGCTTATCTGTAAAATAAAGTGTTTACAGATCAGGTCATGGCTAAAATGGACTCAAATAGTGTGTGTTCACTCAAGGTCTCCTGGAAATGTCCTGCAATAAAGTTTATACAAACAAAGAATATATTTGCTTTAAGTAACAGCTATAAAAGAAAGTACAGGAAGTGCGTGCAAAGTGCCAGTAGGTTTCTGTTAACCCACCATCATAGACTCCTGCTTTGCAAATCCCACCCTGTTCTCAGTTGCATTGCACCCAAAATGCTGGGGGAGCCTTTAGCCTTTATTTCAGACTATAATTAATTATAACTGCCTGTGAAGCAATTACACCTCAAAACAACCCAAAACTTTTCCTTAAATAGATTAAGCCATTCAGCACCAGGACCTTGAAGGAAGGGCTCTGGAAGTGGGCACTGGCTGAGCCCTTGTGCCCCATGACAAGGCAGAAGGATCATCCAGCAGCATGTGGTAAAGGTCCATAGGCCACCAAGATAGCTGAGCTCCCTGTTTGGCCAGCACTGCCTCCAGAACATCACCTGCCTTCTCAAAGCACAAAACACTGCTGGCCCACTTCACACTTCCAGATCCCAGAGACGTCCCCAGCTGTGCCCCGAACTCCAGCTTTGGTGGGGCAGGGTTCAGCACACCATTAACATGACCTGTCAATGCCTATCTGTGTCCCCCAGCTACTCAAAACAAGGTGGTCTGGAATTCCTGGTGCCTCAGATAGAGGGCTGGAAGAAGACACACAGCTAAGCTGCCAGCCCAATGTAGGGGGTGCTTTAGAAACACTTTTCCTCTGCAGGTTTCCAAATGTAAACCAATCAAACCTCAAAACAACCCTCTGAGGTAGGTAAGTATCTTTTAATGTCCATTTTACATGCAAAAAAGGAAAAAAGGACTGAAAGGGCCATGAAGTGATTGACTTAGCTAAGAAGCCAGTGAGTCAGAAAGAATCTGACCCCCTGGTACCTCCTCACAAAACGCCAGACTATGCTCTTCTTCCTTGGGTTCAAGATCTTCACCAGGTATCTACAGCAGCTGGTGCACCCCAGGGGCCTCTGTGCTTGCTTACTGCCTAAAGGATATGCCGTGTAAAGCCAGCACAGGGACTTTTGTCCCCCCCACAAGGCTCAGTGAAGAAAAGTGACATGAAGCTGCTGAGTTATCTTTATTGTAGAAGCACACTAAGACACAGCAAGGTGGCAGAGACTGCAACAGCCCATGTGGGGCAGACCTGGGAAGACACCGTTAGGTCCCCACAGCCCTTCGCCCTCCACCAGAGCAAGGACAGGCCCCATTTGCTGTAGAAGGGTATGAAGGCAGCTCTGGCAGTCCTGAGGACTCAGCAGCTCCCCTAATGCTCAACATCAGTTCTTCCTTTACTTGCCCTAGGGAGACAAGGAAAAACAGTTTATTACTATAATCCTAAAAGGCAAAGACACCTGAAAGATCCATGAGACAACCTCAAAGCTGTGACACTCCCATGCTCCGCAGGGACTCTGAGACACCTGTCTCACTATTATGGGGTATGGTATCTTGCCCATCTGCCAGCATCCTCCCTGCACAGCAGGGACAGCTTGGCTGAAAAAACAGGGGACAAGGACCAGGCAGAACACAACACTGCAGGCACTAGAAAGGTTGCCCATCCCACAGACTCAGTCCCACCATCCCCTGGCTTAAGCAAGAAGGAGAACCACACTGCAGAACCCACTGCAGCCCTGGTGAAACGCCACCTCCAGAGGACAGGCTGGCTGTACCTTTGGTCACAGTTGATGTCTGGTGTTTGCTGGCAGTCTGAACTCCATTATTTCTGGAAAGAAAGAACAAAAAATAAGTCCATCTCAAGGAGGACCACTGCTGTGTAACACTTGCCAAGCATCAGCAGGACAGCTCCCCTCTGGCCAGCTCTGTGGCACAACTGCAGCAGAGCCTGGCACCAGGGCAGGCAGGGTAGGTCACTGCCAGTTTAAGAAAACAAGACTAACTTTAGCCCGAAGCTAGGTGCTTTCCACACCCACTATCTAAATGGGACAGGTCCTGCTTTTTATCTTTTTCATCCTTCCACCTCCTTAAAAATAAGCATGGACTAAGTAAAGAGCATTGTAAGAAAACCAGGACTTGCCCATTGCAAACCTGGGAGTTGTCTGTTTGCTAAGAAACAGATTTACAAAAAGGAGAAACTGGATATCCCAATTTTTCCCTGACCTGTTGACTGATGTGGGCAGACTGTTGATTACCACAAGGTTGCTTTGTGGGAAAACCTTTGAACAAGTAAAAGAACTGCAATATACACAGCATCAAAAGCAAAAGATACTGGAAAGAACCACAGTTAATTTGTTCATACGACACAGCACTACAGGGACCTATGGCACAGACCTCCTAGGGAAGCTGGGGAGATCAAACACTGGCCAGCCTGAGGCTTGGGAGCAGGCTCTCTCTGCAGCAAGGTTCTCTACCACAGCAGTGCACAGACAGACCCTTTAACATCAGATCTCTTTTAAACCACACTGCTCCCCATCACTTCCTACAAGGATCTCTCTGCAACGGCAGTCTGGTCACCAGACAGGTAGCATTGCCAGAAACACCCTGAAATCCAGTAGGAGCTTTGTGAGCAGGAGTAGATGCAGACACCGAACTTCAAAGGAATGAGGTGGTTCAGGCACACTTTTTTTTTTACGCAAGCCAGCACCCTCTGTGGATGATTTCAGAATATGGCTCAATAAAATATTACATTTTTGGGTAATAATTTCTTATCTTCCTCCAAAGAGGCCTTTCCATTTTCATTCTGCACACTGCAACTGTCTAAAGCCATTTTTAATGGCAAAAGCTCTGCTGGAGCTGGCTTCCTCCAGGTTTTAGTAGCATATATTGCGTGCCTGAATATTCAGTAGAAAGAAGAACCTATTACAGTTCAAGTGACCATGAATTTCAGTGCTGAAAATAACATTGCCCTGCACATTGTTCATAAATTTACATGGGTTTCCAGTCTTCACATGTCATAATCTACATAAATAAAGAATAATATGAGGTAGGTTATGTTTGCCTTATTTGCCTCAAGAGAAAAGCTTATCGCTTCTCCTCTTAATTGCAACCAACTCTCCTTGGAATACTTAACATAGCTACAAGCTGTCTGACTTCCAGTACATGACGTATTCCTCTATTTCACAGTATCACAGTAATGATGAGGCTGGAAAAGACCTTAAAGATCATCCAGTCCAACCTAAAATCGACCAAGTAAACCTAAACATCTGACATCTAGATCATATTTGCAAAGGCTTGAGAGCTGCAACAGCTTGGTAAACACAAACCAGTAAGCAATTCTAGACTGGGCACACCATTGTAGGAGTTCTATTTTTCAGTTGCCATGACATGCCCAGTCTCATGTGCTGGGCAGTGTGAGTAGTCACAAATACGCTTGTGCAGTGCCTGGTCTCCCTGTACCCTCAGGAAACACAAACCAGCACCAGCTCCATGAAGCTAAAGGTTGAGACACAAAGGCCTCCAGTGTGATCAGACATTTCTTAATTTCTCAGACAATTTCTTCAACTTTGTTTAAATTACAGAGCATTCTGCTGCTTCACAGAAGAGGAGCTGGAATTTTACTTCTAATGGTTTGGATATCCACTGTCATCCTGGCATTGAGCTGAGGAAGGCACAGCATGATGCTATGGCATGAAGGTGACTCCACAGGAAAGCTCTTCACTGCCTACCAACACACTGATACCAAATTGATATTCAAAAGCCAAAGCTCCCATGTAAAACTTCATGTAACTTCTCTTTGGCTGGTTCAGTATTTTGATTCTTTCCAGGTTTGGACTGAGAACAAACTTCAGTATTTCCCTGGGATGAGCATTCAGTTTCTCAAAAGTTCATGTCAATACAGACAACTGTTCTCCCTGGGTGCTACAGGGCATCCTGCACGTTCAAGAGACACAAACTGGAAGATCCTGGCTGCCTATCAAAGTGATAGAGACTGCTGAGCTTCCACTGGCTGAAGACAAAGCACAACTGAGAAATATTTAACTCATCTGTTCGGTAGGATTGCACAAGATGTCAAGGCTGAAGACCTTTCCCAAAGCTATGCTACCAGGTGAATAATATTCATTTCCCAGCCAGCTCCCTGAATATTATTTGGGAAAAAAAAAAAACCAAAAAACCCTTTATGGTTCACAGTCCTAATCTTTCTGACCTCAGCAAAGTCCCAGATGGAAATCCAGATGTTTTCCTAGACATATCACTCCCCTACAATACAACCCAAGTAAAACATGGAGATTCTGCCCAGGTTATACATTAAATCCAATTCTGAAGTTGTCCTTATTTATCCAAGCTGCAAGCACCTCGCTCCTGGGGCTTTAATGATCCCACCACACATTCAGGGTCTAGGCTGCCTCCCTAGCATGCACCTGAAGTGAGAAATGGGATGCTACACACAGCCAAGTAGCACACTGGGTGGCTGTTTTCTCCACCTCTCAACACCATCCCACCCCAGAGGAACAAAAATAATAAAAAATTAAAAATGAAAGAGGAGATATCAGCTCCAATACCTCTCTCTCTCACAGCTGTGGTACTGTGTAAACAAGGATTGATACATCCAAGCCCTCCCAACCTTCAGGGCTCCCCAAACTGATCTAACAGTACTGAAACTTCTGTATCACATAGCTGAGGAGCAGCTGCAGAACAGGGCTGTAATTAACCCACTGGTTCAGTTAACTCGTTCAATTAACCTGCCTGCAGGGTCAAGGTGTTGAACCCCCCCCCCAGCTATTCCTGAGCACAGCAAAGCAGCTGGCGAGCAACTACCAGCTTTTTCACATTTTTCATGCTCCATCCTGGCTGCCTAGTTCAGTTTCCCCACGAGTTGAGCTGGTGCCAATGGGGATGTTTCACAAGGGGTAAAAGATGGATGTTTTCCTAGCCCAGCTGTAGCACACCACTTACCACTTCAGATGCAGGCTTTCGGCATTCACCCCGATGGTTTATTGTGACATAGCTTGAATCTCTCCTGCAAAAGGGAGGACAAGACACTCATTATTCACTTGCAATGCCACAGCTCTCTGCCACCAGCACAACAGTCCTCTGTAGACTCCTTTATGTTTTGATTCTACTTCCAATATGATGGCATTTATTAGTCCCCAAACAATCTTATGATTGGGCAGAAAGGGAATAGGGGACTCTGGAAAGTTGTGTATCTTAATTAGCTGTCATCACATTAATCTCAGGCATTTTGATCTGTGTTTGCTTAACAGCAAGGCACCAAGGACACTCTTGATAGTGAGTCATGATATATCAAAACAAACACTGTGCTGCAAAAGACACTCGGGAATGGTGGATGGCCCTGTATTACTGAAATCTCTCCGCCTACTCACATGGCAGCTGAACACAAGTCACACTCATTTTTGTATGTTTTCCCATCAGTGCCGCAGACTGGTTGTGAGGATTTGCTGCAGAAAATCCTTCCACCCTTTACCCCGTACAGAATTCGATCACAGTCCAGCTGAAGAGAAAGAAATCACATTTGGTGCCGGGTTATTTGCAAGACCCTCCTTTTTACACAATTCCAAAGTGCTCACAAAACCTTGCCATGGAGCCCCTCTTTCCACCACACCTCCAGCAAAGCCAGGCTTATACAGAGATAGTGGTTCTTGTTGGACCAGCCAGCCAGGCTTTTAGGGACAGGGCCCTCCCTGCCCCACTGCCAGGTACAGACCTACTTATCTGATCCACTTCAGCACCCTGGTCCAGGACAGGTTTATTTCTCTAAGATGAAAACTTCTGCTACTTGGCCCTTGACTTCCTGATCACAGCTTTGCTGCCGTTGTATCTCCAAGAATGAAGAACGAAACCATTGGCCAATACTAAGGAAAAACCTCTACAGTAGTCTCCTGCTGCTCGAAGGCGGTGTGACACGCTGCACAGCTTCCAACACCCACTGAGTTAGAGACACAAGCATGTATGAGCAGCTATGACTAATAAAAGGTGCCCTCTTCCTTCTTCTTGAGCAGGAAAATGGGAACATTTAGATGCGGTTTTCCTTATAAACCACACGTGACACAACTAGGACAAATTCACAGCATAAGGAATGGTCTTTGGAGACCCCAAAAAGCCTCTTCCACTTGGGTTTCCACTCTACAAGCACACTGGTGTGGCTGTTTGCAGAAGTCAGAGGTAGCACAGCCCATTCCCTGGCACACACACAGACCCTTCCCCAGTCTGTTCCAGGTGTTGAAAAAAGGCTGAGACAAGGAATGACTAATGGATTCCCATCCTCTTCCTCCAGGTGCTACAAAATGTGTTGCAACAACTGCACATGGTGCAATCAGAGGATGGCTGCAGCTGTAACACAGGACATTCCATCTCCTGTCCCACCTGGAGTTGTAGCCTCTAGCACTGCAGGGTTTATCAACAGCTCTACCAGGTGGAAAGCACCACTGGGAAGGTTTCATGCCAAGGAGCACTGGGTTTTCAGTAACATTGGGGTGCTGTGATCATACCTGCTGATTTAACGTCACTTGCTAATTTCATTAATGTGCTACTTCCTCCCTCAGCTGGGTAATTACCCATGACGTGAAAGCGGATAACGCTGACCTCTGCAATTCTCTGCAAGATGCCTTCCTACACGCCAGACATTGTGGTCTGCAGAACAACCCGTGTGCCTGCATTACTGTCCAGGGCAGGGGGCCGCCCCACCATCAGCCCCACATGTCACAAGTCCAACCAGCCAGCGCCACCACTCCTTTGGCTCTGGGGAATTGCCTGTGACAAAACCTACAGGTGGCCCTGGAAAAAGCAGAGGAGCAGATTTGCTCTCTGAATCACCTCTTGTCAGTCAGGGTCATCAGCATCCACTCCCCATCCAGTGCTACCAGGAAATACCACTAAGCCCTAAAGCAGACTGGCCATGTTATGCCTAATGCTTCTTCTGGAATGCATCAAGATTACTGCACCTGAACCACCTACCAGGACTTTTAACTCAAGTATCCGTTTTAGAAAAGTGATTAGTGGCAGAGGCTTCAGGGAAGGTTGAGGCAGTTAGCAGTAAGGTCCCTCCAACCCCATAGAAACACATTTCCTATCCCTTCCAAAAGGCTATTAAATTACAGTATGCAAATACCTGATGGATTAAACCATCAGGTCATTCTTTTGAATCATCCTAACTCTTAACAACATCCTGTGACAGTAAGATGCACAGTTTAGTCACCCTTTTTATAGCAACTTATTTTGTCTCATTAGTTTCATATTTTCCACATTATCTCGTTGAAACTGTTGCATTTTCACTTCTTGGAGACAAGGGAGAGCAGACACCCCCATCTTCCTCCCACATCATTCCATATACAGTTGCCATCTATCACTCAGTGCTTCCCCCTTTAGCACTGCTCCTCATCTCCTGATTAGCATCATCACCCTGCTCTTGGCCTTTAGCCCAGCATCTTCTGAATACAAAAAGGGTGTCACTCCTCACTCCACTTAAGCTGTATGCCTGCTCCACAAACAGAGCTCAAGACCAGCACCTCCATAACTGATGTATTTCTGTAAGGTACCAAGCCCAGAAGCAGAAGTGGCTTAGAAGGGTTCCGTAATGGCACATCCAACCCAATCCCCTCTGCTTCAGTGCTCAGTGATACAAGGGTAGATACAAGCACCAGGGTAGAGGATCAACAAGATGAGCTGCTGGGAAAAGAAAGCTGGTAGAAGCTGAGCACCAGCAGAAACATCCCATGAGAAAGGTCCCCATTTCTGCCCCTGTAGCTAACATTCAATATGCATGAGGTGAGTTTACCAGCTGGAAGGAATCAGTGTCCCTGTCCTGTGTCTTGCGGCCAGGTGCTTGGTCACAGTTCCCACTGCTCTGAGCTGCATTTCCTTGTGGGCTGGAAGGGATAGAGTGTAGAGAGGCAATTCATAGCATCGCTCCTTCAGAACAGGGGAAAACACATTGTGAAACCCCCTCCACACAGACCCCTTGCAGCTCTCGGGGAGCTGTTTGCACTATGGCATCCACCCTCCCAACAGAACAGGAGAGAAGCCTCCCGGCCACATGCTAATGGGGAGAGCAGCCAACTACAGGACAAACCTTGCCCTGTGCTCAGCCCAAGGAAATCAGCACCCCCTGCGCCTGCTGGCATCACTCAGTGGATTGGGAGATGAAGGGATTGTACCAGCCCAAAGCAAGAAACTGCAGAGTTCCCCAAAGGCTCTAAAAAAAAAAATAAACCAAAACAAACACCACACCAAAAAAACCCCAGCAGCCAAGTCCTGCTCAGGTCCAGCAGCTATAAAACAAACTGGAGTGCCTGACCAGTGCTCAGAAAGCATATGATGCAGCAGGCACTGCCTTCAAGACAGCAGGATGAACCAGAGCCAGGCAGGCATGTGCCTTGCCAGGGTTTGCTGGGCAAAGGTGTCCTGAGAGGCATTTTGATGACAGTAATCACTGACGCTTCATACACAGGCAAGTCAAGGCCACAAAGGAGCCAGGCCTGCATGAGAAACACGTTCTGCTTTATGTGTCTATTCCCCACCCACTATCCTAATCAGCAGGGAACCAAACACACCTCCCCCAGTGCTCAATTCTCTGTCCTAGACAGTACTGCTTGTGTGCTACCACACCATTCCTGCTCCGATTAACCTCCACCCAGGAAACAATGCAGGTGGAAGAAGGCAGAAACCAGTGCCCGGGCTTGTGGGGTGGTTGGAGGGACAGACTATCATCCCAAAAGCTGCTGAACTCACCCTCTGCTTGATGAGAAGGGACGTCTCTCATTCACACCCTGCTGTGACCCTGAACCACCACAGCCCTTCTGCAAAAGGGGCAGAAAACATTGAACAACCAAACATAGAAACAGCTTTTGTACAGCTGGAGAACTAGCCAAGTTAGAACAGCTTCTGTCTTCACCATTCATCTTTCCAGACTGAGAATTACAGGATGGGTTCTTGGAGAAGCAGATTTGGTGCTTGCTCCATACCCACCGTCATTTGAGAGCTTTTACAGGATTGTGGGGAGTCTAATCCCTCCCTCGCCCCCAGCCTTTATTTCTCATACAGCATCACACCATGGGAAGAGGGAGACAGGCTGTTTTGTCTAATCCAAACATGCCCATGTTTTAAGCTCACAGAATTCACCCCACAAATGAGTGAGGCCTTGCAATACAACTAAACTCTCATTAGCTAGTTCCAGCATCCCATGAACCATGGTCAGCCCCAAGCTGGTGACAAGGATCCCACAGATTCACCAGCCCCTTTTCTCTGAGCTGAGGACAGGCTTTGAGCTCACCTGGTTTGTACGGTCTGAAGTGTTTGGTTTGTTGCGCTGGGCAGTTCCACTAGACTGACCATCTCTTTGGCCTTCCTTTTTACTGGAAAAAGGGGATAGAACAAAAAGGGAATGCTATGGCAGTGTGAGTGCCAGTGGCACACAGGACTGCCCTGTAAGCCACATCATGCCATTACACCACCTCCCCATCCACAGTCCCTGTTCCTGGTGGTCCTGCTCCTAATACCCACCCTTAAGTCCTCACCCTTCTCACCATTCCCACTGTACGCTACATCCTGGATCCAGATGGCTGCTTTCATATCAGAGCTGCTTCTGCATGCTCTATGGGAGTAGAGAGAGAGCATCTGGAAGGCAAAGTACATGCATGGGAAACTCCTCAGGAGCCCAATGGTCCCCTGGGAATGGGGTTGCTCTCTATCAGCTTTGCTTCTCCTCATATGTTCCACACTGCCTCAACACCTGCCCCTGGGCCCTTAGCACTAAAAGAGAAGTGGGAAGAGGGGCAACATTTGGAGCCCTACTACTAGCAGCATCTCTTGCAGTGCCTCTGGAATTTGGGTCTCTCTCCTAGGCATCGTTCAGATGCAGCTCCACAGGCAGGAACTACAGTTTTGCAGCCAGAGGATTTCCTCTGCTGTGGTGGCTCAGAGGAAGCTGTACTCACAACTTCTCAGCGCACATGAGACACTTGTTGGTGTGCTGCTTGCCAGACGAATCCCGAACAGGGTTATTTTCCCTTGTGCAGGACAACCGTCCACCAGCTTCAAACTGGGAGCGAAACTCGCTGCAGTCATCCTGCGGAAGGAGGGCAGTGGTTAGGAGACCCTGCCCTTGCTTTATTGGTCCAGTTCTTAGAAACTTGGGGTTTTCTGCCAGGAAAGTACTGAACCCTCACCAATACATCACAGGAATGCTTGGGTGTGGGTGAGAGAAGAGGGAGTGCAGTACCAGCTACTTAGTATATAAACAGAGGAGTGAGTCAGAAAAATTACGGGTCCTTCTGCCTGCACAGCACGTGTTGGGAGTTTTCTAGTATGAGCCGACTAATAATTATTCTCCTTGTTGGGCTATACAAAGCATGCCAGTGATGTGACCGAAACACTAATGAAGTCACTCCCACTTCTCCCAATATCCTTAATACACAGCTACAGCCTTTTCCCAGATTGTAGCTCAGATAATTTCCTTTACAACACAAGTAGTATCCCCAAAACCAGCCACGCTTTGGGATGTGTCAATCAAAAAGCAGCAGTTAAAACACACAAGCACAGTGCAAACATACTTAATAGTCCTGGAGCAGTAGAAGGCTGCTTCGAGAGTGGGTGATTAATTTGTTCCCTGTTCAAAATTACTATACAGAAACCTGTTATGTAACTTGGATGTAAACATTCAATCCCCCTAATTTAAACCATTTCAGACATTGCAATAGCTGATTCCAAACAGCAAGTACAGAGGATAAGTAACTGGATCCCACTTACCCTTTATTTTTTACAAATAGCTTTTAACAGTTGCAATTATCTGCCCATTTTGTAGCTAGAACCATTTTGGCTTGATTGCTCTAAGATCCTTAGCAGAGCACTGGCTTCACCATTTGCTTTTGTTCAGTTCTTTCCAGCACTTTGTCCACTCTGCCAGGGAGGATTCACCAGCACTGTCCCGCACATTCCACCTGAGGCACCTCAGCCCCCAGCTTTGCTACCGGACTAACACTGGCAAAATGCACAAGCCACAGATTTTCCTGGAGTCACACCAGCCATGGGTAGGAGAGACACGCTCTGGCACAGGACAAGAATGCACTTGCTGTGCCCAGCACCACACCACATTGCTTCCACCAGAAATAATCATTATACCTCACTTCAGAGGGGCTCCCAAGAAACTGCTTCTCCCCATAGCCAGCATGTTCTCACGCCCCTGCGCAGTCCAAGTGATGCTTTCCCCCCCAGCAAGCCCAGGAAAGCTCTCCCAGCCCCTCTGTGCCTTGTTCCCTGGGATCAGTTCAGTCCAGTTACCAGTTCTCCACTTCCAAACAGATCTGCCATCCCTTAACCTCTCAAACAGTCTCCACTGGAGCCAGCATTTCTGGAGCTCTTAACTTCCCAACCTCTGCTGTAAAACCTTCCTGAGTACATCCAATATTTGCATTTGTCTTTTTCTAGGCCTATCACATCCCTGACCCACTAATAAATGCAGAGCTGTCTTATCCTTTGTCACTTCTAACCAACAAGCAGGAATTCTTGTTAATCACTAAGTGTGTGATCTTGCACTGTTATTACATTTTATCTTGTTTCTATTACTCCAGGCCTCAGTGCTATCCAATTAGTCCTGAGTGATCTGCTGATACTCCTCTTCTGATAATGCCTCCCAGCTTTGCCATCAGCAAATTTCACTTATGCTTCCATTTTTCTGTGCCAGTGTTGCTAGGAAAAAGCACAGAAACAGGATTATCCCCAAGACTGAGATGTAAGGAGACTATGCCAGTCCCTACCATATTAGAAATCAAAGGGTAAGTGCTACAGAGCAGCATTTCCCGCTTTTACCACAGCTGCTTTGACCAGAAAAGCATCAGTGCACAGGGACATGATGGCTGCAGGCTGAAAAGGCCAAATCATAGAATTGCCTAGGCCAAAAAAAAGACCTTCAAGATCATCAAGTCCAACCACTAACCCAACAGTCCCAAGTCCACCACTACACCATCTCCCTAAGCACCAGACTACATGACTTTTACACACACCCGGGGATGCCAATTCAAACCCCTCCCCAGGCAGTCTATTCCAAGACCTGAAGGCCCTTTCCGTGAAGTTTTTCCTCATGTTTAACCTAAATGTCTCCTGGCATCACCTCAGGCCATTTCCTTGTCCTATCACTTATTACTCATGGGAAGAGACCAACCCCCACCTCTCTACAACATCCTTTCAAATAGCTGTAGACACCAATAAGGTCTCCTGTAAGCCACCTCCCTCCTCTTCAGACTAATCAGGAATGGCAGCTCCATGAGAACAGAAGTTCCAAGAAAAGCTAAACCCCACCACAGGCCCATGGGGATAGCGCAGGGCTAAGCCCTCTTCCCAGAACAGTGATCTCTCGAGCTTTGCAGAATTCAGATTTAGAGCTTTTCACCCAGATTTTTCTTTTCTCCTACTAAGTAGCAACCCCCACAGCACTGAATTCTCCACTCTTGAGTCAGGCCTCAGGACAGTGCATCACACCTGCCTCCTTACTTTGGTGGGATTTGTCTGTGCATGGATCCACAGGTCAGTGGGATAGACCACACCGCTGAGGCACAAGTTGTTCCCTTGCGGGAGTCAAGAGCATGAACACAAAAAAAAGGAGGGAAAGGAAAGTGGATTTCATAAATTAAATCAGTGGAGACAAAGCAGCCAAGTTGAATAACATTGCCTTTCCCCTGTCTTGGGTGAGAATCCAATAAAGTTTATATTGACCTGCCTAATACTTTAATCTCACCTTATCTTTTCCTTGTCTGTTTTTAGATAACTTCTGCTCATTCTCCCTTTTGCTGGAAGAGAAGCAAGATAAGAAAGTGAATACCACGGTGCTCCAGGGAGCAAGATGTTTGCCCCTCTACCGGGCTGCTGGAGAATGATCCTGCCTGCTGGCATTGGCACACAGGTTGCTCCAGCAGCTGCTTTCTCAACAGAAAAGATTGGGTTGTTTTTTCCCCCTCTACTCACAACTTCTCTGCACACATGATGCACTTATTGCTGTGCTGCTTCCCAGAAGCATCACGGACTGGGTCATTTTCTCTGGTACAGGAAAGTTTCCCTCTCTTGAACAGATCCCGAAACTCTCTGCAATCATCCTGTGAAAATGCCAAGAGTGCAGGTTGACACGAATATACTGATGGAGAGACATCTCCAGCAAATCCACAAAGGATTAACTACCCATGAGCTACATTTCAAACACCATTGTTTCCTTCAGGTGTAACCCAGTGGAAAACCACAGTTTGCCTGATGCCTTCTCTTAAACTGTAGCAACACAACATAAACCAATTAGTGTGTTTAGACCAAACAGATTTGTCTTTTGTCTGAAGGACCTGGGTTCTGCTCAGAGTTTAAAAGCCACAATTTCTTGGTGAATTCTGAGGAGGAAGGTTAGTTCTTCTATCTCTCATGAGAACACACTGACAAGAATTTTAAAATCCAAGCAGAGTAAAAAGTTGAATCTGAGCATGAAAAGAAACCCTTGCATACCCTCACAACCCCAGGCGTGCTGGAGCCAGAGATGGGCATTTTTACCTTCCACTTAACATGATGTCAAGCATTAATGGAATCACCACTCCACTTCACGGAAGTTTTTTGTTGCAAATCTGCTTTAGCACTTCAGCCTGGTCTTTACTTTCATCTGAACAGCTTTCTTAGAACTTTCAGAGCACACAAGCAGGGTTGTAGCATAAGCGCATGCCACGTGTCTTAGGGTTCTTTTGCGCAGCACTTTGAAAGGTTATCTTTTTGTTTTGTAGAGGAGATGGTTTGATAACATCCCAGCTCTACAGATGGAGAAGGCAAGCCTAGAAAATTACTTGCAAAAAGCCAGACAGAAAACCTATGGTCGAACAAAGAAATTCAGTGTAGGTCTCTTTCTGACACTGCAGAACTGTCCTTCTGCCTTCAGGACCGTGCTTTGACAAGTCACAGGTTTAAAAAAAGATATCCCATAGGACAGCTATGCTTTACAGAGCCTTTAAATTGCCCAAACACACAAGAGCTAGAAAGTTACCCTGCTTAACCAGATATAAAAAAATAAATCACTGCAACAACACTATCTGATGGGAACCAATTCACTCCTATCTAGAATAAAAAAAAACCTGAAGGCTCAAAAAGTCAACTCCCACCACATAAAGACCTGCTATCTAGAAAAACAGCTATGGGTAAAAGAAACCAGCCAGGTGTACCAACGAGATAAACAGGGGACAATTAGGGGCAGCCTGCTCCCACGCCCTGCCCTAGTCAGAGCTCACATGCACCAGAGTTCCTATTAATTGTCAGATGCCAATGGTGTGCCTTATAAACAGGCAGGTCTCCTCCTCAGCCCAGGCTCTGGGTCAGGCACAGACTGTATATGTTGTGTTGGTAATTGCCCGATAGCAGCTGGATTGCTTGGGAGGAGCTCTGAGGAGTTCTGGTTTCTTTTGTGCTGGTGGATGGCACAAAGCCTCTCGGCTCCTCTGAACCTTCCCGAGGCAGAGCACGTCTGCCCTGCTCCCACTGCATACACAGTGTTGGCACCTCCCCCACTGGCCAAGCCAGCCTTTCCCACGCTGCAAACAAAGCAACACACTCAGCAAATGGGTCAGAGGTAGAAGACGGTGCCACCGCATCATCTGCTCTCCCAGCATGCTGATTAAACTGGCTTTGGTAGCAATGTTTCTCCTCACCTCTCCCAAGGAGTTCCAATGCCTGTTTGCCTCTCCACCACTCACTTTGTCTTTTGAGTTTCTTTCCCTGCAAGAAAAGGAGGTATGAGTGACAGAGCAGTGCACAGTTCAAGGACCTAAAACCAAAATAGGCAGTGATTAAAGGCCAGTCCTGCCAACCCCACCTCCCCATTGCACAAGGCAGCAGGACAGACCAGCACTGGGGCTGCAGCTCAGCGAGACATGCCCAGGCTGTTTAGCATCTCTGCACTGGGGTCAAGTATTTTGCCACCCTTTCTCTCTGCCTGACATCCAGGTGTTACCTATCAAACAGCATCTATAGAAAGAAGAAACTAATTCCATGTATGTTTTCACCCTGGATTTTCTCTTCATAACTTGTGGTGTGTCACCTCCATATGACGAGCTGGGAAGAGCTACTGGGTTCACAGTTTTGCTGAAGAGATACTAATTGGTCTGTCTAGCCCAGGACTATGCTTTTACAACATAAACCCTCAGGAGAGTGGGCTTATTGCTACAGGAGAAGAGGACATGCTGCAGATGAGCAGGCAGCTGCCAGGGCTAGCACAGGACCAATAACTCACATCAGCCTTTGGCACATCATGCACTTGTTCAGGTCTGCTTTGCCATCTGGGCTTCTGACAGGCTCCTTGGTGGTGGGACAGGAAAACCTCCCACTGCGTAGAAGTGACCAAATTTTCATACACTCATTCTGAGAGGGACAAAAGAAGATGGTCAGTGGAAGCTCCCTCAGAAGCCATCAAGCTCCTGAGGACAGGTCAGTCACATTTAAGCTTTTTTGGGTGGGCTACAGCAGTCTGTTCAACTCCAGGCCTAAGGCTACCAGAGTCCTCGTAGCTATCCCTCACCACACATGGTGCAGGCTGCACCTTGAGCCCTGCTCATGGCTCCTGAAGCAGAAAAGACAAGAGAAAGTTCAAAACCCATTGCGAGGGCCGTTATTCATGGGAGAAGGAATACACGTTTAATTTGCATAGAGCTGAAAATTGCTACCTGCTGCAGGGGAGGACTCTGTATTATAAGATTAGTCAAGAGTGGAAAATACAGTCCTAGAAGTGCCAGTGGGATGGAGGAGCAATGAATCAACGAGAGAGACTGAAGAGGGATTCAGGTGGAAGGCTAGAGCACAGCAAAGTACAATCCTCTTAGGGAGCAGGCAGTGTGTCATGCCATTTGCCTCTTTTGCTGGGTAACTGAAATACAGACTAGGGAGAATCAATGAACCACTTTGTTATTTTTATCTACTATGTTTTCCAAAAGGCTCTTTACTAAAGAGATACAAACTCATTTGATGAAAACGTGAATGGAGCTGACTTCTCAGTCATTGAATCAAAAAATTTTCTGGGACTCTGAGGACCATGCCTTAATTCTTTTAATTATCAAACTTGGAAATTACCAGAAGCAAGGGCTTCTGCTGGATCAGAAGCATAATGCTGAAATATCATTAGAAATATAATTCATGTCATTTCCAACTTCATCTCATGAGATTTCCAGCCCCAAGCTATTCGGTTACATGCTCAGTGCAGCGCACCAAACATACACTGTCAGCTAGAGCCATTACTGTATTACAAAAGTATTGTCTCTAAACATGGTGAAATTCACTGCTTTCTCCACCACTGAAAAAGCATTATGATATCTAAGTATAGTCTGTCTAAATGACTTTGCTCAGAGCATGCATTAAGTAGTACAGTTGGCAAAACAAGAGGAGAATCAGAATAGAAAAGGTTGGACTCGCCTTAATCGAAGCTTGGCTGGCAACATCTGCAACAAGAAAAAAACCCAACAATAAAACCATACAAAACCTTTGAAGAGAAATTCTTAATCAAAGGCATTTAATTAAAATACTCGATGCAGTTTCCTAATCCAGCCAAATTCCTCTAGATAAAAGCTAATCCAATACATTATCGTATGCTGATAGAAAGGGCTGGGCATTAGAGACTTTCTGGAACACTGCGCTTATTGTCATTCAAACGCATAAGCGCACCCATTTTCTGCATCTTTGTGCTCTCATTTACTGCATTATTTTTCTCAACCTTAAACTCTAAGCTCTAAAAGTGATTCAGCAACTGTTTGTCTGTCAATCTCCTGTCTTGGTAACGGTATCAACCTTACCCAAAAGGTTTTTAGCTTTCTTCATCTTCATTTAGAACTGGGGTATCAGAGCTGGCCCAGAATACCACTGCTTGTGCAAACCTTCACACTGCTTTGTAAGGCCCATTTTGATGCAGTACTTTGTGCAAATTACCAGATTAATGGGTTGCCCAGTGGGTGATTGATACACATTTCTTTCTACTAAGCCACTTAGAGCTGATACAATTCACGTTTCATCCTTCTCTTACATCATCAGTGGTACCACAGGGACCCAGCAAGAAATCCTCCATTATGACTTTTTCAGTAGAAATAGGCAGTAAAGTGAAAGAGTATTACATCAAGCCTAAATGCCTGCCAAAGTCTCTCTATTGTAGTCATATGAAAATGCATTCCTGAGGGTGTCGGCAAGAAATCCCTTTCTTTAAAATTTACCAAGAATTGTATTTTGCTTTAGTTCCGAGTCAAGCTTTTTACCCAAAAATTTAGCCAGGCTGAAAATTTATATTACTTTAGTTAGACAGTTGGGGTGGGATTCTGGTTTGTTCTTAAACTGTTAACTCTACTAAGAATAGAAACTTGTACCTATCAGTGGAAACTCATCATTTTCACATGCAAGAAAAAAAGCCATTAACAAGAACATGTTACACTAAATCAATACCAGTACAGTAAAAAATAAAAGTGGTCTTCTGGTTATGCCACTATGCTTTTTAAAGAACACACATGGCGCTCTAATCCTCCATCTCACTGGCTTTATGGGAACTCCCAGGTTGTGTCCTCTGCCAGTCCCAGATTTCAGCACAGAGAACATCAGAAGTTACTAACCTGAGAAGAAGCAGAAAAATGCCAGAACAAGGACCACCGAGGCACCTTCTATTTTCATGGTGAGGGTGGCAGCTCTTTGCCTGTGTTGACTCTATTAGTGCATTGCTCAATGAAACCCAAAGAAAGGGCTCAGGTCAGATCACATATATATAGATGACCAGATTCTCCGCCTTCATTATGACATAATCTTCCTAAGAACCATCATTAGCTGCAAAAACCAGTTTGATGACAGTAGCTCTAAATTCTAATCATCCCATTAGCACAATTAATTTCCATAAGGATGGGACATATTTGAGTCACTCCCTGTATTTTGTCAAGGTAAAAAAATTATAAATAGATCATTTCAGGTCCCCTACAGAGACAGAAGAATTCTTTCCATCTCTACAGTGGTTTCTAAGACAGATACTCCAGTCAGCACACTGCTGATACCCTTTCATATCTCAAAGCAGTTGAAATGGTTTTATTTTCATAAATTTGCTGTAGCAGAGTCAACAGAAAGGCCAAGTAATTCAAGACCTCTGGAATTCAGCTTGCTTTTATTGAAATGCCTTGGTATGAATCTAAACAAAAAGCATTCAGGCAAAAAGGCTAAAAAACATTACATTAAAAATCTCCAAGTTTAACGCTACAGTTCATTTCGTAGCTGTGCTAATGAGAAAAATGTACTGCCAAATCCTCATGCCCTCCCTTCTCTCTTTTGTCCTCAGAAGAAAATGTAGTGTTACCACTGAAAATTCAACCCACGTCAGACCTGACAAACTGTATACATACTACAGTTATGTGTGTTATTGATGGTAAAGGGTCTGGCCAGGGAGCCCTGAAGGAGAGATGAAAATGAAGTTTGTCATCCTGTACAGGGCTTCCCAGGAGACTAGAGAGAGGAAAACAAAGATGACATCAAAGTTTTGGAATGCAATTCATATGGGAAGATGCTGCATGCCTTGTTCTTCAGTGAAAAGGAAGTTTGAAAGGAAAAGTCATTTGCAAGGTTTGAAATGAGCAGATAAAAGAGAGGATCAAGAGGACCAAAGCAACGAGTGGCTCAGGCACAAGGCAAGCAGTCTGTGGCTGTGCAGGGAGACAGCACCATCTGAGGAAGGAAAACTTCTGCACAACTTGTGTTTTGCCTGACAGGCCAGTAAAAACTCCTGTAAAACTTTGCTGCCACCCATTTCTCAGATAAAAGTAATTGTTAGAATTTACAGATGGAAGCAAAGCCAAAAAAGAAAAGTCCTAATTTGCTGCTTTGATCATCCCCGTAAAGTTTCTTTTCAGGTCAAATCAAAGCCACGTGCAGGTTTACACTGGAGATTCTGGAACAGAAGTAAACTGCCCGAAGTCATGCACAGGATTTGTGGCAGTGTGCTGCCCTGAATCATGAGTTAATTCCTGTGTTTGGGCATGAGATTAGAGGGAATGCCAACAAGAAGAGAACTAACAGCATGTTTCAGTAAAATCTTGGGAGCAACTGGAAAAGAACTGGAATGGAAAAAGCACAAGAAGGTGCATGGTAGTTTAGAAGTGGACAGAGACAGAAATTTTGAAGCACAAAACCAAGAAATATTCTTTGTTGCCCAGATGTTTGACATTGCATCAGACATGAGCTGGTGACGGGAAGTGCATTTTTAAATGGGGTTTGTTTCTTAAAATGTTCTTTTTCTCCAAAACTCTATTCCTGTAGAGAAGTAAAATTCCTTGGTTTAAGACCAGGATGACCACCCTGCTCCTAAAGGAAGTAGAGTGGGTACCAGACCTGGTCAAATGGACCAGTTAAGAGCAGCTCCCAGCCTGGTAGGGTAGACAGAGTCAAGGAAGAGGAAGACAGACACTCAGGTCCTGGCTGCAGACAGGCTTTATGACCACCACATCTTGGTTGCATCATCCCACCACTGTAGCACCTTATCCACACGTTAGACACACTAGCACATCAAACCCACACCAACCTGTAGGAGATGAGAATGGCCCAAACACACCTTGAAACAAAAAAACCCCAGAACTATGTTCAGTGCCAAATCTGAAAACAAGTATTTCCCTTCCAATTACTACTGCATAACTACAGCCTCCAAAAGAAATCACTATGGTATGAAATATGATGTCAAGAGAAGGCAAGACTCCTGCAAAGCCACGTGGTTTGAAGCATTTGCTCGTGTGCTCAGGAAACCTGAGCAGAATGATGAGGGATGACAGCAAGAATGTATTAAACATAAACCTTGCCTGACTCACTTGATTGCCTTTCTTGATGGATTTACACAATAAAATCTCAATCCCGCACAGGAATACAGACAGCCCATTAATTTCCATAGGAGTTTGTATTGCAGGATCCGATCTGCAGGAGAGATGGTCCTGATGCTCTAAGCAATAGGTTTAGTACCACACCTTGCTACCCTTAATTTGAAAATGATGCCACAGAGCTGAAGTACAATACAGCACTAAGAAAAGGAGCTGAGGGCAAGACAAGACACAACAAAGACTTTTGTTTGTGTTTCAGTTAACATTTTGGAGAAGTAAACAGCATATAATGATGCTGTGCCTGGTAGGACAGCTCTCACTGGGTGCTTTTTCTGCCGCATCCTGCTATAACAACAGGAACCAGGATAAAAATAATCAGAGAGTAGCAACTAGGAAATGCAGAGGGGAAATGGAAGCGTAACATGAAATTTAGGCAAACTCTTCTGAAGTATAAACTCAAGAGGTTGTGATGAGTCCCAAGGTCAAAGTTCTACGAGCAGTTCACTGTTTGAATTCCAATGTCCAGTCCAGGCAGCACTGATGGTACCCGCAACACTTGACAGTGTGAGCTGTGCAGCCCCATTCTTAACACACTGCTTTGCTCTGAGTTAAGTCAGGTCTCCAAGTCCACTACAGCAAGACAAAATGAATTTGCAGGCCACGTTTCTCCTGCTTTGACACTGCTGTCAGGAACAGTCCCCTTCACAGCACCATGTGCCTTTTCACCCTTGCCACTACAAAGCTCACATCTCTGCAGTCAGTGCTGTGGATCCAGTATGCTGAACATGACTCAGCAAGCAAAGGGGACTCTACCCAGCATCACTGCTGTCCTCAGACTGGAAAAGCAACATGTATTTGTGTCTGTGTTGCCAGTGTTTGCTATCCCTCCTGAGTTCCTGAGAGCCGACTAAGCTCACACCATCACAACCTTCACAGTCTCACAGGTCCCCCAGCATATGCCCTGAGGTGATTTATGCTCTCCAGGTGACCAGTTTACAACAGCAAAGGCAGTCACTTCTTATACCCTGCTCAAGGGTATAAGAAAGGAAGGGAAGAAAACTCCTTCATACCCAGTGGAAAGGAATAACAAGAGTAGGGAAAACTGAATCCCACACATTTCTAATAGTTACATATAGTCATAGCTGTATTCCTACCATAGTTGTCCTTTTTGTCCTTTTCTGTCCTGACTGACACATTTTTGCCTCCCATTCTCCCCAATCCACCAAGGACTAGAATGTAGGAAGGCTCTCGCTTTTACTTGCTCCTGTCATTGCTAAATATCATGTACCAAGTTGGGGTGAAGAGAGAGGCCACACCTACAGGGAGGAGCAGACAGCAGAGGTGACCCTGAACTGACTAACAAGGGTATTTCATCCCAGATACATCACATTGAATATAAAGCTGAGGGATCAATCGGGTCAGCCCTCTTGGCTCATCTATTCACTTCTCTTCAATGGCCACTGTTCAAAGGGGACTCTATTCTGCCTTTAATCCAGTCTGTTCATTCCTCAAACTGGCTTCTGTGCCCAGCTCCTGTCTGCCACCAGCTCAAATCTGGGCCTTCCTCAGCATCTGCATCAATAGTGACAGCAATGCAACTGCCAGCAGGGGTGTTGGTTTCAGTACTGGGCTTGTATGTATTTCATAGTATTGTTTTCATTAAAGCTGTTGTAGTTTTCCAATCCACAAGTCTCTCACTTATTCCCTCTCTCTTACCCTTTTGAGGAGGGATGGGAGATAATAGAAAGCATTTGTCATTTGTCTTGTGGCCAGCTCAGGCTCAACCTTTAACAATGATGATAGACAAAGTTCAGTTTGCATGCTCTTCTGTAACCAAAACCCAGTAGCTGAACATCCAAACAAGCCAATCAGCCCAAGCTACTGGAAATGACTGAGTTTCTGGTCTGCCACTCCCTGTAGTTCACCATCACTGTAGGTTCCCAGTGTCTACACACCTGGTTCTTTCCCTGCAGCCAGGGCAAGCTTCCTGAGCCCAAAGCAGAACTCCACCAGTCTGACCCACTGAAACATCCTTCCCAAGAGGCTACACATGTCCCCATTTTGTCTGAGATGGAGACCAGCTCAGCAGCACCTGGTAGACAATTCATGCCACCTGGCTGCATCACTGCAAATGTGGCAGAGCACATTAACTTTTAGCATCTTAGAGATCTATTCCCACTTCATCAGCTCACCCAGGAGGGTGAAGTGCTAGAAAACCAGAGAGGAATAAGAGAAATTTTCTGATTTCATCCACCTTTGAGAACCTAGTGCACTGCAAGTCTTGTGCATCCTAAAGAACAGAGTGGCTCTGCAAAAAGTATTTCAGAAATACGTTCAATAAGCTTTACTGGTGTACAAAGAACACTTAAAATCTCAAAATCTGTGTTGAATAGATTTATTGTGTCAAAAGGAAAGACATGGATAAACTTTTGATAATGGATAACTTTAGACATGGATAAAATTTAGATCTGTTACACAGCAAATCTGTGTACAAAGAGCATCTAACAATTTACCTAAACCCAGCATCTACTGCTTTCTCCCCTGGACCCACTGTCTCACACCTTTCCTGGCAGCCAGTTTCTCTTCCTGTCCAAATACACCTTTTAGCCCTGCTCAAGAAGTGGCAAAAAACATTGTAGGTTATGAACTATCTTACACACCATTTGTACATCCTCCAACACAGAAAGATCAGGTCCCTGATCTCCCTATGCAATGCAATGGTAGCAATTTGCAGCAATGTGTTGAACCAGAGCACGAGCTTCATCTTTGCAACCCTTTGCAGGCCATGAGGCATGACATGAGGTTGACTGTCCTGGACAGGCCCTTGTCACTGCTGACTTAGCTTGACAGTACCAGGGAGGAGGGGGAAATGAATCAGGAAGTGAGCAACAGTAAGAGGTGTATGTCCAACAGGCAGGGATGAGGCCAACTCTGGAAGATCACAATAATGGCATGTAACACATGCCATCTTCAAAGGACTAATGAATCCCTACAGGATTGCCCTGTTATTATTTGCATTTCACGATGGGTATATTAGGATGCAGAAGGCCACATTATCCTCTGGGTCACACCTATTTCAGACTATTCATCTCTGGTCTCACACTGGAACTCATCCCTGTGGTGCGAGAGATCCTCCCACGAGTCAAAACAACAATCTCTCTCAGACAGGCCTGTTTTAAGAATCATTAGTAACATCTAAGCCCTAGCTTGCACAGTACATCACACTGACTAGTCACATTGACCTATCCTGACCTTAAAGACTGATCAACTTGATTTTTCTTTCTTCCATCAGGCTGAATGCTGAAAAAAAAAATATCAGTCTTTTTAGATATATCTGTACACACATACATAGGCACATTATGTATAAGGTGATACACTGTGTATAAGGTAATATACATATACACACACACGCTAGTGTTTTTCTACCCAAGACACAGGAATACAGGAGAGATGCAAGAGAGTGTCTAGCACATCATCCACCCACCAGTCTCAGTTCGGCCATGGACAAGTCCCACCTTCCAGCCAGGAGCCTCCCTGCAGCTCAACAACTTTTGTTCACAGAAGAATGAGGCTTCCTCAGAAACTGAAGTCACTGGGAGAGTAAGTTGGTCCCTAAGTCATAACCAATGCCATGTGGGGTTGGGGATGCTGGAACCAGTGTCTGCATTCAGAATATCCAGCATTGAAGCAACTCTGGGGAAGCAGTCTGCCACCCCTACTGTCAACGCTTCCCAGGACAGTATTTGCTCATTGAAAATTGCTAGGCTGAAGATGGTAGGAGTTGGGTTTTCATCTACAAGGCCTTACAAATAACATCTGCACGCTCAAAGGACTTTCCATAGCAAAGCACCATGACATCCCACAGAGCTGCAAAGGACTTGCAGCTTCAGAAGGCCACCAAGATCCATGCTTTGATCAGCCCTACCAGAGCTAGCTGATTTCATCTCCGTTAACAGTATTTGTAGTTTAGATAAGGGTAATCAAAATCCCATCATTCAGGGCGTAAACTGATTGCCTGCAGGGGTTAGAAAGGAATTTTACTTCATGTGCAGCATTGCATAACTGCCCAGATTCATTGTGGGTATTCTCCAGCCTCTGCTGAGCACCAGCAATGGGCTACAGCTAGAAGCAAAGCATGGCACACCAGCTGAAAAGCCAGAGCCATCATGCAAAGAAACCCAGCCCCATTGTTCAGGAACAATGTAGAAATTTCTCTGACTCCAGTTTCAACTCACATGTGGAAATGAAAGTGACTCGTCTACTGAAACAGCAGAATTGCAACAGAGGAAGAAAAATCTGTTGAGATTATTTTCCTGTGGACAGCAATAGGAATGCCTGTAAAACCCATGAGCACAGTACACTAAGAATTATGCAGCACGGAGAGACCTGCTTGAGTAATGCTGCCCCATCCTGTGCTGCCAGACAGACCCTAACAGTGCCACTCCAATAAGGGGTACCAAGAACCTGCCCTCTGGCAAGGACTGAGCCCTTCTGTGTCACCCAACAACCTTTATGACCAGCCATCCCCACCTGAACAAGGCACAAAACCAGGGATTTTGTCTTCACAAAATTCTTTCTATTTTGTCAGCAAAAGCTTTACGGTGTTGGAATTGGTTGCAGGGTGTGGTGACCTAAGCACCAGTGTCCATCACTGCAGGAACAGCAAGAGCTGAAAACAAATCCCATACGGGTGTTGATTACTCTTATAGTATCACCACACCCCACTCTGCTAATTGTGCTATGAAATTCTGATCTCTAACCTATCCACAGCCAGCTTGATGGCAGGTACCTTCAGCCATGTATGCAATTCCTCAAGGCACCAGCTGATCCTCTGGAAGAACCCACAGAAAGATTTGTTCCCAAATTCTTCTCCCTGTAGAAGGTAACTGAGAATAAGGCATTACTGTGCACATTATCTGAAAGAAGACCACAATGCCTTACTAGAGACACCTGTTGCCATGAATTGCAACTAAAACTGCAAGCCAACGGTGATAATTTCCAAATATACCCATAAACCTTTAACTAAAAGAAAGCACCTATAGCTGAAAGTTGAATGCTTGCATGAGAACTATGGATTTTCTATAAAGATGATTCTCCTTCCATATGCCCCAAATTTAAGAGCATACAACTAACACAAATATTAGCATTTAGTCAAAACCCTCTATTTTTAAACTTAAATCTGTGGAACACCTTCAAGGTACTCATAACTATTCATTTTCAGCCACTGTACAACCTTTCCCCAATACCCAGGGGAGACAAGACTTTTCCCTTTATGCAAGATGTAAAAAGGTTTAAACCTTTCTAGGGGAAAAGAAGACATGCTGTCAAATGGCATCATTACCTTCAGTAGCATCACCCTGGTTGCTAAAGGAATAGTTCAGGCTTATCAAAAGATAATAGGCACAACCCTCGATGCTTCAGAGAAGAAAGAAATCACTAGAACTGCATTGGGATTTGGGGAAATCGCTCTAGGTTCAATACAGCTTTAAAGAAATCATCTCAGCTTTAAAGAAACGGTCTCAGTTCAGTCTACCCTGGTCAGTTGTCTCCATACACACACCATGACACAAGTTGCGTGCAGATATTTCATGCATAACCCTGGAGTCTGCTCCTCTGTGCTGTGGTCAGAAGCACCAGAATGCAGGTCTGCAGGCACCAAATTCCTTAGGAGTCTGTACCTGATTTTCCACTAATCCCCTTGCTACTGAACTAATAACCCCTGTGCTGTAGCAAGAATCTTTGCCAGGCTCATTGTGGCAACAAAGGCACCATGGCAAGTGCCAGCTAATGTGGCTTCCCTTAGACCCAAACATGAGGCTTCTGGCAATATAGGACACCTACACAGGAAAGCCCTCTTTGGCGTCTGGCAACAGGAATTGTCTACTTTGTGGCTAGACACCAGCAACTCGGCTTATGCCAAGCTTAAAACATACTGCTCTCAAGCTCTGAACTGCATAAAGATGAAGAAACACCTCACCAAGCATCAGTGCACATGGTCAGTGATCCAGTGCATGTCACATCCAAGAAGACATTTTCCAAGTCCTGCTTACTCCATGGGTCTGGCCTGACTTTGGACTTCCAAAGTAGCAGTCATAGCTCCCATACAGGCTGCTAAACGCTTTACTTGATGAACTGCTGAACTAAAGGCACCTTCCACTATCTCCAGTAGATATGGCTAATTGCCATGGTAGTCTTGGTCTGTTCATAGATTTGTTTCTGCAGGAAACAATCTTCTTTCTCTACATCCTCAGGGACTGCACCTACACTGTTGTCTCTCATTTTTATTCTACATTTCATCAGCCTCCCACTTACTCTTTTGTTTGCTTCTCAAACCTGTGCACATTTAACCCAACCTGCTTCCCCCAGAGCTGTTACAAACGAAGCCTTTTTCCAGAAGCACTTACCCTGATACCAAACTCTTGTTATCCCTCCAGCAGAAATGGGCTCACCACAGGAAGTCCTGAGGTTTAACCTGTTACCTTGAACTACCTGTGGCTTTTCACTTGCATTTAATAACACTGCTTCACACAGCACACCAACCTATGCACCCACATCCAATTTAATGAGTGCCCCAACACAGCCAGGTCACCACTCTAACAGTGGAGCACACCAGCTAACAGATGCCTAATGACAACAGGAGGAAGCAGGTTCACCAACAGTGATTGATTAGCAAATTGGCTAGCAAGAGTGGCATGTGGCAGCCACCAACAGCAACCCAAAGCAAAACCCAAGCAGGGAAAGACACAAGTAAGAACCATCTCAATATTTCAAGGAGCATCTAGATTGTGATTTGGGTCTTTATATCATCAGTAACTACCTCTAGAATAGGCAGTATATACCTAAAGAACCCATCTCCTGTTGGTGTTCACCTTGTCCTAAAATACCTGACATCTTTGCTGAATATACTTCAAGTGTTTGCCCATGATGGTGCGAGACCAAGAACAAAATTGTATTCCCTGGTGGACTGCTGGGATCTCCCAGCCTGCAGTTCCTTGCAGGGACGCAATTGCATTCAGTTTCCCAGCTGAAAATAAGGCTATAACCCAACATGTGGGCTGCAGGAGCAGAGCCTTCTGAATAGATTTAGTAAGTTTGCATAAAGCCTGCATTTGTATTTCTTGTAGAAGCCAATGCTGGAGCTAAGAATGCCACCCACCAGCTGTTGCATACAAGTACCTATCTGCACCAACATGGCTACACCTCACACAGGCAACTAAAAAAAAAAAAATAAAAAGAGATACCCCCTTTGCAGCACTAAAACTGGGAGCCTAGGGACAGACTAACTTCTTGGGGCTGGGCAGTGAGGGCCAAGAAGCAATCTCACCCATTCCCCCTTCGTTCCCATGTATTTGCAAACACAGGATCCCTACCTCGCTACCAGCAGAGTAGTTTTCCCTTTCTCTCCCTTCTGAATCTGTTACACATACACTTAATCTGTGTGGCTGCCTGTTTTACAATCCAGCTGCCTTCACTGCAGAGGTTCATCCTTGTGTGAGTTACTGCCTGTCCACACATCACTGGCTCAGGACCACTGAGGACACTATCAGTGTCCAAATGGTATTTTTTTAATTCATTGCTGTACATGTTTAGTCCTGTGAGCCATTCGCCTGGTGTGCTGACTTTGGACGACACACTGTGCCCTGTTAATCAGGGCTGTTGGAGATGCCATGGAGTCTGCTTCCAGAGGCACAGCACAGATATACTCGTGATTCACTCTGGCATTAACACTGTGCTACCTCCGTGGAGCACAGAAGTGGAAAAGACCTCCTGGGTCATCAAGTTTATGTGCCTGTCGTCACTAGGAACCACATCACTAAATCAATTAGAAGATGTTTGATTAGCCTATCACTGCTAATGGGCTCTTCAGTCTGGCAGAGGTATAACAGGATCTGAAGGCTAAAAGCCACAACCAGGTGACATCAGGCTGGAAACAAGGGGTGATCATTTAAGAGTGCCCGAGTCTGGGCAGTGGCAGAACAGTCCCAGGCATCCTATGTCACCAGCAGATTTTCAGTCTAGTCTGAACATTTTAAGCATTGCATTTGGTGCTTTCTGCCTCACTCAAATGTCTGAGAAACCCCAGGCTGCTGCAATATGATTTGTGAGAGGTAAAAAAGAAAAGCAGCCTACATCAGCCTTGGAATAAAAAAAAAAAAGACTCCAGTAATTTAAGGAATTGTACCTTCCCTGGGAGACATCCGGAGGAATCTACCAGCTGAAATCGTTTTCGTTTTCAACCTTTTATTTCAAACAAAAACAACATCACTGTTCTGAGTGAAATAAGAATCAAGTCTAAAGAACCCTCTGGCTGCAGCTAACTGTTTTTAATCCCACCCTATGAGTCACAGCCATCACCAGTTTACAAAAGAAAGCAGTTAATTGGGATTTATTATTTTTAAGGTACAGCATCAAATGAAAAACAAGAAATACCATATATGCCCCAGGCTTTTTCCCCACATGCTTTTGAAGATGCTCTCCTTGATTAGGCTGGCATCTATGATAATTAGTGTATCTTCAGGCTGGATATGTAATTAATTACAAAGAAATAATGAGTCTCTCATTTATACTAAGAAACCTAGGCAACTTTTGTTGTTTTTCTTGTACTATTTTCCTTCTAACCGAAGATAGACATACTGCATCGTATTTGTAGTCATGCTAATACAAGCTTCTTGTTCACTGCCAGTAATCCAGGAAAAAGTTTTTAAATTTCAGTTAATGTAGTTTAAAATTTTGGCTCAAATAAAGATGTTTTCATAGAATCATAAGGGATTGGAAGGGACCTCAAAAGATCATCTAGTCCAATTCCCTCACCACAGCAGGATCACCTAGACCAAGTCATACAGGAACAGATCCAAGTGGATCTGGAACATCTCCAGAGAAGGAGACTCCACAACCCCCCTGGGTAGCCTGTTCTAATGCTCCGATACCCTCACTGGGAAGAGGTTCCTGCTGATATTTATACAGAACCTCCTCTGTTCCAGCTTGCACCCATTGCCCCTTGTCCTATCACTAAATGACCTTGAGAAGAGCCTGGCTCCATCCTCTTGACACCCACCCCTCACATATTTATAGACATTAATGAGGTCCCCCCTCAGCCTCCTCTTCTCCAAGCTAAAGAGACCCAGCTCCCTCAGCCTTTCCTCATAAGGGAGCTGTTCTACTTCCTTCATCATCTTTTGTTCTCTACACTGGACATCCGCCAACAGAGATGTGTCCTTCTTTAACTGAGGGGCCCAGAACTGGACACAATACTCCAGATGTGGTCTCNCCCACAGAGGTGGTTGGGTCACCATCCCTGGAGGTGTTCAAGGTTAGGCTGGATGAAGTGCTGAGTGGCATGATCTAGATGTCAGATGTTTAGGTTTACTTGGGTGGTTTTAGGTTGGACTGGATGATCTTTAAGGTCTTTTCCAGCCTCATAATTACTGTGATACTATCAGGTCAGCCAAGCATGACTTCCCCTTGGTGAAGCCATGTTGACTGTCCCTAATGACCCTCTTATCCCTGACATGCCTAGAGACAGCATCCAGGACAAATTATTCCATCACCTTTCCTGGGATGGTGGTGAGGCTGACCAGTCTATAGTTACCTTGGTCCTCCTTGTTACCCTTCTTGAAGATTGGAGTGACATTTGCTAACCTCCAGTCTCTAAGCACCTCTCCTGATCCCCATGACCTAAAAAAGATGACTTCTGTTTCATTCTCAAATTTTTATATAGCACATATTTCTTGCAAAATAAAAATCTCATTTATAAATTATGTAAACCACTGCAACAATGATTGCAAATCACTGCAAGAGCCCAGACACATTCAAAATGAATATTTGCATGGAATTATGTTCAGGCTCGTGTGAGATGATTAGACTATGTAATGTAACAGAGTTGTCCAGAATTCACAGCACATTCTACACAAGGGATCCTGGATTTGTGGAGGGAATGTAATGTAGGGGATTTTGAATCACTAAGTGACAGGAAATTAATTAGCCTTGCCACTGAGCAACAGTGCAAACAGTTACATTTGGCTCAGGAATTAAGGATGTATCTCTAGTTTCTTGCTGGATATTTGCAGGAAGCACTGGGTCAGGCTGCTGTACAGTGGCTGAATCATTATCCCTGGTTGTGTTTAGAAAGTCTTGTAGATCTGGAGTATTTACACCTGATTATGGTATTGCTCAGAGGAATAATTTCCTCTGTCCATCCCTGTTTAGCAGATACCCAAAAACCCTTTTGACATTATTAACTCGTTCAGTCTCTCTTCATGGAACCACAAAGACTGAGCAGAGGATCCGTACTAAGAATGCGAGCTGCACCAGGCTTTCTGTGCGCACACACACAACTGGACAGCTTTGTATACATGTTAGCAGTAGTCATGAGCAGATTGTGAGGGGAATGCACAGACCTCAAGAGACAAAGCGCCAAGTCTTGTAGCAGAAACAGCCAAATGAAACTCTGCTGGGACTAGAGACACTCAAGAAAACCATGCAGCACTCATTCAGAATAACAGCTCCAAAAAACTTGTCTGAATAAGGAGATGTATTCTTTCATACTACAGGTGTCCCTCTGAGAACAATAAATTCTGTCAGTAGGATGGAAAAGGTCAGTGCAGCGGGACAGACAACTAAGAACAAGATCATCAGTTGCCTGCCGAATGCTAACAGGGTGGTCTCACATCTGGACTGCCCTCCACTCCGGGCTGAAGAAAAAAACTCACGGTGTGGTCTACTCAGTCACCACAAATGCAGGACAGAGACAACAATCCTGAAGGCAGAATCCAGGTAGTAGTAGCTACCAGGCCAAAGGATAGGACCAACTCAATAACGTGCTTTCCCCATATCACAAAATGCAATCTGGATTCAGAGACAGACTGAAGACAGGCTTGAGCAGATACAGCTATAAAGACCCAAGGGCAAAAAAAATGGATCAAGGCTACCGATAGGTAAGGTCATTTAAACTAAATATTGAGGGAAAGCCAACAGTTTGGCAAGACAGGTGGTCTGGAAACAAGTCTCTTGCAGGGAAGTCACAACAATTTTGTGTCCTTAATAAAAGGATAGGAGAGAAGCCAAAAAATAGTCAGGGAGCAAGCAAACAGCATACTGTAGCCCCAGACATCCCTCTCAAGCCTGCAGAGAAAGAGAGAGAGAGACAAGACACCACGCACATGTTTCTATACAAGCACCAAGGGTTTAAAAAGCAAGGCAAGTGAACGGCCATGCCCTGGTTTCATGTGGGGCTATTAGTGTAACTAGCACCTCTGAAACCTGGTGGAGGGAGATAAGCAGCAGTACATGGTAATGAGTGGGTACAAGTTACACAGGAATGAGAGCAGGCTGTGCTGGTGAAGGTGAACATAAAGGAGCCAGGCATTGAGGCATGCGCTAGTGAGCTTATCAGAGAGTACAACCAAATTAACTGTATCAGCAAGTGGCACAGATTCCCCTACAACTGCACTCCCATGCCCAGACATCACAGTATCTATCATCCACACCATCCAGAACAGGGCAACAACCACAAAACTTTAAGAGAGATGAGTGAGGCTGTGATGGGTATAAGAGGAGAAGCACAAGTAAGAGATGATGCCTCCAAGGCCTTTTCTTCAGCATATCCTGAGCAGTATCCAGGAACTAGTGGGTTTGACTTTCAGCATATCATCAGCAGCTTTTTGTACCTTAACACTGCCCTTAACACTGATGATAGCCTTGTATCCCTAATACTGTAAGTTTAGCTTGAAGAGAAAGCTGACTAAAAGCAGAGGCTCTTGTTCAAAGAAAATTAAAAAGGAAAAGCTAGCAAGGAAAAACACACCCAGGAGGTGGGAAGACTATTTGAAGAAGTCATTAGAGTAAACATGCATCTCTTAAGTGGAAAAAGATTTAGAATAAAAGCCAGTGTGGTTAACCAAGTGGGACAATTAACAGTAAAATGAGGCTAAATAGAATAACTGTCCAAATAATGAAAATGTAAAATCAAAGTCTAAAAATGTAAAATCTGCAGTTGTGCCAAAACACACCAAAGAGCCTCAGAATTTTTCAAGTCACAAGCACTAATAACAAAACACATTGACAAGTCCATGATCACAGGGCTAAGGGAGGCTCCAGGGAAGATAACACCATAGCAGAAAAGCTAAAGAAACTCTTATTCATAAGAAGCTGATAAATCCTAGTAACAGTCACAGGGATTAACACACACCCCTGCCTCACACCCCCCTCCGCCCCAGCAGCACTGAAGGGCTCAAGCTCCATACTGCACTCTTGGGGAAAAAGGGAGGAAAGCTCATATAAACAGAGTAATGAAGTGCACAGAGAGTAGAGACTGACTGAGGAAGACTCACAGATCCCAGGGACGCAAGTCCTGTCTCATCTGTCCATTAGAATCCCCTGAGCATGGGCAAGCAGCAGCTTTGTGTGACACGTTGAACTTTTGTTTCTAATGAACCAATTTAAAGATCGCTCTTCTAAAAGCTTCTGCGTAATGTAAGGCATTATAAAAGAGCAGCTTCTTTGAGTTAAAATCGTTTAAAAATTTGAAGAGTAATAAGAGGTCAGCTCTCCCAGTGGAGGTGAGACCCAACAGGAATCTCTGTAGCTCAGCTTTTTATAAATGACTCTGAAAAGGCAATTAGCAAAGGGACAAATTGAATGATTCAGAGGAGTTCAAAGCTTCAAGTCAACTGAGAGAAAAGCATTAAGTCACTCAAGACCCAGTAAGTGGACAAGAAAGTGGCAGACAAATTTCAGCATTGAAAAACAGAGACAGGGGGAAAAAAGAGTAGCTCTACTATGCCTGCATATTACAGGTCTACATCAGCAATCACTGTCAGGGTGTGTATTATGGAGACGTTGCAGGTAGGGTCACAAATAAATGTCACCTCATTGTTGAGGAGCAATCAGAAAGGTCTAGCACTCTGTAGGAACTGTTAAGAAAGAGAAAGGATAAAAAAAACATATTGGTTCTGCTGCTGTACCACTGCCAGGTCTGCTCAGCTACATCGTTCTGCACAGTTGTGGCACTGTGGTCTTCCTCATCATCACAGCAGTGATGTAGAGAGCTAGACAGGGCACAGAGAGCCACTCTCCTTGCCACAGAGAGGAGCAGAAATAGGAAGGGCTTTTGTCTAAAATCACAGCAGCAACTATGCTGGAAAACATGATACAGAGGCAGGTATGGTTATGACAGACACCAAAAAAAAATCAGGAGTGACCCAGAGAAAATTAACTGTATTTGTTATTCAGGGTTACTCATAGCAGTAGAATTAAGGGATACTAAATAAATGATCATATAGTAGGTTTAAACAAACAAAAGGAAGTTTTTTTTCCCTCCCTTCCCATACAATCTAATTACATTGTGGAACTCATTGCCCCAGGATGTTGTGGATGCCAAATGTATCAAGGGAGTCAAAAGTCAATTAAGCAAATTCATGGACTGGTCCATCAGTGTCTATTAAACATGATGATCGAGACGCAGCTTCTGGCTGGCAAGTCCCTAAACACCATGAAGCTTTACCATGGGATGATTATTTTGTGCTTACTCTATTTACTTCTCCCACCAAACACAGACAACCACAGTCAGATCCAGGACCCAAGTACCAGAGGTCTCAGATTGGTGAAGGCTCTCAGAGTTTACGTGGACATTCTCTGGTCTCACTTCTGGTCTACTTACAACAGAACTGGACTGCCTCTTTGTTCATGTCCTGAAGTGACACTAAGCCTCCTGAAAACAGGATGGGTTGCTAGTATCTTGGGCTAAAATTCAAGCCTTAACTTCTGGAGATTTATAGGACATGAAATCCAAAATCACACCCAGATGTCAGTCCTTTGTTTGGATGCCATGATTTATAATCTGAGTGACACTTCCTCTTCTGTCTCCCTAACAATGACAAAACAAAGGGCTATAAACAAATCCTGTCTCCAGATGTTCTTTTGCCCTCATTAGCAACGAACTTGGCTAATGCTATTTCATCAGCCCTTTGTTTCAGGGTGGCAAGCCAACATCAGCAAGTGGAGGACACTTTGATGGGCTCCCCTCGCTTGGGATGTGACAAATTCCCAGGACACTCCTGCCCAACAGTCACTATGATAACAAGCAGGGAGCTGAATTACTGCCCTCAACAACGTTTGGTACGTGGAAAAACTTGTGCTTGTTAATTGCGATTGCCCCATAAAAATCCCCCTCGGGCAGCCACGTGCAATCCCTATGAAGATCAGCCCTACCCTTGCAGTCCACTGCAGCAGCAGCCCAGGTGGAGATGACATTTCCCCTTTGAAGAGCCTCCCCAGCACTGGAAGTGCCACACCTACTCACCAGATCTATTCCTAGACGTACCAGTTTTTATTTATTTTTCTCACTGGCTATTACACTGGTGCAAAGAGACAAGGTTGAGAATCAGTCACACCAGGCACATCAGTAGGCAACAAGACAAAGATTTTCCATTTCCTTTGAAGCCTGCTATCCATTATTTTTGATAAAAGGTGCAGCAGATTTATTTCCCTGGTTTGAGCACTCCTAAGCCTCTTTACTAAGCCTGGCAGGAAGAAGCTCAAGGCAGATGCCAAACCCTGCAATCTGTTTATGTGTGGTAGAAATAATCCCTTTGCCTGATGCCTGAGAGAGCTGAACCCTGACACCTATGGCAGCCCCTGATGGACTGTCCCTTGAGAGCAAAAGCAGAGCCAGTGACAAGCTTTCTTCTTCCCCCAGAGAACCTTTTTTCAACCAACCAACCATGCCAGGTCTCTACAGGGAGAGTTGGTCAGTTTCTCCCCTCCTTTTCTCTTTCTACTCCTGCAATTTCACTTGTTTCTACCCTTATTCACTTCACAAATTAACACATGGAGCCCAAAGAAATCCCTGTAAAAAGGCACCACAGTTCCCAAAGCCACCCATAGTTCCAGATAAGCATGGGCCAAGCAAATGAGGCCCTTTTGGTTGCCTGCCTGCCTTGAAAACATGAAGTCAAACTACACAAGTCAGACCACCATTATCAAATCCTCAGTACTAGGGTAAATGGAGACATTTTGAACCAGAACAAGCTGCAGAGGAAAAGGAAAGCCAATCATGAAAGGAATAAATCAAAGGGAAGTAGTTGTCACTTCACTTTTGACATGGAGTGGCTGATCAACTTTTACTGTGGAGGAACAAGGAGTGAGATAGCAAAGATCCACTTTCACTCCACTCTCAGGATGCCCAAGGACTTTCACATCCCTGCACAGAGAACAGCTGCTGCAAGTCTTTACATCTCATAATGATAGATTCCTCATTTAAAAATAAACCAGTGCAGCCTGGGATATGTGCCAAAACATCTCCCCCAGTTTTTCTACGTCCTACATTTTAGAGGCAGCTGATGAGCTCCATCTTCACTGATGACTCAATCCTTGCTTTAATAATTCCCCATGTTCCCATTAAAATCAGTGCATTGCCCTCACCACCTTTAAGTTTCCCCACAGCTTCAGTCCCCTGCTTTGGCTGCTCTTGTTCAACAGCACCAGCAACCTTTGAAATTCTTTTGGTGACTTCTCCCACAGGTATCACCATTGAACTATTTGTGTACAAGCCCTAAACAAAAGACTCATAAGCCCCACAACAAAAAACTCAACTTCTACAAAGTTTCTCCATCTCCAAAAATACAAGCAAGTTGCAAATTAACAGTTTGGGGGCAGCTGGAACAAATACTGTTATTCCTCACATACCAATTTTGACTTTCAAGTTGATTTGTTCCCTAAAACTTACAGTAAAAGGGATCCAAGGTTTGCAAACAAGGTTCAAACTCACCATGTTGTGCAACATGCAGGCTATCAAACCTGGGATCTCATTACACCCTCTGCCTCCCACTCTGGTTTGTGTTCCCTTGTTACATCTTGTTTCAAATTAGACAGAAAGTTCGTCATGCCAGCGGCTCCCTATGGCACCACTGCAGCAAACAAGATTAATAAGCAGACTAAAGGCAGCTCTCAAAAGCATCAAAACACAAAGAGGAAGCCAAAGAGATGTGGGAAAGTCCATGACCCTGCCGTGAATAAAGACCAATTCTCAAGATGCTTGAATAACTTTAGGACATCGGTGAACCTCTCTATCATTAGTTTCATTTCTCACTTCTAGCCTCAACGCTTCACAGATTTAAGTGAACATGAGTGAAAAGATGCTTTGCACAGCTGTTTTCATCAGCACAGCTCAAAAGATTTAAGTAGTCCGTGCAAACTGGGTCATTTGTATTGTAGACAACAGGGCACACTCAGCAAGCAGGGGACATCAGAATTTTATCAACAAGAAAATAATCTATCCTTTGTCAGCAGATTGTGCTGTCCTAGCCCTGGATCTCACATCTCCCAAAATATGGGCTTGCAACTTCCTTACTCCCCCAACTGGATTATAGGGCATATATTGGAATTATCTTTCCTGCAAAAATAGCTAGTTAGGGGGTGCTATCTGACCAGTTTTCCCACCCAGTTGCCCCCAGAGTCCTACATGCTGTCCTTCCATTAGGGCATACAAGGACCTGCCATCTATCTAACCGGCTATCATCTCCTTGGGGCTTTCACACCAACTGAATAATTTTTCAATAGCCTGGAGAAGCTGACCTGGGAGCATTGCCTTGCTTATTAGCTGAACTATGGAGGCAGGAGATATTGCTACCGGCCAGTAAACTAGTCACTGGCTAGGGTAAAACACTTGACATCTTCCCCAAAGCTGAGTTTGAGATTCAGTAACAGCCCCAGACTCACTCGTCTGCTGCTGAGGTCCACAGTAACCACACTGAGCCTGGGAGGTGAGGGAGAGCTGACACCACAGCTATTTCATCCCGCTGTAGCGAAGACAGCTTCATCCCCTTTGCTGGACGTGATCTCTATAACAAGCAGCTTCCAGCGATGGAAATTCCCAGCCAAACAACTCTTAACAGTTTAGGTGCACAACAGCCCATCAGATGTCACTGCTTCCCACCTTAACTGCTTTCCCCATCCCCCCCACCTTCACTAAGAGCATGCCAACCCACTGCCAACACTCTCAGGCACATCATGACCATATTTTGCTTCTACAGGACCAGCGAACACCAAAAAAAAAGTGGTCCTGGCTATTTTCTCCGGGTACATGCAGTGGGACTGCCCTAATGGCACTGCCAGTTTGAGAACAGCACACCACTGGACAGCACCGCTGATGAGAGAAGAGGGCGCTCTGGGCAGCAGAGGAAGCACGCAGTACCCACGCTGATGAGGACAGTCACAGAAGCCAGCAGCACTCCTAAGCCGAGCTGCCATTCCATTGGGGATTTCCCAGTTTCAAACCAAATTAGTTTTGCTTTTTAAATCATTCTCTATCCAACTGGTGATGAGGACAAGAGGACTCACAAGGAATATGTGAACTTCCCCCTCTTTTGGCTTGCAATACTAGTTACAAAGCCCTACAAGTGAGACCATCCTATTTGCATGCTGTGTAACTTGGCACTGCAGCTTTCCTGCTGGGAAGAAGGGTTCCTCGAGCTGAGTCAGGTAGGATTGTCCAGGAACAAAACTCCTTTTCTACAGAAAAGGGAAAAGAAGTTAGTTATCTCCTGCTTCATCCCAGAGCTTTGGAGCAAACGCACTTATGGCCACAGCAAGCAAGTACTTGGAACACTGCAGTGATGTGGTTTAAACAAAAGAAACCAAACCAAAACCCTCTTTCTTGAGCATGGAGTTAAGCAGACCCCAGGCAGTAACGGGTACATGATGAATAGCAAAACCCTTCTGAGGCAACAAGCGTAAGTCAACCCAGATGAAGAGTTTCTAATTATTTCCTGCTCCCCCACCACCTTTGTCTGTTCCTTGGAAAGCCCATACACAGTACAAGGGTATCCATAAAACAAACATTTGGCTGCTTTCTTGAAGAAAGCCTAGAGAACCCAAAACTGGCTGTGTGGGCAGAGTCCTCAGCAGGGTACAGTAACTGAAGCAAGAAGAAATCTCCTCAGGGGCTGCTGTAGCATTTGGGATGGGGGAAGTGGAGCAGAAAACTTTATAGAAAAGCTATTTACATCTGTTTGACCCTTGTAAAACAGGTCCCCAGGCTCTTCCACACTTGGAAGCATTTGGATGACAGGCTGCAGCAGCTGTTTGATCCCTCCCAGGGGAAAGGAGTGGTGCAGACTTGCCATGGGTACCCACCAAGCACTGTATACAGCCCATACCAAGAAGTGGGTGTAGACAGAAGGTGGGACATAGCAGGTTCCCTGTGAAGACTAGGATGCTGCCTGCAGTGCCACCTCTGGCCTCACAGTCTCACGTTTGCTGGAGTAGCCGAAGAAAGTGAAAGATGCCTGCACTCTCCTCCAGACTCCACCTTGCTGCCCCAATCTCCCCTGACAGAAGATAAGTAGGCTACTTATCTTCTCCTACTCAAATCCCTCGATGTGCTTGCCAAAGCCCAGCCTGCTACTGGATCTGGCTGCCTGGGTGCTGCCAGCACCTGCAAGGCTGCAGCTCAGCTCTGGGCTACCACAGGACCAAGTGTCTCTGAAGTCTGGTCTTCCCTTTCTTTGTCCCAAGTAACCACTGACCCATTCCGCACCATGTGCTAGCCTCAGACCTTGTAAAGCCAATCCCATGAGGCACAGAGGAGGAGGGTCCCCATATACTAAGACCAAGAGAGTCCAAGACAAACACTTCTGCTGTTGCTGAACCTAGCATGGCCACACACAAGTGCCCAACCCATCCAGACACAGCTCTGAGTAGCTCTGGCAGCTGGTTCAAAGCCAGGCTCAGAACTCACTTCCTCAGCCTGCCTCTACATTTGCTAGCCCAACCTTCCTTACTCAGAGGCCAGCACAAACTCCAGCTCTTCCTGCATCACAAGAGGAACAAAAACAGCAGTGTGGAGGTATTCTGCTTACTAGGGGAATCATGAACACTGGAGGAAAGGGGTGACAGGGCCAGACTTGCACAGTCGAGCCATCCCCCGACAAACTTCGTGCCATGGGTAGTAGACAACAGGGTTCACAAGAGGTAGCAGGTAAATGCTGATGCATCTGTCCTTTCAGAAGGACAGTTTCAAGTCTTATTCAGGACAGCACTGGGTGTGACAGCCAGCTCTGCTGCTGGCTTCTGTCACCACTTCTCACATTGCAAGATGAAGCCTTGCTTTATCTACCACTTCAGAAAGACAAAATGGGTTTTGACCTCCTCTTCCACTGTGCGTGCCACGATGGATGATGGACAAAACATCACAATGCATGGCATGCCCTTACCCCAAGGGCTAGCACAGAGAACACAGGAGTGCTCTGCCCCACAGCACTGGCTACCACATGACAGATCCCCTCTTTCCCTGGGTACGGGGCATCCCACTGTGGCCATGGCTCCCTACTAGGCTCATACCCAGCAGGCACCAACACCATGAGCAGCCAAGCTAATGTTGCCTCCTTCTCTGGCCTGTTGAGCAACCACCAGTGGGTGGACACACACCCAAGCTAAACACAGCTCCAGTACCACCGCTCCCACCAGCCATGGCTTATACCCAGGTCACCAAACACATTCTTGCTTTGGGTGCACTAGTTCTCACGCTCCTCCCCGGGAGGGAGCACACGTTGCTCAATTCAACTTGAGCATGTTTCCCCTATGCTGAACCCGGAACCAGGTTTCACTCATCACAAAATGTGCCAGCCCTTCTTGACCTCACAGGCTCTGTCACAAAAACAAGAGGACACAATGCTACCACCACGATAGCCAGAACTGGCCTGTACCTTACCACTTAGGCTGCAGCACGACACCCTGTCCTCTACATGCCGGGTTGCACACTGGCCCGTGACTTAATGGTGAGGGAAAAGGTCTCAGTGTTGCAATTGCCATTCTCACTAATCCCTGCATTTGACTGCCTCTGAGCACAGGTCAGCCTGTGATGCATCTGAAGTACAGAGGGTTTAAAGGCTCACAATGCCTCCTCAGCACAGCCTTTACCTCCATGTGACACATCTGGCTTTTGCAATCTATGTTAGCACTCATCTGCCCTATTTCAACTTCAAAGCACTCTGCAAGCATTGACCAATTAATCTCTCACCACCCTCAGAGGGAGGTGAGCAGCTTTATTTTTATCCATTTCCCCATCAGTGAGAAGGAGAGAGTTAAGTGCCTCTCAAGGCCATCCCTAGCTGAGTCTCAGCTGACTGCATTTGACTCCCAGCCCCAGGCTGGGACCATAGAGGAACATACTGATACATCTCAGGCAGCAGAAATGCTGCCAATTCAATCACAGCCACCTAAGCAGAGCTGTCACCAAGCACCTCTGCTTTTCCCTGTGCCTCATATAACAGAAAGTGTTCAAGGAGCTGAGTCCATTGATGACCTGGAAGAAAAACTATCTGAAACAAGATACCGAGACAGAGCAGGCCACCAACACACCGCAACCAGGATGGGCTGGAGAGCTAGGTGCAGACACTCAATAAAGAACTTTTAACAGGCCCATAAAAAGAGTCTACCTCTCACAGTAAAAACCAGAAGCCAGCAGGGATAGTATCATGGTTGGTATGACTGAAGGTAGACAGACAAAATATGCCATGAGCTACTGGCAGTGCTTTTTAGCTTTGACTAAAAACCAGAGCAAAATAACCCAGCTCTTTCTGCACTTCAGATCACACGTTTCCTCCAGTTCAGGCAGACCTTGATTTAGGGAACCCCACAACCCTCTAAGGTATTAGGAGGGGCAGTGAGCTAGGCATCAACCAGGAGACTGCAGGAAGTTCACATGTCACACTAGCATGGTGGCAGTTCACTCTGGGTGGGATGTGTGTTCCCATAAGTGATGCCACCTCCTCACCAATCCTTTCTATCAGCCAGGACTCACTTCAAACTCTTCCAGCAAGCAGCAGAGCAGCCACCTTTACCACATTCACAGCCCCCAAAGCGTAACCAGCCAAAACAGCATTTTGCCACCTGCAGTGACCATTTCTTTGTTGAAGACATAGGTTGTGCTACTCCCTCACCAAGCAGACAGCTGGGCAGAGTTCCCATGCAAAGGCACCGAGGTGTGCTCAGGAGGGAAGAAACCACTGTGGTTCCTAACACCCCTAAAGATACAGGATTGCGCAGGGTGCACAAGGGTTGCACACTAGACTACATTGTCAGTCATGGCTGCATTTATCACAACCTTTTCATGGATGAAACAACTTGCTCAGGAGAAGGGAGCTCCTAAGCTTCAGGAGCACTCCCTGTTCACATGAGACAGGATTGGGAGGTCACTCCCAGCTCCTTTTCACTTCAGCAGCAATTTCTGTCCCCAGGGCTCCTTAGAGCAAGCAAAATTCTCTTTAGCTTTTGCAACACCACTGACCCAGAGCAGGACTCTAGTTCCTCCACCGTGGCTCCAGTGGCAGGGTGAATGCACAATTGCAGAGTTTCATTTTTCTCATCATTTGCAGTGGTTGTGGCTCAGTGCTAACTGCTGACAATTATTCATTACCATTCATCCCAAGGTCCCAAATTGCTCACTAAACCCTGTGAAGTTGTCAGGATCCCACAGCCTTCTGGATGGAGAGGGGCAGCCTTTGAACAAAGCTCGGCAATGCCAGATCGATACTGGAAAGAGCTGAAATCAGTCCAGCATCTCACTGAAGCAGCAGGAGACTTTCAGGCACATGAAATGCAATTCTCTAACTGCAGTTATTAGAGACAGTGGAGGGAGAAGTCTTCTATTACAGATACAATACCATCCCAAGGGAAGGCTTTTCTTAGCACCAGGAATCACTGAATACCTGTTTAAAATAGCTCACATAATGTGCATTAAATTTATTGCTAAGCACAGACCTTAAGCCACAGTAGCACCTTAAAAAGCCACACTTGCCCACCTACACAAGAGGTGTCACGCACACCTATGGTATGGTTGCAAAGAGGCTTTAGGGAGAGGAGGCAGAGGTGTGGCTCCCACAAGAACACCCCAGGGCACAGAGCATAGGGCTGGCTCTCAGCAGACAGTGCCACCTGCTGACTTCTGTCTCATCCCATCCCTCCTACCAGGGCAATTCTGCACCCTCCCAGCTTATCTAATATCTCATGTGCCACTCAGACCCCAAAAGCAGGAGCAATTCTGTGTAATATTCTTGGCTGCTCAGTGGATCACTCCTGCTTTCTACGTGGATGCTGGATGACCCACTGTCTCACCATGACCATCAGTGTAGCACATAAGTTAACATGACATGCCAAAACCATTCTTCAAGACAAGCAGGACAAGACAGGGACCTGCACTGGGATACAACAAGAAGTTTCTGGGTGTGCTGCAGTATTCTCCCCCAAGGTGCCTTTGACTGGGAATTCTTTTCTTTGATATCTTTCTTGCTTATTGCTATCACTTATTCCCTCCTAAACTACAGCACTTTTTCAGGCACAGAGAAGAGCCCAAATTGCTTAGAAACACCTTGGAGATCACCCCACATTGTTCATACACCGTGATTAGATGTGCATTTGGATATTGCCAACGCACTGCATATCTACAGGCTCAAAATGTGTTGGATAATGGCTTTAGGGTTTACCCTGACCCCATAACGATGCAACACTCTCAAAACTCCTGTGAACTCCTCTAGGCACGACATGCAACATGACCCAAACCAGAATCCAAACGTGGAGGAAAGCCACCAGGCTGAGCAGGGGGCCCTCAGGTGTTGGGAATACCCTTGGCATTCAGTACAAGAAGTTTTGTATTAGATGAGTGGATTCTTTACCACATTCCCAAGCTTATAAGCCTTGAAATTGCTCTTCTTTTAGTTATAAGTGGCTGGAAGGTGGAATCTGTTTTCAAGCCCAAATTTGCTTTTCAATTAACTGGCTAACAAGATGCTTAGGTCACATTTTACTTCATCCCTTGAAGAGAAATTCTCCCTTTATAAAAGAAAATTCAAGTTACAGAGAAAAACCTCCAGAAAAAAAGAGTGCCAGCATATCCTTTGTCTATGAGCTACCATTATTACTGATGATTTACCCTGCAGCAGTCACTACAAGCCCCAGTGCCACTGTGCCAGGTACTGAATAATCCGCACATATTAAAAGGCAATATTCTCTGCTGTAGAAACTGTAAGGAGAGGAAAGGCAAAAGAGAGCATCAGTCACATGTGGAAGTAAAGCCAGAAATTAATTGACTAGTCCGTTACACAAAGAAAGGCAATACCGAGTTGTGCACACTAATTTGTGTATAAAACATGCTTATTAGACATATTAAAGGCCACAGGACATTGCTATCAGTCTGTATAAACAGCATCAGCTTGTACTAGCCCCAAAACTTCCCTTCTCCTGCCCTGCCTTCCCCTTACAGACACTTCACTCTAATTTTAGCACTAATTAAATTAAACCTCTGACTCACCTCATATCTCTGAGTTAAGCTTTTATGATCTTTGCTACAAGAACTTTCCATGCTGTTACTTGGCAGCTTTCTCCCAAACACACTCGACTACCTTTTCCACAGCTTGGCAATGATCACCAGCTCACAGGAACATGTACAGTGCTACAGCCTTGAAGAACTGTCTCCAAAAAAAAAATCAACTCCGGCCTTATACATCCATGGTCTGCTGGCAGAGCATAGCAGTGTTGCACTGCCCTGACTCCACGGGAGGGAACTCAAGGATTTAATTAACATACAGATCACACTCCAGAAACCAGGAAGACAATATCCAGAGCTTTCCACTGTTAGCCAACCACCTTACCGTCAACCAGAGGTTGCAGCTAGGCTCCTGAATGAGCCTGTGAAGGAACAAGACTTCTAAGTGCTAGAAAAATTTCACAGTCAGTTTGCAAAGAGGAAACTGAGTCCATTGCTCCCAAAACCCCTTCTTGAAATCCTTCTCTAACTGAAACTCTACCAATGCTAAAATGCTAAAATGCTTCTAAAGAGCCTGCTCTGACTCTCTTGCTGTGGGAGTTAATTGTTGAGCACAGAAATCAGTGCAGGTGCCAGCACAGCAGGGCTACCTGGCACACACGGAACAACTGCCTGCCCATGAGCGAAGGCAGATGTAGACACACTTCCACAGAAGGGCTTGTTCTCCTGAGCTCTCAGAGAGGTCCACCCTGAACGTTCTATTCAAAATTCAGTCAACTTTGCTGCCGCCCCCCCCCCGAAACACACAGTTTTGAATCCAAAAATACTAGCTTAGATAACACACCAACTTTCAAATAAAGCTCTGTGAAAGCAGGACAATCCTTAGAAGTGTATACGGCGCTCTGCTACCCCAAGTATCATCATTACCTGGGCATGAAATGAAGACCTCACATTCAGCCTGAAGATCTTTTGTGACACAGCTATAGCAGGATCCAGCTTCTTCCCAAAACAGCACCCAAAGCACTCCCCACAATCCCACTGCCACCTGCCCAAAGCCACCAACCTCCCTCTGAATTTGGGGGACTCAGGTTTATACCATCAAGAGTCACATGCCTTGGGTCAGCTGAGCTTATTTCCCAGTCATTTCTTTTCAATGTCTCCTCCAGTCAGAGTGGCACAGGAGAACCAAATTCAATTAACAGGATTAATACCAATTAAGCCCCTATTGCAGCCAGGGTTCTGCTCTTCAGGCCTGGAAAGAAACTACATGTCGCTGCAGCAAGATAAGTAGCAGGTGATGCCAAAAGCTTTTCCTTTCCAAGGAATCGCCTCCTCCTCCCCTTCTCTGCTCAGAATTTGGCCCAGATGGAGCCAATTCCTTTCCAGCCTGCTCCTGCCTCAGCTCTGCTCACTGCACATGGGAGAGCTCAGTCTCCTCTGAACACCAGTTACAGGGTCTGAATAAACCATCTCGAAGCTGCTTCTATGCCTGTAGAAAAACCCCAATCCTGTCTCACAGCGTGTGTGGGAAACAGCAGAGCGCTCGGAAGCAAAGGAGAAGTTCCCTTTAACTTGCCTTTTCTCGCATGAAAGCACAACCCTGGTGTGCAGGGAGTCCCTGTGAAGAGGAGCCGTGCCAGCTCCCCACACTCTGAGATGTTCCGACTCCTCTGGTCCACCCTTCTCTCTGTAGGATCCATTCTTCCAGGCAGGAAGGGAGTGTCACTCCGGCAATTTGTCCTCCGGTCTCACTCGGTTTTCACAGCACCTCACACTAGTTATTTTAGCTGCAGAGCAGCTTTCTGGCTTCCTGTGTTGTCCCTCCGTGTTCTTTCTAATTGCAGGCTTTGAATATTACCAGCATTTAGCAGCTGTTCTTCTTCTGGGGCGAGGGGGGGGGAGACACACCCCCCAAATCTTTTATTTAAACTTCTTCTATAACTAGTGGAAATGTGACCTAAAACGTAAGCAGATGTCCCTCAAGTGCTCGCCTTTCTCACCTTTCCAAGGGGTTCCTTTTAGCCACCTGTTCTGTGAATTGTTGAATTCATCAGTCCCAAGCTGGAACAGGGATCTCTGCCTCACTCTTTCCACAAAGGGCTCCACATGCATGGGTGGGAGTTGGAGGCTCCTAAGTCCAGTGCTGGCCCACTGGTGTCCTCTCTCTGCTGTGCCACCTGTGAGTGAAATACTGAACCAAACTGGACAGGTTCATGAGGGCTCCTGTCCATGCAGGGGCAGAAGATATCTCCATCCAATAAACAGAGCAGCAGCAACTGGGAGCTGCAAGGTCTCACATTGGTGGGTGTCTGCATTGCACATGGTGTGTGCAGCAGCCAGCAAGCAAAACAGAAAATGGCATGTGACTGTAGCCACTTTGACAATCTGAGGTTGGTGCATGCAGTTCCTCTTTGACCAGGGTGGGTTCTGCACAGCAAAAAGTTGCCTGAGCCCTCAGAAGAGAGCTGGGATTGATTTTTGCCAAGCCCTTGAATGTTTTGAAGTCAGAGGCAAGTGCCCGAGGGAACTTGTGACGGAGTCACCAGCAAAAGCATTCAAAGATCACAAACCAGACACAGATGATCATGAATCATAGCTCAGAAACTGCAAATGGTTCTTCGACCTCCTCAAAATAATGGCATTTACCAGCAACCAGCCTGGTTGGGGTGGTTCACATTTTCCATCCTTCTTCTGAACCTGGGAAGAGAAAGCAAAAGCAGAGCTGCTCCTGCAGCCCTGGTGCTGTGAACTGTCATGATAACAATGAGATGATGTGACTCTTGGCACAAGCTCACACATGTTGGTAGTGCTGGGGTTATGGGAAGAGCTCTGTGGGAGCCTCTGCTGATTATGAAGGTGGGCAAGGGGTGACTCCTCCACATACAGTCTGGACAAGCTCATAGCACCCCTCTGGAGTTCTGTAAGTTGGTAGTGCTGGCTATGAAGGAGAGAGGGATGCTCAATCCTGGTCCTCATCTACCTCCAGGGCTCATCTGACTGGGGGCAGGTGAGGCCAGCCCCACACTCACCTTCAGAAGTCTGGAAGAAGTCAAGATAATTTTGTTTGAAAATGCTTCCCCACTTTTCAGCCAGGAACATGTGTGGGTGATGTTGAATGCACTAACATGGTAAAACACCATGTGTTCCTTGGGTCCAAGTGCATGGGCAGTCCTGAAGCTTTAGTCAGAGCAAGACCTCCATCCCACTAAAGTACATGCAGTAAAGCTATCAGAGTGTCATCAATGTTTTAATCCCTGATTTAAATATTAATATAATGAAAGAGCATAAAGCAGTACCCCTGAAAGCACCAGGTCACCTGGTCCAGCAACCTGTTCTCAGAAAAGACCCAGGAACAGCTTCCATGTTTTTTGCCTCCCCAGTCCACAGCTGATTTTTTAAGTTTCGTAATCCTCAATCTAGTTTATAAATGCACAGCATCATAAATGCAAAACTGGGCATCATGATAATTATTTACATAACACTTATTTACTTAACACTTCTGTCACTAGCTGAGTGTTTCTGTAGAGGCTTTAGTTATCATTTATGCATCTTTTGTTCCATGTCCATAAAAATGCCAGGGCTCTGCATAGCTGAAAGCTGAATTTACACGATCCTGGAAATGGCAGAGCCAGGATTCAGTGATCACCTACTTACCAGTAATGTGTGATCACCCTCGATGTAATAATACCGGTGGACCCTTATGGAAAGGGTGATCTCCAGCCACTGGGCAGCATCACAGTTCAGCCTGAGCAGAGGAGCAGAAAAGCTGAGGGATGTCTCAGCTAAACAGGCAGATTCAGAAGTGCATGATCAGCATCACCAGCTGTTCCCAGCATGTCTGCCACTGTCTGCTCCTGGCAAGCATCTCAGCTGCCCCAAGCCTAGGCACTGCAGGACTGCCTTGAGCTTGGAAGCAGACTGGATTTCTTTGTCCAAAAAAACACTGAGGGGAAAATTTGGGATGCAACATCTTTGAGTATTTCCTACAAAACCCACAGCATAACATGGGAGCCTCAGCTGGTTTTTAACAGGAAAGCCAAGTTTCTTGCTAAGTGGGGCTTGAAACTTCTGGGGCTTCCAGAAGCTCAGAAAATGGGAACACATGAAGAAAGAAGATCTTGGCAGGGATGAATAAGGATAAGAAGAAAAAGCATACTGCAGGCAGCAGCCATGGACTTTGGCAGCCACTTCCCTCATGTAGAAGAAAAAAAACCAAGTTAAAAGGTGCTTGAGGAAAGGAGGTGCAGCAGTGAATTATTTAATTTCCATTACTAGAGCAAAAGGGCTGTTCCTCATACTGCTGATGGGCTGAAGGCAGAGCTTTCACCACAAGCACCTGGCTTTCACAACCAGGCTGAAAACGTACAAGGCATCAGAAATAATGTCCTATTTATTAGGGAAGCAATTCAAGTGCAAAGCTCATGGAGGGAGCTGATTACATGCCGAAATCAAAGGGAAATCCTTGATCGAAAGGAAATGTTTAGCCAGTATGTTCAAAGGCTCCCTAAATCAAAGACAAAATCCTTCTTTAATCAAGACCATTGACCAAGGCTGAAAGCACGTGGAGCCACCATCAATGCCCACAGCATTGCCTTTCATGGCAGAGCTGACAGTGCCCATGCTCATACCCCAGGTTCTTTCCCCCAGAACCACTTATGTATGTTCTGGGAGCAGCTCCCAGCACTGAAAGCACAGCTTTGCAGGGACAATAGCCATGAGCCATCAGCAAAGTTCCGAGGTGTCACAGTGTCCCTATTTTGGCTGTCTTAAACTTTCAGCCTCTGTCTTCGAGTTTGAGCAGTCATTAGGAAAAGCTCCAAGAGTTAATTGGGCCTTATCTAATCTCAGCCCAACAGCTAAAGTTTATCAGCAATTCCTGATTATCATTTATCAGCTTTGGGGAGATTTCACTTAGGCAAGTGTGTGACATGCAGACACGCAGATGAGGTCGGGAAGCGTTGCTTCTCCATCCAGGAGAGCAGGTACAAACACCTAACACAATGATCAGTGCATATCATTTTAATTGTGTTTAAAGCAACCATCTGTAGCACTAAATGCTGGAAGGGTAAGAGCTCACCAAGAATGAAGTTCATGTTTATGAAAGAATTTCTGAACTAACATGGGTCTCACAGCATCTCATGGCATTGTGAATTGGAAGAAAATCCATCTCTAGAAACAGGTTCACTGTTTCTACACTCTTCTGAGCTCTCTTCTCCCCTTTTTTGTATGTTCAGGATCAGATAGAAACATCAGTAGCAGCTCTACACCATTTGCACTGCTTTTGTCTTTTTTCTCACAAAATCTTATTTCTATCAGTCTGTGGAAAGTGCATGTCTCATTCTAAAACCTTTCCACACCTAATCGAAAGAATAAATGTTGTCAGACATGAAAGCCTTAGTTCACAGTTTGCATTACTTTTCCTTTCTGCACCTTTCTATTTTTTAATAGCCAGTTCTTCCCATGGAGCTAAGCAGACCAAGAACTCTACTGAAAAAGGCCTCATTCCCTTTGATTGTCCAAAATAGTACCGTGAGATGGTCCTAAAGCTTTCAGTCTCTTCTAGCCAAATATTTTATACAAATCAGAAGTATAAGAGTGTTCTTCTGAGTTCTGGACCAAGGAACAAGCTATTTATCAATAACCATTAGAACTGCCAATGGAACCCACAGGAGTAGCTCAAAATGCCAAATATTTCTGGGGTTGTGATGAAAGTCATTCACTTTTGTTGTTATCAGCTGGCTTGCAAAGCAATTGAAAGTTTTATAAGAACTTGACAAAAACATTGACAAAATGCATTCAAGAAATAGCAAAAATGCCATTAAAATATTCAGCACTTCAGACCTCCACTACAAATATCTCCTAGTCTTGGGGACATTGGGTCAGGTAAGGACAATGGAGGGGACAGGCTGTTGCTTCTCTGCTTGCTATTGAAAAACTTCTGCAGAAATGTCAGCTTGTTTACTTGTATTGTGAATCTCTGCAAGGATTAGGATTCCACAGCTCTCCTCCAGCAACATGAGGACGTTTGGTCATCATCATGGTGAATGTATTTTCCTACTATTCCTACAGCTCAATTCTGCTGCCTCCAATCCTTTTCCTATGCAGCTCTGGCTCCATCTCCTACCGGTGACCTGGCCAACCCTCCTTGTATCACCTCTGTGGCCAGGCCAACACACCTAGATATTATATGGACTTCATCCAACTTTTCTTAGAGTCAGTTTTCAGATGTAAACACTTCAAACTCACTTGGGGAAAGGAAAGGGGAACTGAAGGCAACAACAGTTGCAGGTAGACAGGATTCTCCATCCAAAGCTTATCAAGACTGGTTAATACTGGAGCTCTTTGTTAAGTTACCCACACAATTCAGAGTAAGGTCCAGCCCTGTTCAAGGCACACGTGATCCTTGGGAACTGGGACAGAACCAGCTGGCCTGAGCTCTGCGGCAGGCCAGAATAGACCAGATTATCCTCCAGAAGACTGTGACACCAAANCCTCTTTGTTAAGTTACCCACACACACAATTCAGGTAAGGTCCAGCCCTGTTCAAGGAACATGTGATCCTTGGGAACTGGGACAGAACCAGCTGGCCTGAGCTCTGCGGCAGGCCAGAATAGACCAGATTATCCTCCAGAAGACTGTGACACCAAAAAGAAGGTATACACCATATGCTTCCCATCCTGTTTGTCTCTGTTAAAGAAGGAATGGGTAGCGGGCGCTGCTTCTGGTTCAGAGGAAGGGGGAGTGTCTTGCTGGAGGAGACTGAAAACCCTGTTTGCCCAATCAGAAAATCACTTAATCACTCTGCCCTGGATCTCTCTGGCAGCTGCAGGGGCAGTCACATGTGGAGGCAGGATGCAGATAGGATTTAATAAAGAAGCAGTTTTATGAAGGAATTCTCTTCTCTGCTTTTGTTGTTTCCTGTAGGATTGGCTAAAATGATGCTTTCCAGGGAAAGCGAGAAGAGCAGAGCTCCATGTTGTTGCTCCTGGGTGATAAACCCCACATGCTCCCCATGCCTCCACATCCCATGGAAAACCTGCACAGGAGCCAAGCAGAAGGGCACAAACGATCAAGGGAGAAAGTCCTGCATGGAGCCAGCACATTCTGCACTGTTCCTGACCCAGGATCCCCGCTGAGTGGACAGTGGCAGCAGCCATCTCATGTGCTATGACCAGGGATGACCATAGCCCAGGTGTACCCACACCAACCACATCATCACCTAGAAAGTCATAACCGTTGACAGAAAGGTTTCCATGGGCTGAGTCTATGGGGTTTTGTGTCACTGCAGTGATAGGAAAGCATTCACAAATGGGTCAGAAGCTGGGCTGGGATGTGACCCTCACACCAGCGAGCTGTGCAATCGCATCCCAGCTAATTTCAGCCCATAATCCTTACAAACACACCACCTGCCCCCAGCATGTTCATCCTCCTCAGGAAGAATGTGATTGGCATTCAGGCAGGCCTCTTCTGAACAACCCACCAAGCTGTAATTTATGCAGTGCCTTTGTCTTCAGACACTGTTGTCAGCAATACCCTTCCTCAGACAAAGCTGCCGATGCCTGCAGATTTCCGAAGGTCGCTATCACAGACAAGCTGCCCTTGCTGAAAGATAACAAACAGAAGCTTTACTAAAAGTCAAAATCATCATTCGGTAATTTTCCCCCGTAGCTGTATTTAACCCTGTCCCTAGAAATCAGAAGCCTCAGAGCCAATATTTCCAGGACAGAAGATAAAACAAATTGACATACAGTCCTGGGCTCCAAAGACTGCCCTATAGCTGGAGAAAATAAGTAATGTTTTCATAGCAGCTTTCATGGGTTCCCTTTTCCTAAACTCTCATTATTCAATATCTTGCATGCACCCACAGCAACAAAACCGCTTTCTTAGCATCAGTGGGAAAGAATCCAAGGTAAAAATCACTCTGGACAAAATTATGGCCAAGAGGTTTTTTTTCCTTGCAGAAAAAAAGCAGTGTTAGAGCAGTATCCCCTGGATACAAAAGCAGCTGATCCCTGCTCACCAGCAAGCTCTCCCCTTGCTGATGCAAAACAGCTTGGTTTGTCTCCCATGCCTGAATGGATCCAGCTTGCACCATTCCTCTTCCCCCGGGAGAGTTACAAATCTTCCCATGGGGTCCTGAATAGAAAGACAACCTCCACCCCACCATGGGCACGCCACTGCATAGGGCTTGTTTTATTGCATTTTCTGCAGTTTCAAGCTTTCCAAACCATGTTGGGTACCACAGGCAAGGTTCTGGGCACAACCTGCAAGCTCCATCAGGTAACAAACCTTAGGGATTTTTCACCTTTAAACCCAAAACCCAACAGCTCTTTGAGCATCTTAGAAACTGTCTTTTGTGACATTCCTAGTTTTCACATTTGCATTAGACTTTCTCCAAACTTCACTCATGCCACCCCCTGCAGGGCAGCAGCAAGCTCCCTACCTGCCTTGTTGACCATCCTCCTGCAGATCACTTAAAGGTGACCTCCCTTTATTTATCACAAGGAAGTTCCAAATAACCTCCACCAAGGGACTCAAGTTCAGGGATGCCACCAACACAGGGCTATGGTGCAGGACTTCCAGCTTTGGCAGTAGAAATTGGGACACTGTTGGGATGGGGCTAAGTGGTCACCTCCCAACTGCAGTCCCAAGCACCACCAACATGTCTGAGCTTGTGCCAAGAGTCACAGCATTTCTCTGTTATCACCATAATTCACAGTACCAGGGCTGCAAGAGTTGCTCTGCTTTTGCTTTGCCCTTCTCTCTCTTATGGGTTCAGAAGGGGCTGGAAAATGTGAACCTCCCCAACTGGGCCTGTAGCCATTATGCCATTAGTTTGAGGAGGCTGAAGAAACATTTGTGATTTCTGAGCTGTGATTCATAATCATCTGGGTCTGGGTTGTGATCTCTGAATGATTTTGCTGATGACTGTGTTGCGATTTCCCCGAGGCACTGGTGACTTTTCTCAGTAGATCGAGTCTTAACAAAAAGCAGATTTCAGCCCTGGTACAAGAAGTGCTGCTGCAGTCTGTTATGGATATGCCATCACAAGGAAGGAGGTAGATTCCCAAATTCTTCATTCCCCTGCAATGCCATTTTTTTACTCCTTTACAACACTTCTCTACTGATAAAAATGTAACTTGAAAGCACTCAGATTTGGCCAAAGGATAACACAAACATTCACCTTGCAGTGGAGGATCACCTCTTCCTGATCACCACCTAGATGAAGACCTGTCGGTTCAGCTTGTCTCGTTACCCATCTTCCCTTCCCCACATTCTTTGTGTGGTACCCATTTCTCCACCCTGGTTTTCCAGAAGCTAGGAGAAGACACCATGAGCAATTGAAGAAGTTTTCTGTTCCACACTGTGTGAACTGGTCATCTCCCACAAGGTGACCACGAGGAAGCCATCCCAAACCAGCACCTGCTTTGGAGGCACTCCATTTCTCCACAACGTGTGCCATGCAAGGCAAGTCACACAGCACGGCTGCTGGAGCCGCCTGACTCATTTTTCTCTACTCCTCCAGCTGATGTGTTTGGAGGAACATGCTGCTCTGACAAGGTGACACATCCTAAGAAAGCCCACACTGCTGAAGACATCTCCCTGCTCCTTCTACCAAGAGCACCCAGCGCAATAGCAGTTTGCAGCTCTTTTTCATTCCTCCTCAGTCAAATAAGCCTCAAGCATTTCTGTTTGATTTTCCTGGAGGATATAGAATGGATGTCAATCAAGAGAGAGGAGCCATGGAATCCCACGGTTTTGAAAGCATCTCATAAACACACAGATGTCAGTCGAGGCACTTGGAAAGGAAGGGCAAATGCTAACAGTGTGACTTGTGCTTGGCTGTAGCAGGGTTAGCAGCCTATAGTGGAGTCTTCTCTTGGTAGAGTAAACTGCGCTTGAATTAGTTGGCTTGACTCAATTCATTGTGGAGTAAGTTCAGTCCACTGTATTGAATAATCTGCAGTTTCTTCAACCAGCTTCAGTAGAAGAGTACTTAATCTCTTACAGCTCTGGGAGGGGTTACAACATGAAGGTAAGTCAGTGCAAATCTCCCAGGAACCTAAACAATAAGAGGATGAAGAGAGAAGTGCCCAGGAGGCAGGGGGAGGTCAACAGCCTGTCTCTGCTTTGATGCCTCTGACTAGTGGAGGAAGAAAAGGAGAAAACTATACTGTTACACACACTTGAAACGTCCCAGGAGCCTACACAGCTCCCATCTGCAGAGTAGCTCTCATAAACACTGAGGATTTACCCATCAAACTCAAGTCTGGAAATGTGCCTGGATGTTTCCAAGGAATCTGAGGAAAGATGTTTCTGTTTCTGGACAATCAAACTATCACATTTCCTGGCTACAGCTAGGATTTCTAAACAGAAAAATGTGCAAATGTGTTTTACTAGAAGTAGGCACATCCCAAACAAGGATAATCAGAGAAACTCCTTTCAGCACTGCTCTATTTACATGCATTACATATTGAAGAGGAAAATCTTTACCCCAATTGCCCTGGCATATAACCATCAATGCTCTTGCTACATCCCCTTCCAGCTTTGGCAAGGGAGGGAGACCAAAGCACCAATTGACACCTTCTGGCTTGACTCACACTGTGACCCTGGCAGGTGTGCTGGAAGAGTGACAGGGGATAGTGCTGGATCAAGATGAACCTCTTTCCACTATAAAAAATGACCATCCCTCCCTCCTTTGCTCCTCAGAGTGTGATAACACCACACAAATCTTTGTCACAGGAACATTAAATGACCGCTTCGTGCCCACAGAGGGCCACTAACACCCAGCCCAGCTATTCACACCTGCTGAGCAGGTCAGACCCAAACCCATCTTTATTCTCTGAGTTAATAAAATAACAGAAGCCATTAAGAACAGCTCTTAAAGCCTTGTGTTGCAGGTCACCCCAGGGACAGCCAAGGGAAGCCCAAATGGGAGTGGAGAAACTTCCATCTCCACTGAAGCAAACTCACAAAGGATGTTTATGGCAGAGGAAAGCATCCTCCACAGCTACATTTGGACTGGTGGTCTCACTTGGGCAGTGAAGCAGCTGCTGATTGAGCTGAGATTTCTGTCTCACAAACAGCTCCTTGAACTGCTCTTGGCATTGACTTTTTCCTGCTCAGCTAATTAAAAATCTGTCTTTGAGTCATAAGCCCCCATTAGTAATAATTTGCTTTGCACTTCTCCAGTGATTTATGGCTGAGATATCAAAGTGCTTTAGAAACATTAATTAATCCTTCTAATACCCAAGGGACTGATCCACTCTCTGCAATGCACCATTGGTGGAGTAAACGTAGGAAATCCCAAGGGTTTACTCCAAACTGCAGGCAGGGAGAGGGGAAGGGAGCAGCATCCAACCCAATGAGCTCATTTCATCTGCCTGCTTGCAATCAGAGATGTGCAGCCAAAATAACAGCTCTAAACGTGCAGCCACAAGCGAGCCCAAGGCACATCCCAGCTCTCTCCAGGTCACTGTCCTTGTCTGTGAGGGAAGGGGAGATGCAGCACCCCAACTCTGCTCTGCAGATCACACCAGGAAAGGCATGTGTGGACCAAAGGAATCTTCACCCAGCATCCTGCCCATAACTGGCAAAGTCATTAGTTAAAGCCATGCTACTGGAGTTAGCAGGTCTTTCCCTTGGCCTACTGCCTGTTTCTCCAACCTGCTTCTCGTACAACGTTGCTTTTTCCCAGCTCATGGTGCAGACCCAAGGCTCTTTCCCACAACTGAGATGTAGCTCCAGTCATTGCCAGTGATTAGGATCGTTACCTCCATTGGCTTTGGAGAGGCTTTTATCCTTGGGCACACCAATGAGCCATTTGCCACCTGGTGTTGTCCCTGTACTTTGAATGTTGTCACCATGAGACTGGGGGGTGGAGCTGGCTATACAGGGTGGTGCCAAAGATGGAGAAAGGTATAAGGTCCTAGCATAGACTGCCAGAAGCAGAATCTCTGAAAGCCTGGGAGTGTCCTGGTTCCTCTGCTGTCCCCAGTAAAGCATCACCTTGAACATGAAGGCAACTGGTATTTTCCTGCTCCTGTTCCTGGCACTCTGCTGGTACCAAGGTAAGTGCAACATTTTGCTTAGGAGCCTTGCTAAAACTCTCAGGTCTGTTGCGGGGCAGTGAGCCTGGGAACACACCAGCTGGTTCTTGGACCTTGCTGTGGCCCAGGGCAGGGAACATAAGACAATGTTGTGATGGCCACCATGAATTACAGCAGTGGTCTGTGAGCAAGCCTAAAGCAAAGGCTGTAAAAGGGTGCCTAGTGATCCCAAAAATGAGCAGACTTGATGGGCTAACACTCTTCCTTCAGGCCTAGTGTTCAGCCTGAAGCTGGGGATTTCTAGGAGAATGCAATCGTTTTAGAGTGAATAGGTGCTATTCTGGTTTTAAAAATCAAACCCAAGAAGACAGGAAATACATCTACACAAGGGAAAAAGCAGCTCTTTCTACCAAACTCAATGTTCAAGCCAACTGTGTTTTCAAAATCCCATATGGTGCAAAGGGATGAGAACACGAGCTGTTGCAGCTCTTCAGGTCCTGCTCGGCAGGGATTTAGGTATTAGTGTGTTCATTCAGAGCAGAGTGCTTCTGAAACAAGTTCTCCATCATCCTATTTACTGTGCAGCAGTTGCCATTGCAGAGCTGTGTGAGCTCAAAATCTCGACTCATTTCAGATGAATTGAGCATGTAGTGAGCTACAGCTCCTGGGTCTGGACTGCTGCTAGTCTGAAGTACAATCCCTGAAACATTAAACAGTGTAGCTGTCAGTCCTCTGCACCAAACTGTTTCATTCTACACACCTACTGCTCTTGGGCCACACTGGTTGTTATTATAGATGTAGGCTATATCCTTCATGATCCTTCAGAGGATTTCTGAATCTATAAGCAACCCACAGCTGCCTCAGTGCTGCCTGCTGCCAAACAAATTCAGATTGTTTTTCAAAAGGCACCCCATGCATATTCCACCCCTGTGATCCCAGCTCCAGGCCAGTTTTTCCATGGAGGAACCAAAGTCATAACTTGCTCCCGACTTTGGTGTAAGACCTGATTCTACCCATATTCTTCTAATAGTGACCTTTGGCAACTTGTGTTTTGCTCTTCTTCACTGTGGTACAAACTCACCAATATCAGAAAAATGAGACTGGATTTACTCCAGCACTGATCCAGCACCAGCAGGAGTTTCTCAGTTACCTACTAATTCATCACAAGAGATAAGGAAACCACCTTTGCTCCCTGGCAGCTAGCAGAGAAAGTCACTAGCTGTTGTGTCTGGCCTTGACAGGGCCCTGCACCATCACATTGTTTCTGCCAGTGGAAAGAAGCAGATGCAAGAGTGAGGGACTTAGATGAAAAATGCAAGAGATCCAAAGGAATTGTTTGCTGGGATGAAGGTGTGTGAATGAAGATATGCCTTCCTCAGCCTAAAGCATCTTTGCTTTCAAGGTCCCACTTGAAACCAGCCTGAGTGATGGAGTCACCATCCCTGGAGGTATTTAAAAAACAAGTAGATGAAGCACTTGAGGCCACAGTCTAGGGGTTAGGGAGATGGCGGGATGAGGGCTGGACTAGATCTGATCCTGGAGGTCCTTTCCAACCATGATGATTCTGTTTCTGTGCTCCCTTCTCTCTAGGAAACACTGAGATGGATGGATCTGCTGGCAAAGGAACAGAGGTGAAGGCTCCTGTTTCTGTGTAGCACAAGTGCATGCCCAGGTTATCACACTAACCCATACACTGGGGAGCCAGCACTGCTAACTACAGTGAACCATAGTGAGGTGCTGGGCTAGCAGCCCAAAGATGCCAGTGCTTGGCAACCCCAGCAAAATTCCAGTGATGGTGCTGGTTTCCTACCTTATTTACACACATTCAGTAGAGGAAAATTGTTAGCAAAGAGCTGAATATTGTTGTCACCTGCCAAGAACATTGACACTCCCTGTAATCTCTTGGTTTCCAGTGTCAAGAACAGGTACTCTGTGACATAAAAAGTGGGAAGAGCATGATGAGTCACTGGCCATGGAGCATTACTCAGCGTAGTTACTCCTAAGGGTGTGCAGCAGTGCCAGGCAGACCTCAGCTGGCCAAGGGATTGCATGGTGACAGGCAGGCCCAGTGTTTCTGAGCAAGCTGGGATGGGTTATCAAAATAAACAAAACATGCACCTCCCTGTGAATGCACTGTACCCTTTAGTAAATTGAAAGCATGTGTAATATTTCCAGCATTACACTTTGGTATCTCCAGGCAGCTTGTGGCAAATATGACCCAAGAAAAGGCTGCACAAAGATCTTTGACCCTGTCTGTGGCACCGACAACGTCCTATATGGCAATGAGTGTCTGCTGTGCTTTGAGAACCTGTAAGTATTTGGGCCTTCTGCAAGTCTAAATACCATGCAGATGAGGGTTACTGCATACGTCTGGGATTTCCTAGAAAGCAAGTTGTTTGCATGCAGCTGGGTGGAGCGTGGGCAGCAAGCCCAGCACATCTGGCATGAATTTGGCCTCCCACATAGATGCTGCATCCGCTGCTCTGAATGTGTGGACTCTGTCTGTGAAACAAACAGGTCTGTCATGTGCAGCTCACAGCACACAAGCTACCCACAAGCAGGGACTGGAGGGCCAAAATGTCCCTGCAGCTGCCAAGCTGCAACGATTGCTTGGACTGTGCTGGAGGGTGTCCAGGAACTCAGCTAAATGCAAAGTCCTCAAAGTCTGCCCAGATTCAGCACACAGGCAAAAAAAACCCCGGTTTTTCCAAGTGACCTCACATTTGTGGTGGGTGAGTAAAAAGTATAGGTTTTCACCCCAGCAATTCATAGCTGAACTCTGCTTTCTGTCTTCTCTGCATATTGAAGGACACCATTTGCTCTGGGTATTTTTAAGAATGAGCCTTATATTTAATCTGTGTTGGTGCCAGATTGCACTGTCTTAGCAGAAGGCCAGGTCCAAATGCTAGCAATGTCTCTGGCAAGACTTGATTCATTTCATCTGGCTTGGGCCTTAGGTAATTTTGAGCGTATTTATATGTTGGAAGCACTCCGTGTCAGACAAGTGAAGGAATTACTTCCAACTCAATGCTATTAGCAGTTTGAAAATCTCTATTGGGAAGATTGTGTCTTATCTGTGGCCAGATGTCCCAGTCTGTGCAGCTAAGAGAGTTTCACCCTTGACTTTACCCGATCAAGGCAGGGACTTTTGGTGATTAGGCTCACACACCCATCTGCCATCAGCAGAGATGGCTCTAACAGAAACTGAAATTCCAGTTTCTTTTATCCCTGGATAAATTGTTTGTGGACCCAAATTCTGCTTTTAGGAGCATTGCCTCCCATCTAACTCCGCAGTAACAGAGTCCAGATCACCAGGAGAAAGAGCCTGGATAAGAATTGTTGGTCAGGTTGCCCCCCTTTTCTTTCATTAACCCCTGCTTCTGCTCTGTATTCTGCTCCTGGCCTGCTCAAATGGCTGGGTTTACATTATAAGGCTGAAGATGAGGCAGGCAAGCAGAGATCTGCTGAGTGGGATCTCCTAAGGAAGGCGCCACGGTTAATGACCCGGCACGGCATGGCAGGGTGATAATGACCATGCTGGAAGCCAGCAGCCCAGCACCAGCTGTCGACTGTATTGTGCAACAGATGGGGGTGGGAGGTACATCAGACACAACATGGTTAGGTCTTTGGCCAGGAACCAAAGGCAGCCTAAAGAGAGAGAGAAAGGCTTCAAAGCTACAGGAGAGCAAAATAGCTTGGAGGATCTACGATGCCAAATCCCCCTGGAGTGAAGCACAGCTGCAAAACGGATGGGAGACCTCAGTGGTGTCAAGAAGCAAAGTCTGGGGTTCTAAAAAAGAAAATGACTGATCTGGTGGCGTATTTGGAGCTGGCCAGGAGTCAGGGGAGGACAGAGACGCTGAGAAGCTGGTGCTGGCGCCCGCCTTGTGTTGACAGGCACTGTGTCCATGGATTTCTTCAAGTTCCTGCTTGTGCAAGCTCTCAGCAGCTGCAACTGGAAACATGCTGCTCCTGTAGGTCGAAGTCCAGGGCCTTGCAGCTCCCCTGTAACATTCCCAAGTGAATATGTTTTGGGGTTAGGAACAGCAGCCATTTGGTCTCCTGCTCATGGCAATCTGGGCCAGGCACCAGGACTTTGAAGCTGACTGGTGCCACATGTCTCAGGGGGGAGATAAACGGAGTGTCCTCATCTGTAAAGCTTTAGTCCACAGGGAAAAGTTAGGTAGCCAGGAGGCAGGATGAAGTGTCATTTGCATTTTTGTGTGAGCAACTGGTCTGACACGAGCTGGAGGCTTGAAAGGAGTCTGGGAATAACCACTGTGAGAGCATCTGGCGGGTCCCTGCAGCAGTGGTGCCTCACTTGTCACCTTTGGTCACTTCACTGTCTTCTGCAAAATGCAAAACAGCTTGACAATAATCTTTCCAGCCTTGCTTTATGCTCCTGAGAAATGGATTTGTCTTTCCAAGGAGAACATCATGATTTTATATGCAAATGGAAAAATGCAGATAATTAGGTGCATTACTAGGTATAAATTAGCAATATTTTTTCTTTTGCTGGTGCCTTTTTAATATTTTCCTCCTTTTGCTGCAGAAGCAGTGAGGAGAGGAGGCTAGGAACAGGCCCAAACCCAAGCAAGAAACAATGACAGCCATTTGTCAGCAAAAACCTACAAAACAAAGTCATAACCTTTATCATCTGCAGCCAGGCAGGCATTAGAGGTGTCTTAGTGCTGTCCTGCAGCTCAGAGGTGAATTATTCTGCCAGGAGGTGTCAGGAAGCACTAGCTCTTAAGCTTATTGGAATTAATTAACACATGTCCATGGTAACCCCAAACCCCCTGTCAAGAATATGTGGCCTTACTTACTACGAATAACAAATGATGATTTAAGCAGTATTTATCTTCTCTATTTTATTCTCTGAGCCAGGCTGTTCTGTTTATCAGGGACCTAAAAGCATCCTGTAGCGTTTTTAACGTCTCTTCCAGGCAAAGACACACCAACGTGGGCATAAAGAACAGGGGAATGTGCCAAAAGCCCTCTCCACGTTCTGACTCCACTCAGAGCTAAAAGGCATAACCATTCCAGAGAAGACACTACCAACTGGCCCCTCACCCTACAAATCCTAATAAAATGGAAGCATTGCCATGCCTTGCATCTGGATTTCTTACACACACAGCAGACCCTTTTCCCTGACATTTAGAACACCTTCCTGAAAAAATATTTTGGTAATGTCCATAAAGAGCTGTGAGAAAATTACTGGTAGAGCCCCAGGGGCAACACTAGGGCATGCCCAAGGAGAGAGCCAGGCTCTGGCATGACAACAAGGTGCTTTTTCACATCAAGAGTATTGTTTTCCTTTCCTGAACTTCCAGCGTGTGAGCAATAGGAGATTTCAGCATTGTTACGACTTGCAATTTCATCTGTTAAATACAGGGCACTGCAGCCTCTGCCAGCAGGAAGAGTCCCACAGATCATCTCCATTCTGACCTGTCTGCAGCTTTGTCCATCTGCCAATCACACTGTTCCTGTGCTGAGAGAAGCACCAGCCTCAGGCTTGTCCAGCAGCAAACAGCTGCTCAGTGCCTCGAAAATCCAAAAAGGCTCCATCCCAAATGGCAAAAGTCCTCTTTCCCCGCACGGAGCTCTGCTGCCGCCACCCCGAGCGCCAGGGCCCCGGGCTGGCGGGAGGGGCGATGCGGTGCCCGGCGCTGCGGAACGAGGGGTGCGGATCCCTGAATGGAGAACGGGAGGAGCTTTCGGCACTGGAGGCCGCTGTTGCTCCGCCAGAGCCGAGTCCGCAGCTGGAGCCGCAGCTGGCGGGGAGGGGGGAACTTCGGTCCGGGGGCGGCTCTGAGTGACCCGCGGGCGGACAGCGAGGTGTCTGGGCTGCTCTTTCTAGCTCCGCAATGAAGCCGAGAGCCGCTGAGATGGAGCAGCTGAGGAGCTCAGCTTCGCCAAGCCCGCGGACCCACGGTCAGGTGTGCACACATCACACTCCGTCTTGGGAGGGGGTGGTGGCTGAAAGGACATAAGTGGCCCCAGAGGATCTGCCTGTCGATTCTGCGCTGCAGGGATAGGTCTGCATGGCACAGGAACGGTTCTGCCAGCCGTATTCTAGAGAGCTGGGTACTCCACTGCTTCTGCCAAAGGACTGTAAAGAATCAACCAAAACAGCCTGGGACAAAGTGATCGCGGCAGGGAGTTGAACCCTCTTGGGGTTCCCCATCGGTTACAGCCCCTGAGTAAATAGCTGTTTGCGTTTTGGGCAAACCAAATTCTTAGCAAATCCTCAACTTCAATTTGAACTTCATGAAGTGGCTGAAATACCACGAGATGAATGATGAAGCCAAGGGAAAGCCCTAGCCCTTGCTTGAAATTTCAAATGCAACCAGATGCAAATGAGAGTGGGGGGCAGGACAGGCACTGCACAGATCTGCCAACAACTCAGTGGTTGAGGGAGAGATGAGCAATTGTTTGCTTTGCCTGTAAGTAAAATTGATACACTAAAGGTGGTAGCCTCATGTAGGCTTAGGACTGTAAATTGCCCTGACATCTCTGCTCAGCTGCAGCTGGGGTATTTCCAGTTCTGCTGTGCCATAAGAAAAGAATGGAGAACAGGTCTCTCTAAACAGGACTGAAGGAGGGTAGGCTGTTTCCTCATGCCATTTGCTTCCTGCTGTTAGATTTTGTGGAGTGGTTAAACACAGTTTAGCTCCAAACGCACCCAAATTGGTTTCTTGCACCCAGAAGAATGCTGGAGAGGTTGTGCTGAGGCCAGCTTATGCCAAGAAAAACATCTTTCCTGTCTGTGCCATTTCTGGGAACCATCACCCAGTGTTAGCCAAGAGCATTTCTTCGATGAAGAGAGGTGCTGACTGAGCTTGCAAAACAGCAGGTCACGTCAGCTGGGTGGTTGAGCACAGGCTGCATCTCCCCAGGCACCGTTCTGACGCGAAGGAGCATTCCTGCTAAATGTCAGCCACATCCATTCCACAGCAAGGTCCATATCAGGTTTGAGATTACAGGAAGCAGCAGGTCAAGAGCCACCCTGTGGGTACCTCTCAGCAGGAAGACATCAGGCCGAACCAGCTGACAGTTTACAGGAGGGAATGGTTCCTGTTCGTACGCCAGTTTTGGCTTGAACAAGTGCAAATATGAAGAAACTCTAGCAGATGAAAAGGTGTTTTACTGACCCATGAACCACCTTAGTTTTACTTATAGGAGACTCATCCTCAAAAGCCAGTCTTCTGCCACCATAAAGATTCCCCCCTGAAGTTGAGAAGGGGAGTGCTCCATCTCAGCTGCTCCTCCACAATCTGATCACCAGCAGAGCTTGGAGCTATCCTGCTCGCAGCCAGACTTTTCTAAGACACAGGCTTGCTTCTCCATGTCTGCTGCTGAGCTGACAGGGATAGGGCAAAACAGAGAATCACAGGAGGAAGGGTAACAGCTCAAATTCTTTTCTTTCATAAAATAGCTGTGGCCTTTCAGGCCACTTTCCAAGGGTAGCACTTCTGGTGGTGGATGTTTGAGAGAGCCCTGAACACATTTTAAATGAGGCAACTGAGAAAATACAGGACTCACCAAACACACACAAAGGGCTCAGCCAGGATAGCAGGAAAGCCCAAGAGATTCACAGGCACATGGTGGGTTAGGAGGACCTTGGAGGACAACACAAACACGGGGTGGGGAGCAGTGCTCAGCATTGACTGCCTGGGAAAATGTGGGCATAGAGCAACGTGGCACCTGCCCCACCAAAGCACTGTCCAGAATAATGTAAGTTTGAATGACAAAGGGAGAAACACCAGAAATAACCACACCGGTTGCATCTGCCAGGGCTCTGCAGAGAGCTGTGTATCCCCATGGCCCAGCCCCATGCCAGCTCCCAGCCTGCCTGCCCTGGGAGCGACAGGCAGTTCACAGCTGGGAAGCTATCCCTCACATCCTCCTTGCCCTACTCTTGCCACCTCTCCTGAACTCCTTTATCAGGATTTGCTGTTTTTTTGGAAGTTTTTCAAAGCAGATTCAATCCTGCTCAGTGTCTCCAAAGTAGCCCTGGATACTGCCAAGCCTTGAGAATGTCACAAGAGTGATGAAAACCAGACAGCTGAGGACAGATGGCCCAGGGGAGCAATCTCTGATCAGAAAACCATGTTTCTTTAAAATTGAATCTTTTCTGCCAGTAAAAATTCTGGTAAAATTCAACTGGGGAAGCCCTTCCCCCTCTGCCTCCTGGAACCCTTTACTGAAGCTCCCATCTGGGAGTGAATATCTATTTCCATCACTGGTGACATTTAACTTTATAACATTATGGTAGCCAACTGCAAAGTCAAGATCAGGCCAAGGGACTTCAGTGACATACAGAGCTGCAGCTGAGAAGCAGTTCTGGGTTTCTGGAAGTTTCAAAACATTCCTGTTTGGAAAAGGCAGCATCAGCACCACCTTTGCCCACTGCAGCCTTGATGTCCTTTGTGGGTCAGCTGTAGACCTACATAACCTGTTGCTGACGACCCCAGCCAGGGGTGCCAGCAAATGCAAACAGTTTGATCATAATGGAGAGTCTTGACATAGGGCAGCAGCATTGCTGAGTTAGAGGGTTACTTTGCCAAGCTTGAAGCCAAAGAAAACTCTAACTGGTCCCACCCAAGCAGGGATGAAGAGAGTTAATCCTTTGCAAGGCAAAAGTCTCATTGAAATGGAAGGATGCTTTTAAACTGCAAATTTCCTTTCATCTACACCACAGCTCAGGCTACCTAAGGGAGAAGAGTTGTCCTTGGCAGTTATATGGGCATGAGCTAGGAGTGGCTCTGTACCAATACACAGACTGTCCATAGGGCTTAGTGTGGCTGAAGAAGGATCATCACTAAATAGAAAGTGCACATTTCTCTCTGGCAACCTGAAAGCACCATGATAGCCACAGACATGAAGCAAGTAGCCACAGTTAGAAATGCAAATTTGAAGCAAGATCTCAGCTTTTGCTTTCTAATGTTTCTGAGCTGTTACAGACAAGTGAAATGACTGCAATCACTTGTATTTCTCTATCAAAAGACAGTAACCTTCCAGGAATCAGGAGCATCGCTCTGCATACAGTTCAGACAGCAAGGCAGCCCTGCCAATGTTTCTACTAGTTTTCTGGCCTTAATCCTGCATCAGGCACACTCCACTTATAGCAGGGGGCAGGAGGGACTGGAAATGCCAGCTCCATACAGCGCTGGTGCATGAAGCTGGATTCTTTGTACTCTGCACACCGTGCGAGACCTTGCAGCACTGCAGTCAGCATTAGCACTGCAGGTAGATTGAACGCTGAGAAATTCTGCTTCCTTCTAGCCAAGTAGCACAATTCATGGGGAGCTCCCAGGCAGAGGTCCTGTCCTTCACCTGCACCAGAGCAACCACCTGTTGTTAGAGCATGGCTCAGCATGGCTGGGTTCAGGATATCCCCCAAAACTTAAGTGCTTGGCTAGCCAGAACAGGAAAATCACCTGCGCAGTTTAAATCCCAGCAGGGTCTGCTGGCCTCTGGGACAAAGTCAGGTCTTTCCTGGCACACCCTGGCATGAAGTCTGTTGGCCTGAAAGAGTCTCTAGCTGCCTCAGTGCTTGGGCAGGAGTTACTCCTCTTTCCTTACCCCATTCCTGGTCACAAAGCACACAGAAATTGTTAACCAAAGGGATTTTTCAATGTACATTGCCAAGAGTAAAGGGCTGGACAGATGTGACTCTCCTGGCCTGCTCTGGTGTTCCTGGCCAGTCCAGGACACAGCACCTGCATCACTGCTAGCCAGCAGCAACGCAGTGATGAAGCCAAATACATGCACTAAGGCTTAGCTCCTCTTCTCCAACTGTCAGCAGAACCCCATCAGATGAAACTCAGGCAAGATGGAAGCATAGGTCTTATCCTGACATTGTGGTCAGTATGTTCTAGAGAACAGCATATTGACCCTGTCCAGAAAGCTCCAGAGAATGTGCACACTGGGCTATGGTGTCATAAAGCAAACCAAATAAAAACAATCAGGGACAGAACCCAGCAAGTCTGCTCTCCAGCCCTTCCCTGACCACTGACCACCCCTAGCTCAGCTACCCAACTCAATGTGAGCTTCTGACCTGAGTGCTCAGGGACATGCTTAGTCATTAGCACGCCAGAGCTGTCCTGTTTGTGAGGACTATTCAGGATAGATTATCAGTGTATTTGCTATAATCAAGTTAAATGCCGAGGTCTTTCTCTGGAAAAACTGTTTGAAAGATTAAGCCTAAACTGTCTTAATCATTGTTTCTGCTGTTCCTTCCTACTCCAAAGCCACAAATATACCCAAGTTCTTGGCAAAGGAAAGCAGCTCTCTAGTTACATATAACTTCCCCAAAAGCAATTAAGAAAAGTTCAGTTCACCTCTATAGGCACCAGGGCAGACAGGCACCTTCTGGTTTCAGCGCTGGCACATGCTCTGTATCCAGATCCGATTCCTTTTAAAGATAACTCCTGCCTTAGAGGCAGCTAATTGACTGCACAGGCAGGTCCATGCTTTTCTAGCCCTTATAGGCAACGTGCAGGTTTTGGCCTAAATAGGACATCTGGACAAGGAAATACATATTTAGAGCTGCATAGCTGAACTTCCATTCTCGGAATTAAGGCTCTCATGAGAGCAAAGTCACCCCCAATAACCAGCTGCAACAGCAGAACACTTTCCCATGCAGACAAATTCCTGTTAATGGAAGCAGTAAATGGTATGTATAGGGTCATGCTACATAGTGTACCACTTTCAGGTTCTCAAGGCAAATCTAAGTCCATAATTCTTACTTCATCTTGGAAAACACTGCTGGTATGACCTACTGAAAAATGCAAACAAAGCAAGCAAGCCCCAGAGCCAAGTCTTCAAGAATTGTGGCTGGAGCCTGTGTGCTGGAAACAGCACAGCTGGGATTCTGAAACCTATGAACAATTCCTCATCCAAAATCCTCACCCATATAGAATGGCATTTAACGTATATTTAGCAGCCAGAAAGGTCCTATCCAAAGTGGAAGCTTGAAAATGGCACCTTGGTCACATTATCCTCAGCTAGCTCAGCAAACCTGCAGGGTCATCATACCACCTTTCACACTCCCTCCCTGTTGCTGCTATTCAAAGCATCTGAGTTTGGGGAATCCCTTGGGCAAGTCCTTGACTCCAGGTTGCCAGCCTGACACATGGACTCTGTGCAAAAGCATCAGCACAACTCCATGCCTTCCTTTGCTTTGCACAGCAATTAAACTGGGGCACAAAGAGTAGCCACACAAGCTACTTTGCTTCAGCCAAGATAAAGCTGGAGACAAAAAGAAACCTCAGAGAAAAACTAAAAATATCACTGCAAACTTGCAGCCTGGCAATATGCCTAATTGCACGTTGCCCACATCAAGAGGAGATATTCCCGTGGCGCTGGGTAACTCATAGCCAGCCTGTAGATGGGATCTTGCACAAACACCTGCCCCTGGAAGCCAGAAGGGGAAATGTAACAGGAAGCAGCAGGAGGTGTGTAAATGTAATTTTCTCTTTCCTGGAGTGAGCATGTTGAAGAATAGTTTGTCCATGTTGAAACAGAGTGTGAAAACCACCTTGTCAATAGATAGAAATCAGGAGGTTGTTGTACTAGTCAGGGCAAGAGGTTTTATTTCTAGACCATCAAGGGAGAAATAATTCTTTAGAAAAATCAATGAAATTTAAATGAGTACATAGGAATGGCTGTTCTAGCCCCAAAGGTCTATCTAACCAAGCACTGTGCTTCCAGCACAATATGTCCTTCATCAGAAGAGCATAGTTGTACTGTTCCCAGGAGCACCATGAACATGAGACAAGTGTGGAGATGTGAACGGCCACACCAAAGAACTGCCATCCACTTGCCAGCCTCCCAGTTCCTGTTGGTCAGACCTCAAAATTAGACTGTTTGTGTAGTTCAGCTGGTAGTTCTGAGGGCCTGTAAACCCCTTACACAGCCTCAGTTTGAGGTCCTAGCCAAGGATGCAGGAAATGTGTCCCCATCAGCAGAGCCAGGCAGGAGCTATTTTGGCAAGATGCTGCTGCCTGGGCGTGGGGTCACATCCCAATCTGTATGGTTAGACAGAAAGGAGTTTAATTATCTCCAGAGACCTGCATGCATCACATCAACTGGGCTGGAGGCCTCAGCCATACTCTACTGCCCTTCCTAAACCCAAGATCCAGAAAACAGTCCTCAGCCACAGGGAAACTGGTGAAGAAAGAAATATCAGGAGGTGCATTTCTGTGTTCTCAGCTTCCATTTTCTACTCAACACTCAGCTGCCAAAACTCTGCTGTCTCAGTTCAAGATTCTGCTCTTGGAGTGTTTCTGGCAGAGCCCTAACCTGTATCTGTGGAGGTGAATCCTTCCAAATGGCCAGCAACAGCTGTGCCATCTTTCTAATATCACGGCAATCACCACGAATTAATGCACTCATCAAAAATAAACCTTGAAGAAGCCTAAGGAGCTCAAAGCATAATCAGCTGTATTACACATGAGGTTTTTTTTGAAGGCTTCCAGTAACAGAATGTCTGCAACTTCTCCAAGAAACCACTTCCCAGCATGTATGTCTCTTTGGTTTGGCCTATGCTCACATGTCCTAGCCACAAGAGACAGAGGAAAAAAGCATTTTCTTTCTCTTTTCAGTAGCTTTTTTACACATTTGAAGAGCTTCTCACTCCCCTTGTTTTGCCTCAGTATTCGGTAAACAACTTTCTGTCTTTCCATCACTCCTGTTAGGCTGGATTTTCTCTTCTTCTTGCTATTCCCTTTGCTGTCCGCTACTGTTACCCTAATCCTGAAATCTATGGCTGATGCTTAGGATAAGCTCCATCAAGCCTTTTCCATTGGCCTCCTCTTAGGAGACTTTGACCCACAAAGACCATGCATTATTCAGAGCAGTTCCTTGGTATTTCTGCTTCACTGACACACAACACGGCACCGATTATTTCACCTTTAGAGCTCCTTGTAAAGTCTGTCAAACCTCAGCCTTGTGCACAACTACTCCTTTAACATCCTGAAAGCCTTCAGAGCTACTCCAAACCTCATGCTGAGACCCGGCGACTTCTTGCTCCTCCAGTCCTACTGACACACACTTCGATTCCTGACTGACAGTATCACTGCAAGGGAGATGTGAGAATTTCTTCGCCCTCCTGCTCTTTAATTGCTGTCCTTGCCAACTGCAGATGCATGAAGTCATCAACCATGATGAAATCCTGTGTTTCTCCTGTCTGTAAATATTTTTCTAAGATTTTATTTCCTTCTTAAGACTTTGAAAACTAGGCCAAAACGAACAACTGGGATATTTAAGAATCAGGTTTGCTTTGGGCTTTTTTTTGATCAAGAATGCCTTTAACGCGCTCGGCTGTCAACATCAGAACTGACTTAATAATAGATGTATGACATTTCAGTCATTATTCAGTTTTTATCCTTCCCTCCAAGTGCCTGGCTGTTTACTGAAAGATTCATCCACGTTGGTGCTTCCACAGAGGGCCTGGGAGCCAAAACAGGAGCAAACTCCCTGTAAACACCCAGCAGTCTCCCCCAGTCAAGTCACTCAGGAAGGTCAGATGGCAGCAAGTGCAGAGGAGGGGAGGATGCCCAGAGAGGGCAGTGCTATGGGAACCTGCTAATAAACCCAGCACAGCAGTTGCTTTTTGCTAAAGCCCGGGCTGGCTGCCACACATGGATTAGTGCTAGCATGGAGCTCCGCAGGAGGGAAGAGTGACAAGCTGGGATTTGCTGGTGCAAGAGCCTTTGGCTTTCTTTAGTTCTGTGGGCTCCTATGCCATTACGCAGCCTGTTTACTGCTTCTTTTGGCTAAAGGAGTAAACCTGCTCTGCAGAAAGATTCAAGCTCAGGAAGAAGAGTTGTCTGGTTTTAGTAGAGCCGGCTCAGGACAGTTTTCCTGCATGGACCTGTGGTTACTGAACATCACTCTGGAGAGTGGACAGCTGCAGCCACAGTGCCTCCATACCTCAGGTCATATCTGGGGATGTCTAAAGGGAGAGCCAGTGCTAGGCCACATAAAGCACATATCAAACGTTCAGGTTTTTTAAACTTTCCCCTCTTACTAATAAGGTCCTGGCTCAGTGTTCTGGGGATTTTTTTTTATGTTGTACATATGGCAGCCTAATTATAGTCATTACATTGCCTCAAACTATTTTAAATAATTTACTACATATAATTATGTGCATGTAAGTGAGAATAATGCCATGTTTAATATTGTGGCACTCCATGTACACTGGAGGAAGCAGTCCATGCTTTCCCAGCACATACCAGAAAGGGTTAACACCACAGCTAACACCCAGGCCAAAATACAAGGTACCAGCAGAGTATTCAATCAGTTGTCCATCATAGACAAGTTGCACCCTAGGTATTGTTTGCTATATTTAGCAAAAATAGAACTAATTTTCTGACAGTGCAGTGCCTGCAGGTAACTGCCTGCCTCACTGATGCCCAGCAGACTGATTTCCAGCAGACCTGCAGCCTGCACATTATCCATTCAAGAGATGGCAAAGAGCTAAGTTCCTGGAAATGTTTATTACCACCAGCTTATTTTGCCAATCTCACCACAGCCTAACAGGCTCCCACCTTTTCTAATGAAACAAAAATTAAAAAAGCTCTCACCCGGCTTCTGCCAGTGGGAGCCCACGTGGCCAGCAGCACCAGGTGTTTGCAGAGACACGTTTTCCCCGGTCAGACCATCACAGCTCACTCTAACTTCAGCTTGGTTTTCTGTCTGCTCAAGATCTGAAAATACCACGTAAAGCTCCACATGGCCTTCAGTAATCACAGCACCAAATCACACACACACAAGTGAGATTCGGGTCTTCAGGGGGGTGCACAGGCTTTTTAAAGGCAAGAATACCTGCACGTTCACCCCTGGGCATTTATTTTGTGACTAAGATTTTTTTTCTTTATGCTAGAGATTCAAGCACCAGGCTTGGGTGTTATTTTCATCACCATGAGCACTGTCCCATCATCTTCCCACTCTGCTCCTCCATCTATTCAACAAATCATGGCAGGCACTCGCCTCCTCCTCAGCCTTGGTTGCTGTATACCCTGCTGAAAGCCAACACTGTTTTGTTATGCAAAAGAGAGTACAAGGAGTCCCTTCCGTGCAGCAGCAAGCAACACAAACATTTCCTAAATGAGACCAGCCAAACCCAGAGGCAGATACCCGTTCAATCTATAGGGAGACACAAATTATTCTTCTGCATGCTTGACTGCCAGGAGTTTTGCAAATGTTTTAATGAAGTCTGGACTGCACCAAGGCAAGGACGTCAGAAATTAATTCCTGATGATCTCCAGTACAGAAGAACCTCTCATCTGGCCTTCCATTCAAGTTGCTTGATTTTGCTTTTATTCTCTTTAAGAACTAAGTGAATGAATAATTACATGGGCAGAAATAAAACTAGCAAAGACAGAGTACAAGAGAAAACGCCTCCAGTCAACTGGTAGAAGCTGAGGCAAGCAACGGCTGTAGGAAGGCAGACGCCTTGCACAGCCAGGACTCCTAGAACAGAGTTCGGTCAATTAGAGCTTTACCAGCAGCAGATTCATTTAAAAATACATAAACCAGCCAGCCCTGAAACTTGTTTTCCTTGTCCACCCATCATTGACAAACACCAGCCATTTCTACATAGCCTTAGGAAAGCTCATGTTCTGCAAATCATTGGCTTATGCAATTACAGTTTTCTCTGTTGAACATCACACATGCAAAGGTCATCACCACAGATAGGAAAGAGGCTTCTGTTGCTAGAAGAGGCACAAAGACACGCTACATTGGGCTGGGATAGGAGATACCCCTGTCCTTTCACTGACAGGACACATTCTCCCACACCTCACCTGCCTCTGGCTTTCTGCTTTGCTGTGGCCTCTCTTCCACCAAGGCATGTGTCCTCTCACAAGGGTTCACACCAGAATTTCACGTGAGAAATGCAATGCTGCTGATAAAATCTGCTTACACAAGATATCTGCACATCTCAAAGGTGCAAATGGCATCTCGGCTCCAGCAGCCCAAGCATTAAACAGCAGTCACTAGAAATGAGCAGGTCCCCTGGAAGCTTGGGGACTTCGGTAGCCGAGGCTGGGGCTAAAGGGTGAATGTACCTCCCTGGCTCATTTTGGTACCTACACCAGCTCTGGATTTAAAAGATTCAAAAACCAGGACACAGGTCCTGCTCTGGAAAAACATCAGAAAGCAGCCAAGCAGAGATGGAAGTGTAATGGACAGTCTTTGGGATCGTGCTTCTCAGGGCCATTGGACGAGCAGGTGAGAACCTGGATGGACTCCAGGCTTAGAGCACAGTGCCAAATCTTCCCTTCATGCAGGACACAGAATGGGGTGAAGCCCAAACCCAACACACAAGGAAGCACTGAGCAGATACAGCTGCTTTAATGGCTTTGCCTGGTGCTATACTTGAAATCTGGGGCTGGCCTATTCCTTGGTGGTGCATCCCACTAGGGCTATACCCCTTTTTCCTCTTGTTTAGCACTGCCAAAGCATGATACACCAGGTAAAAGTCTTTCTGCATGGAGTGATTCAAATGAGCTGTGCCTAATAGGCCATCTATCTCAGTGCTATTTGTTTTGGCATCTTTGACTGTTTTAAATCCTACTTAAAGCTGTCTAACAAGCAAGATTATACCAGTCACAAGTGCCATACAAACATCTCCGTTACTATCTGTACACGGAAAACACAGGTTTGTGGTTTGGTTGAGTTTTTTTGCTAATACAACATTGGCAGCAAATCACACTGAGGTAGGAGGGTGGGGTATGATGATAATGATGTTGTCCGAGTCCAAGGTATGACACCAACACTGCCTGCTGGTACTAGACACTGTGGAAACCTGTGTAGGCTTGTAACACACAGGCATACTGAGCAGGATCCACAGGTGCCTGGCTTAATAGCTATCGCTCAGCACTGCCATGCAATCCTGCTCCAAATAATCAGACAGGCTTGGCTGGTGCCAGGCAAAACAGACATTGCCTCTATACCAGACCCTGCTGAGAGCAGCTCCAGAGGCACCCAGCCTTCCTGAGTGAGGACAGGATCTGAGCAACAAAGTAAAGTGTCCAAAAAGATTTTGACAAAGTGGCATTTAAACAACGGTTCAAAATTCATCCAGCCCACATCACCTGGATGCTGCCAACCTCCGGCTGTTTCCAGTCTGGTGAACGCATGTACAAAGCAGCCCAAATCACCAAATAGGACAGGTAGGGGGTTGGGGGTGCAAAATTTAGGGCCATGATTCATGTCTCTTCAGTTGACATGTGTCAGTGGAAGCACTGCCTTGCAAGTGTCCCTCTGCCTGCTTCACATGGCCTTTCCCAGCAACTCCCCAGGAAAAGCTGTTCTGTGAAACAGAGTTCTCTACAGAAATGCTTTGAGATTCTGATGATTCTTCCTCCAATTTCTGACTTTCTTCTCCAGAAATATATTTGCAAAATCAATTTTCCCCATCGGTTTTCCATTTCAATAGTATCATGTCATATATTTCATCAACCCTATAAATTAAAAGGCTTAGCTTAGATTTAGATTAAAACTCTAAAAAAAGAACAAAATGTCCCAGATTTCTTGAAGGGGAGTTAGTTGTTCTTTTGAATCAGCCAAGGGCGTCTAGGATCTCCTTTTCAAGAAATTCCTAGGAACTTCTAAAATGGGACGTTTCCTGCCATTTCACAAGACACAATTTAGCATCCCAGGCCTCCTACCAGAAGGAGCTCCAGCTCCAGTGTTCTGCATGTAATACAACCTGCATTCCTTGCTCCATTTCTAAGCGTGTCAGGACACTCCTCAGAACACTGGCCCTCATGTGCGAGGCAGCTCTCTGAGCACTGCCTGCGCATAACATTTCATGCTTCGTGAACTTGCATCGAAGATGGTGGAACAACGGGCTAATCCTAAAATCAGTTCTCAGGGCCCTCTCTTGAGTGTATTGCTCTAGATTTGTGCAGTTTGGCCTTGTTTGCATTTCAAGAGCGTCAAGCAAACATTAGCTGAGAGGCAAAGCAGATGGTGCAATTAAACACCAAAGTTCTCCACCACAGGATGCCCTGCCAAATCTCTCAAACCTTCCCAGGATGGCTGAACGGGAAAAGCTGAAGCAAGTAGGCTCTTTGCTATCTCAATGCTGTGTGAGGAATCAGATGAAGGAGTGCTTCTAAAGGCACTAACAGTTTTCTTAATGCAGGAGATCTCAGAGTCCTAGAAAATCAAGGCAGGAGGGCCCAAAACGCCCATATAGAATCTGTTAGGGTCTCAAGTGGCAATCAGAGAGCAGTGCTGTCCTCTGTGCATGGCTGCTCCGCAGAGGCAAAAAAGCAGAGCAAAACAGCTCCAGAGGCAGGAGAACAGAGAGCTTTGGGAGGGGAAGCTGGGCTTGGTTGCTGCAGTGTGCAGGGACAAAGTCTGACAACATCCTGACTCTGTGCACTGGCACAGGGGTGCCTTGGAGAAGGCTCGCAGCAGCCATCATCTAAACAGCCCTGCCTCTGCACTGGCATCCTCCCGCAAGGGACCACTGTAGGGCTGCAGTTGACTCATTTGAGGCTGCACCTAGAGCTGGCACAGCCACTGGGGAGGAGCAGGGGTTGTTACCAAGGGACAGAGAAGTGTATTCCCCCAAGAACTCACCCTTGCCCTCAGGGCTGACCAGCGAAGAGGGCCTCTGCGGTGGAGCTGCCTGCCTGCACTGCCAGGGCATGTCCTGGAGCACTCAAACAGGAGCAGCATTAAACTGTTCTGCTTTTCCAAAGGGCTCCAGATGTGACTTCTAATTTTAGTTACTACTCAAGAGCCACTTGTGTGGCTCTTGTGCTACCAGCATCTGGTCTACAGCTTATACCACATTGGTTTCCCAGGAACACGTGAACCTGCCTTAAAAACCCCTAGAACAACCAAGTAATGACTTGATAGCTTTGCTTTTTCAACAGCACGAGTCCAGACCGCTGCAAATAGCACGTGGCTTAGAGCACACCCAGGGCTCTTTTTTCCCCTTTGAAAAGCGTCATCCTTCTTGTGTCTCAACTTGTTTGTTTTCCTTTGTGGGTTTTATTTCACCTAGAGTCAGTACAGCAATTCTATCAATTGCTCTCCCAGCAGTTTCTTTGGTGTGAAAGACAGGAGGAAGCATTCGTTTTTTGCAGACTAGTACAGCACAAGCCATCTTCTCAGTTGCACAACAGACATAGCACAATGTTAGGGCATTACAGACCCCTCCATGCACTTAGGGACAAGGATCACACATCACTGATTCCCCCAGCCTGCCAAATCCAGGCAGAGGCTTCTTAGGCATCATAATCAGAACCAATTTCCCCAGCACAGGCAGGGTTTGGGGTGCAGATTAGCAGTAACCTCTGCTATTCATTGAGCTGCTTGGAACCACAGCTCTTCAGCACAGGATGGTGGTGATACCACTTCCAGGAAGCATGCAAAGCCCTTGCTGAGTTTCCAAATAAAGCCCATCCCTTTCAGGTACTGATGTAGTGTTTGAAGAGCTCCCATTACTTTGGCACCACTCAAAAACACCACTGGCCACGAGTAGTTGGGAAGGCATAACAGCAGTTACAAGCACTCTTCTCCACCGAGTTCAACAGTTCCATCACCAGCACACTGTGACAGGAGTTTGGTCATATTTTAAGGAATGTTTTTCCTATTGAGTCACAAAGGAAAATTCATCTTTGCTCTAGGAAATGAAGTAACTCCTAGCCCTGTTGCAGAAAATAACTTTTTCTATTAGTCGTACATGTGAAAGAATCCCTACGCAGAAGGAACATCCTCCTGGACAGACAGGCATTCTTCTTATCTTTGCAAACAAGCATGGACCTTCAGAAACACATACACTACTTGAAATCACTCACACCCCAGAGAGATGTTGAAGCTGATATAAGACAACACGCTTAGCAGCTGCCTCACAGGGACCAGAGCACCAAACCATCACTGCCTGCCCCACTCCACACACATAAATAGCTGGGCTAGCTCAGCCATTTGGCCTCCGCCTTAGAGATGTAACATCACTTGAAGAGAGTGAAAAGAGGTTTCCCAGCCCACTTTTCTCACTTCTGACATCCAACAATGCCATAACCACAGCTCAAGCAGCAAAAAGCAGCTCCCAGCCTCACAGCTACATCTTGCCACAGTTTATTATGCCCAAGGCCTCTAGATCCTCATCATATCTTACTCCCTTCACCCTTGGCATGTGTCTAAAACCACTGCAGCAAACACTGTGGCTGATACCCAAGAGCTCATTCTTTTGTGCACCGTGCACTGGTTCCCTCCCCCAGACGTTATCTATAGGGAGATTGCACCCCTCAGCTCAAGGCACTCACAGAACAAATGCCTGCTTTGCAGTGACTGTCCAGGACTGTGGGAGGGACTGGTTTTATTACTTCCCCAGCTGTAGACGTTTGTTTAATTTCCATAAGAGGTTTCACTGAGGACATGTCTTTAAAAAGCCCTTTCCCTTAAGAATCCAGCCTGTTCCTCGCTTTTATCTCTGTAAGAAGGAAAAAAGATCTGCTAACACAATCACTGCGCTTACTTGCTTTTAAGACCACAGAACCAGGGAACATATGCCTGCGCACGACGCCAGCGCTATTCAAGAGCCATTTCCAAGTCATCTGCTCGGGTGCTTTATTCCAAAGAATGTTTGGTTTGATTTTTTTTTTGTGGGGGCTTAGAGTAAAGATGCTTTCAAAATATGCCCATGAATCCCTGTGGGGGAAGGTTGCACACAGCAGGTTGTTCAAATGCGTTATAGGAACTGTAATCGAAGGTGTAGGAAAAGAGAACCAGAATTAGGAACCTCAAGCCAAGAAAGAGCAGAGCCACATGGCATCACTGCTTCAGTCTGCAAAGGCTTTACAACCCACCTCGCTCTATAGCACAGTGAATGGTGTTTTCCATGACACTGTTGTAGGAGCCAGTGTAATTCTGCAGTTCAGGCCAGCTTATATACAGAAGATACCCAGTATCTGGAAAAAGAAGATTGGGATGAGAAATGCAGGACATGATGGTTTGAGGCAAGGGCTAGAGCATCACGGTGTGTTTCTGGTGATTTGACTCTCCAGACCTGAACTGGGGGTTCCTATGCCTAGACCCATAGCTGAGAAATAGATCCTGAGCACCTGCTCTGCACAGCACCAGGCACCCCCTGAGCCTTCATGGATTTTTGGCCAATTAAAAATAAAAAAAGCAGCTTAAAAATCTCACAGGCCACAAGACACACAAAATGTCTAAAGTCTTGGTATGCAAATACCTCCTGCTGCAGGAAGTACTACAGGTTAAAAACAACAACCCAAACCACAAAACACCTTTTTTTTTTTACAGTAATTCCTTCAAACTCTTTTCTCAGTATTTCTTTTGCCCATGGATTTAAGGGAACAGCATCTCTTACAACCAATTATCTTACAGCCAAGAAAAGGAAAAGTTCCAGCAGCAAGCAGGTCTTCAGAGCTGCATTTTCATTCCATCTTTAGTCTACCAAGCTCCCGCAACACACTGAGGCAAATGCATCATCCACACCTCAGTTCAGTTCAGGCAGAAGGAGACAGCTGCCCTGAGAATTCCTCGTCAGAACCCACTGCAAAAGAGCCAAGAGGAAAATGCAATTTTGCAGCTGGGATGCTTGAATCTCTCCCAGAGCAGCATTAATCCACCTTACCTTCCTAAACTCCACCAGGAAATGGCTGCAAAGAAGGAGCGGAGGATGAAATAGAATCACTTATGAAGCATCAGCTGCAGCCTAATTGGAGCTATTAGCAAGCTCTTGGTGGTGTTTATTAGCCTCTACCCAACGTTCTGAATGAAGGAATTTTGACATCAGCCTTCTGGCTTGAAAAAGCTGCATTCCAACCCCAGCTCAAGGATGAGAAGTGTTAGGAAAGGTCAAGTTGGTAATAATCACAGCTGCAGCTCTTCCAGCCAGCTCTGAGCTTGCTTTGAGTTCATAGAAACCAAAGTCTCAGATAAGGGGACACACCCTGGGTGGGGAAAGAATATGAAGATCTTCCAGTTGGAGGAATTCCATTGTGATATCTGAGTTGGAGTCCTCCTTCTCAGAGTTATGGCTTTTGAGCAATTTGATGTTGACAGCATCATGCTGACTTTGCTCTTCTGCAAGCCAGGGATTACCAGCCATCTGCCCTGGTGATTTGAGTGAGACACACTCAGAAGACAACACAGCAATCACTGAGCCTGGCTCAGGACAAGCTGGCCATGAGTCACACAGGATTAAAATAAGATTTACATCTTCTGATGCACAAAACATTCATCACCGGCTGTTGTTGGATGACTTCAGTCTGCGAACAGTTAGCCTAATATGAAGTGGTTCTTAAACATGTCATGCCTTTCAAAGGACATGCAGCCAAGAGCTGCGCACCACAAGCAGGGCTGATGTCCCTGGAGTCACTTATAACAACATATTTCAAGGTTGTTTATCATCTAGAAGGGACATTTAAAAATATACAAACGCAAGTTATAAATCATGGCCTCTGCTGGGAAGGAGCGGGAGGAAGAGACCTGTGTGATTTAACAAACCCTGAGACATAACTCAATGTAGAAACGATTCATGTGGGGGGGATCTGAGCTATAGGTTTGCCACAGCCAGTAACAGTACAGCAGAGCCAAAACCCAGATGATCAGGATGCCACAATAAATGAAAGCATTTGGCAAATTCAGAACATCCTAAACCAAAGGAAACTGAACTTTAATATATAACTTTCTCAAGAATAAACATAGTCAGGTAAATTCTTCCATATCTCTGTGCTAGACAAGTTGCATTGCTTTTGTGGTCTAGCTACCACAGTTCATAATCTGTACATCAATTTCCTTTCCTGATAAGCAGAAGAAAGTCTCTGCCATCTCAATGGATGGGTTTGGTCTCTCCGGGAAAACCCATCAGAAGCTGTAACTTAAGGCTGAGTGCCAGATCAGTCCATGGAAAGCTGAGCCATCCTCTGAGCTCTGATTCATTCACAGGGTGTTTAACAACCCGCTGCTGTGGTCACAAGGTTTTGAAAGATGAAGATGTTATCTTTCATAATTTGTGGTTACAGAGAATTGCAGTCTTTGTGCAATGCTTTGCAGGATGGTGTTGGTGGAGGCTACCTCTGGGACCTGGACTCAGCTCTTGGCTGAGTCATGCCTTTGCCACCCAAATCAACAAAACCAGCAATGATAGCAGCACCATCTCCCCTCTTGACAAGCAAACACTGTACACCATGAAGGTGTTGCTGCAATCACAGCCACCTACAAACAGCAGCAGCTCTTTTGGAAGACAAAATGTGATGAAAAGAAAATTTCATCCTCGTTAGTTCCTACTCATGGCTCCCAAAAAACAATAGTGTTCAGCAGATAAAGCCCATGTCCAAGCTTTGCTCTTGCCATCAGCATTTCCTTGCACATACTTCAGCCTCCAAAGTGCTGTTACATATCAGGCCATGGTGCTGGAAGGTTTATGCCCACCAAATCAGCCTCAAGCTTGTGGGAGGGAAAAACTGCTACCATGCTGCTGACCCATGGTCTTTCTGTACAAGCATCTTGGGAGGGAAATATCATGTTTCTCTGTCCAAGACGAAATATCAGAGAGATACTGAGGAGGATATGCCATCAGCAAAGAAAACTAGCTGTCCGCAAGGAAATCTTGTCCCCACCACCACCTTGGGTACCAACACAGAGGTATTAGCCCTCATCATCCTGTCCAACCCTGTGCAAACACCTCTGCCGCACAAGGAAACGTGGCTTTATCTCAGCAATGCCTGCAGGTGATGATGTGAAATGTGAATAAGGCAGGCAGTTTGTGCAGAGAAGTAATGATCCCTTTGGGATCTTCCCAGTTTATACGCAATTACACCAAGCAGCTAAAAAGGAGGCGTGTTCAGCTGAGAAAGGAGGTGGTGTAAAGCCCTGCAGCTCCTAGAAGCAGTAAGCAATGTAAAGCAGAGCTGACATTTGACGATGCATATGATCTTCTAGTTTACGTGTGCCAGGACGTCTGCTACTACGACCTCATAGAGCTAAAACAACCTCTGCCTTCACCTGCGGCTGCTGCTGCGTGTAGCATAGAGGAACTTGCTGCGCTGAGCCTCATGCTGGGGATTCCACTCCTTCATGCCAATTTATAGCCAATTCAGAATTTCAGCAACTATTTATTTATCACCAGGGCTCCCTGCTAACCGTTACCACATCGGTGAAGAGTTATTCAAAATGAGTTTCCAAATTAGCAACTCTGCATTCATTTCTTTTATGTTCATTTCAGTTTATGAGGAATGTCAGCAAATCACAGGATTCCACTCAGGGTAAATTACTGGGGGATTTTACGCCTGATCGTTCTGCTGAGCTGCAAAGGCTGCAAGCTCGTCACGCTGCTCACAGTGCCTAAAGCACCAGGGAGAAGGAGCCCAACTGCTTCCAAAGAATGATCAGGTTGGAAAGATGCTTCAAACACCTTGCAAGGATGGATGCAGTGTTCCTGTGCAGACTAGAGCATGGCCAGGCTGCTCACCCAGTTCTTGGAAGGGAATTCCCCCTCTCCCCAGATTCATCATTACTGAAACTCTTTTTATGCCTGATTTTATTCTCCAACACAAGAGCTTTTCTCTGTGAAAGAAAGAACACTAGGGTTTGTTTTGTTTAGAAGCAAAGAAATAGCAGGTCTTGACTCCATGGTTTTCTGGAAACAATTATGCCTTGGAAAAACAGTTGTGTTGGCAGCAAAGTCTCCTGTCTGCTGGAGCAGCCTTTAGCCTCTGTGGATGTCTCTGATGATCCCAGGCAGATGGACCATGGCTCCTACCCAATGGCACTCTGGTGATTTCTGGTCCAGGATCCCTGGGCCAAGTCAAATCGGCCTCGGCAGTGGGGCAAGAGTCAAATACATTGGTTCCCATGAGGAGAGCTGGGAACAAGATTTTATGTGCATGCAGCAGAGTCAAAGATGCCAAGGAATGTCACTTCACTTTGCAGAGGTGGAAGAAGAGGAGGGCCAAGGGAGTGATGCTGAGGACTGGCTGCCCCATCACAACAGAGTGGAACCAGTCACAGGTCACCAGTGTTTGTCCCATGCAGTAGCGTGGGGGTATTTTTAAGCTGGGTTTTGAAGAACAAAGGCTGCCTGGTGCAGTAAGAGACACACTGGGTAGAAAGATCAGAAGTAGAAGTTTGTTCCAGGTGGCACATGCCAAAATGAAATTGCCCCTGGCCATGCCTGAAGCTGTAGAAGAGCCACAGGACACAGGAGAGAAGAAATGTTGCTTTCCTTGCAAAATGTTTGTCTGGGATCCTATGTAGATCCCTCCATTGCAGTAAGAATGGGTTCAGCCTTCAGTACAGGAATGATGAGTGTCTTGTCCATCACAAGCAACCAGCCAGAAGCCAGCAGGTAGCTGAGCATTGCACAGCAGGGCACAAGCAACTGCCCTGTAACAGCTCCCATGACTGCCTGTGGAGAGCCAGCACAGGCCAAGCCAGTGGGACAGCTCTCACTGTAGGGCAGGACAGTGCAGCTCGAGGTTCTTTCCCAGGGTACCAGTATCAGGATAGACACTAATGAACTGGATAGGACACTCCCAGGGATGGCCTTCGCAAAACTATAGTGATATTTGAACAAAAGCTTTGGCTTTTCTTTCTTTCTTTCTTCCTTCCCCTTCATTCTTCTTTCCTTTTCATTTCTTCCATCTTTATTTTCTTTCCTTCTTTCATGTCGTCCTTTTTTCATGTCTTCCTTCTTTCATGTCGTCCTTCTTTATGTTCTTTCCTTCTGGTTTTTTGGCATGTGACCAAATAAAACAGTGCTGTCCAGCTGTCTTCAGCCTTGTGTTACCATTCCCTCCCTAATGAATCTTCTGGGACCCACAAACGCAAAGTCATGCACAACTTTTATGTTCTCTTTTTGTCTGACAAGATGTCTACAGCTGATTTGCATGTCAGATTTTCCTGCTTGGAAATAAAGAAGCACAAGGAAGAGCATCGGATATTTCTTTCCCTTTCTCTTTCAATGTAAAAGCAGGGCAAAGCTTGCGGAGGGACTGGAGTAGAATGGCCATCAAGCTGCAGCTCTGAATATCGTTCGGTACATGGTGCTGCCCCAGAAATAGAAGAGCACTAGATAAAAATAAACTGCTTGGACCATTTCTCATCTTAATCATGGGAGCAAGGCTGTTCTTTCCTTGCAGTCCTTCTTCCACCTCCGTGCTGCTGCTGGGTACCCCAGTCCCAGCCCAGTGCCGTGCTTCTGCCTGCCATGTATGTCCCGAATTACAAAGCCAGCTGGGTGACATGACTTGCATGGAGATGGCTTGGAGTCTCCTTTAGTGATTTGGTATTTCAAGCTAAGAAAGGGCTTTTGCGCTGGTCAAGGAAATAACTTTATAGAAGGGCAGAGAGAGCTGCTAAGGAACAGGGTAAAAGGATTGTGCTGCAAAGGAAAAAGGCAGCCTACCCCCTATCTCTTGAAACGCCCAAGACATAAAGTGAGACCTGGAAAAGGTCAGGCTGAATTGGCTCTTGCAGAAGATGGCAAGAAAAATAAGGAAAATAACAAGCAAAGATTTAGCCATACACATCAGAGAAAAATAAGAAGAAATGGAACTGCTGTACAGAGAGGATGGGGTATAGATTAAAGTTAGTCCAAGTATGATCCAAAACTAATGCATTCTCTAACACTTTGTTGTGTACAGAGGGCATGAGGATAACAGGAATAAGGAGATGGACATGGAAATATCACAGCCCTCCCAATCAAGAGTAAGACAGCAGCCAGGTCACGTCTTGGGCATGGCTGGATCCTATTTCCCGACAGAGAACACCTGACACTGAAACCTGCTCATCAAAATTGCTCACCCAGCATAGGGAACAGAACACACAGCACCTCAATTTATGGGAAAGAAAAATGCCACTTCACCAAGTAACCTACAGATCACTTAGGTGTCCCATGCCACACGACACCACAGAGCAAAGTCCAAGGGAAGGGGGAGTTGGAGCTCAGAGCATATCAACCTGTTTTCCACTCCCCAAGGGTGCCAGACAGCCTGATACTGCTCCCAGATAAGATATTGTAAATGCGAGGGAATGGAGATCTAATCGACCTCAACTACTGCAGTGTTTGCCGGAATACCATGTCACAAAGTCCCTGATAGGGACACCAACTGTCCTACAGACTGTGAGGGAGATCAGGACCAGCCCCCAGCTCTTGGGCTGGCAGGGCTATGGCAGGAGACTGGGGCAGGCTTGGGACAGATCTCAGCCCAAAACCAGGACTGGGCTCACAGTGTTCACAGGTCTGAAATGTCCCAGGTAAATGAAGGTCCAGAAACAAGAGCATGTAAGCATCACTGTGGGAGTATCCCAACTTCATGACTCCTGGACCAGTTTTGGTCCCTGCCAAAAATACTGCAGGAACATCAGTATGGTCCCTTCAGCTCCTGCTTGCCTGTGGCTTACAGCTAATTCTCCTTGCCATAACTGAAGCATTCAATTTGCCATCTGATTTCTAGATGTTTCTAGGAAAATACCCAACTCTGCTAAGCAGAATGGCAAAACCACAACGTGCCTCATCAGCTATGCTAATCTAATGCTGCCATTCAGAGCAAGCACACACAGCTCCATCATTATCAGGCTCTCACTGCACAGCCGAGCAACAGCAGTGTTGATTTGTTCTTTTGGAGTGATTTACCTCTCCATTTCCTTCCAAGAAGCAGGAACTCCCAGACACAAACTGCCCCATTTCACCTCCCAGTGCTGCTCCAGGCTTCTGAGATGGCCAGGATGAGGCTGGATCTAGGGTGGGTCAGCCTACAGAGGGCCGCAGGGGTGCACGGGAACAAGCACAGCTCTAATTCAATTCCTACCCATTTTCTGTTTTGCTTCCAATTCATTACAGAATATTATTTTTTAAACTGAAGCAAACAGAGTCAATGCCACTTACAGCTGAATTGCCCACAGGCTGGCTCCTCTGCTCCAGCCAACTACAATCTTTACAGCAAGCTCCTTCTCAGCAGACCTGCAGCCTTCAAGGAGTGATGCTTTGCCTGGGGAGAGTCCCTCGTTCTTCACAGAAAGCAGCATTTAATTTCCAGTTAGTGGCCATTTCATGCAGCTTTTCTGCTAGATGAGAAATAGTATCCATGCACAGACTTGAAAAAGAGTAATTCCCAGCTTGAACTGGGACAAAAAGTTGGGATCTCAACATATTTTGCGTTAAGTAAGGCATCCAGCACAAGGACAGAAAGGGTCATTTTGCTTCCGTTTCCAGCCTTTTCTCCAGCCCAATCTACTTGTTATGCTGCAGATGAGCACAAATTTCTAAATAAGTTGGTTCAAAGCAAAAAAACCAAACCATTCTGCTTTGAAAAGTGCCAGTGTAAGACTTCACAAAGATTTCTAAATATAGATACTTCAAAAGAGTGAGTGCAATAAGGAGACTGGTCAAACCACATCCTTTTCCATACAGACAGGCAGCTTTGAAGAACCTGTGTTTTCTGATGAAAAGATGCTAAACTGCACATGTTCCCTGGGCAGGTCCCTGCAGCGCAGCAGAACAGAGCACCCTTGGATGCTTGTTCCAGCACAGAGGACTGTGATGGTTTCATCCCAGCACAGAGCAGGGAAGATGCTGGGTGTGGGATGACAGCCTGACAACCTTTCCCAGGCCCGTCATGGCTCTGTTCCACTTTCTTCACTACCTGCCTTGCAAATCTGGATTGCCACTGTGGGGTACACATTGCTTGGCACAAGGAGCATGCAGATGCTTCACTGGGCTTGGCTACCTGGCCAAGATCCCTTGCAGACTCTCATATAACCTAAGTTTGATGGATCTTCTCTAAGAAGCTATGTAAATCACAGAAGATTCCCTGTGTAGATGACAGCTCTGATCCCATCACCTCCTGCAGAGCCACAAAGGTCACTCTAGGCTCCCCCAGACACTGCCTCCACTCAGGGCAGGGAATCAGCTTCTTGGCAGCCATCAGCAACGGGGGCAGTTCTGCCTGTCCTGAGCAAATGCAGCTGAATCTCACAAGGAGATTGCTGAGCATTTTTGTGATGATTGGAGCACTCCCTGCAGACTCTAGCCGGGTTTTAGGAGGAGCATGCACTTCTGAGAGAGATGTTTCCTATTTTTGTCAGCACACTGAACATAGCCTCTAAATTAAAATCTTCTATTTCAGGTCTATTTTGATCAACTCTGCTTCCTTCAGTTTAAAAGATACAATAAGAATAGAGGAGCTCTTACAAATTAAAAGCCTCTCTTGCTTAACAAATTGTCTCTCTGATAATTAATTGTCTGGAGAGAGATTTCAACCGTACAGCTTTGGCCTCATTCCAGTCTGTGTAAGGTGGCGGGAGGGGATAAATATATATACATATATATTTGGGAATTTGTTGCCTCACCATGCTGCCTCTCACACCTCCTGCACAAGGCAGGATGGGTCTGACCAGTCCACCAAGAGCAAGCCCCATCCGGTGCTCAGTGTTTGCTCTCTTCCCTCAGCAGGGCTGTTACCCAGCGCTTGTCACAATCAGCAGTGTATGGTTAGCAGGGGGAAGGTTCCAGGCACATTTTGCCACCTGTTTTGCTGTTTTTCCATAAGTGATTATTATTAGATGGTGGATTTTTCACTCTGAGCCACTGTGGTCATTCTCATGCTGATGGCTTTCTGAAGCTTGCAGTACACAGGAGCTGGAGACACAAACAGTGCTGAGGGAGTTAGTGTGTCTCTCGCTAGGTGTTCCAGCTCTGTGCTGACTTTGGGACTTTGTCCAACTCAAACTTCCTTAAAAAATTCCTTCCAGTGTGTGACTACCCTCATGATGAGTAAGTCTAAATTAATATTAGGTTTTGTAGTCTAAGCTCTTGGCTGCTTCTTCTCCTCTCAGGAGAGGGGGCTCCTACTCTCTCTTCCAGTGGCAAAAGTGAAAATACATACAGGTTATGACATCTGCTGCTTCTTCTCTCAGAGGACATGTCCTCCAGGCCTCTATCATGTGTGCTCCTCTCTTGTGGAGCTTTTTAGACAGAAATGGCTCCATAAGGCGGAAGGTCATAGTTGCTTTTCTTCACCCTGGTGAATGTTCCAGGTCCTCCTGCACAGAAGTGACAGCAGGGAGGCTGGTGTCATCCAGGATCAACATGAGGCTGTGAGAAATCCCACCCGCAGCAGAAGACATTCACACTCCAGGTCAGGGCAGAAAGATCCTCTACATCTTTACCTGCTCCCATGCAGAGCTGCAGCAATCTATGAGCAGCACAGGCCCAGACCCCAGTTTTACAAACTTACCTGCAGTGAGACATGAGATGGTGTCACAGAGTTTAGCACAGAGGAACAGCATGATGCACTATGTCACTACCTCTGTCCTGGTCTGGCTGAGCTTGCTCACACTGCTGATAGGATGCTGCCCCTTCTGTGGTTGGCCCTTGCTGTCAGAGTCTATGTGTGGAGATCCACTGGCATTGTGCATCCAACAGCCGACTCCCAGACCTTCATCTCATGATGGGTACAGTTCAGCGCTGTTTCATGCTTCTTCTGCAACCCTTGGTCCTTGCAGGGCCTCCTCATACTCCATGTGCCCTTGCTGGCATGTCAGGCAGGGGCACGGCAGGGTCTCAGTGCAGGGCCAGGCAGGGTGTGAGCTGGCAGCAGCAGCCGACAGCCTGCCTAGGCAGTGCTTGTGTCCAGGTCCATGCACTGAGCTCCATCGTGCTCTTTGCCAGCCCCATGGTGGTTCCGCTGCAGGGGAGCATTTTGCTAATCCTTTCATTCCTGCCCCGTGCCCAGCAGCTCAACCTCCTGCCAGTTTTGCATGGAATTACTTTGGAAGCACCTAGGACCAGAGTGGACAATCCTTCCCTGCAAAGCAAGGGGGCAGGAGCTGGCTTCCAGCCTGGAGAGATCCTAAAGCACAAAAACAGCTTCAGAGCAGGCACTTACATAAGCAGACCTCCCTGGCCCCACTGAAATAAGACAGCTCCTTTCCGCAAAAATTAACTGACTTTCCTGACAGAGGGCCCAAAAATGCAGGGAGAGGGCAGAGCAGGGCTGCAGCCATGAGCATCCCATCCTCCCACCCTGCTCTTGGACTGAAAGCAGTCCACAGATGAGCCTTCTCTACACCCAGAGAGGGCAAAAGCCTTGCACAACCCCAAATTAAGTGCTGCCACAAGATATCACCTAGGTCATGATCTCAGCAGTGTTTGGAGGAGGATTAAATATTTATCTGGAAAACAAGGACACGCACAATTGCGTTTTGTAGGATTAGTGCTAAAGCCTATAAAAGACCCACTTATCGATGCTGTAGCCAGTTGTTCCCTTCCTGGGGATGCCTTGAGCACACTGGGAAGTGGGTACAGGTACACACTGTGACAGGGTTCACACTCCCCTCCCAGCCTCGTGGTCTCCTCCCACAGACCTCAGCCTTTCCATTTTCTTTTTAAAGCACATCAGAGAGATGAAAACCCCTGTACTGATGTCACACACACTGCTCTCTCTAGATCAGTTAAATGTAGGGACAGCTCTGTTTGAGTGAATATAGGACCCTCCTTTCTCCTGGGCCACGCTGGAAAACACATCAGCCTTCAGCTGCGCAAATGATGCTCCATACTGGTGTGAAGCCAGCCAGTGTCCTCCAGTCCTCATTAGAGTTTGGAGAGTTCTGAGTAACACAAATAGACTATCAACCTGGAAATAAACCTCTAACATCCTCTGTTATGGTTCTCTTAGGGTTCTCTTAGTATAGAGAAACATCACAGACTGTGCCTATAGTCTGACACTATATCACAGCAGATGGGATCCTGCTAAGTCTCCTTGGGATCAGCATCGCAGCAACCAGGAAAGTGAGAAAGACCCAAGCACCCTTTTCTTCTCCAGTACATGTGTCCCAGCACAGGAAAGATGTGTTTGGGCAGAGGTATTCTGGAATGGCATGTCATAAATCCTGGCTAAAATTATATATGCAAACAGAGTGTTTCTCTGGAACCCAACCATAACCCAGTGAGGGTCTCCCACCACTGTGGGGACCTGCCTGGTTTGCAACAGGAGGGGTTCCTTGCACAGACACTGGCCCCCTTGTGTTTTACATACCCTTTCCCTGTAATATTTATTTTCCACGAGCATGCTCCGGCTTACACAGCCCCCCAGCAGGGAATATCTGAGATTTCTGTCATAATTTACCACTGAGTCCAGGACAGGATTTCACTGCAGGGTATTTGTTTAAAAAAGAAAAAAGCATATTAACACATCAGGAAGGTCTCTGTCTTTTAGTTTCACCATGTATATAACTCACTGCAAATCAAAGCTTTCAGACTATTAGAGTAAGCTACTACCATCTCACCAAGAAAAACAGCAGCCTGATGGGGTTGAGATCTTTCCATGGCTTTCTTGTTTTGATTTTCCCAGAGGAATTAACTCCGCAAAAATCCATTTCCCTGACCCAGGATCTTCCATCAGAGTTCACATAAATGTCTCTGAAAACCAGTGGGACACCCCACAGGCTCCTCTCAGCCTACGCTGCTCAAGGAGCTGTTTCCCACCCAGATCCCTTGTTTTTCAGGTATTTTCTCCTGCTTTCTCCTCCTCCTTTGGCTTTTCCAAACCGAGACCAGGTTGTAGGGAGCAGCACAGAGCTGTGCCTCTTCTCAGAGCTGAGCTGCCATATGTGATCTCCCAGGCTGACTGCCACCTTCCAGGCACAACTTCACCATCTGAGGCTTTTCAGGAGCTCCTGTGTTTGCCAAATCTCACATCCCTGTTCCTAGAGTCCCAGACTTTTCTGGCTTCTATTGCATCTTCCCAGCTCCCAGCATTGCTGTAGCCTCTAATAACTGCTGCTTTGCACACACATACAGAGATTCAACAGCTCCCAAGCACCACATGCTCCATGCAGGCTGTACTTCTCACATCTCCCACTTAAAATTTTTCCCCAGCATCAGACAATGCAGGACAGGGTGCTAGGTCAGCTTACCTAGACGATGTTTTTGCTAAGGAAGATTGGACCAGATGACCACTGAGATCCCTTCCAACCCAGTGTTTGATGATTCTGTGATCTCTAGCATGAGGACAAGCACAGCACCTGGCCCCAGCTGTCAGCCCAGTCTCTGGCAGGGTGGATTAAGGTGCAGTCCCAGCTGGTGAAGGAGACAGCGATGGAGGATGATGCAACCACTCCACTCTGCTGACTCCTAATGGGGGCTGATGGAGCCAAGTCAGAGTTGGAACCCTGGAAGCTCCACAGAGGTATTGGGAAGATGGTGCTTGCTGAGTTCAGCACCTTGCCACCACGCTCTCCTGCCCCACAAGCAGGAGGGACCTAGGAACAGGGCAAGGAGGATGAAGTTCTCATTCCAGTAACCTTAGATGGCTTTTTTCCATCCAGAGACTTCCACATGAAAGATCCTTCCTAAAGCAAAGTCAAGTGAGGGGCCCTGGAATAAAGCAGCACACCAGCAACTTTAGCTGACACAGACATTCCTGAGCAGATTTGAATTTGTTTTGCAGGAGGGATCCCTCGGTGGCCTCACTCTTCACACAACAACCACTTGAGAAGCTCCTGGCAGCCAGTCCACAGCTCTGCTACACAAACACATCACAGAGCTGCTGATCAGTGGGAAAACTCCCCAGCTCCAGCAGATCATAAGCTCATTAAAGATGGATCTTTAATGTGCTTTGGTCTGCAGAGACAGACACATCAAAAGCATTTGGGTCTGTGTGCCAGTGCTGCTGGTATCCCCATTTGGCAGAGATGAAGCCTGGGACGTGCTCTCTGTTCCTTGTGCCTCCATCCCCACCCTGGGGATGCTCAGCCTGACTTGGGATGTAGCAGGATCTGTCTCCTTCCAACCAGGGGAGCTCAAGACAACATCCAGATGACAGGAAATCTGAGTATTTGCTCACAGGGCCAGAAGTGGCTGGTGGAGATTGAAGCACCCCACTCACAGTGCACTGCTGCTGATGCTGGTCTCCCCTGGCCATGAGGAGGAGTCAGAGGGGTGGCCAAATTTCACGGGAGCTCTGCTGACAGCCCAGAACCTGAAGAAGCTGAAGAGGAAGACATAAAAGGTCCTTACACAGCTGGCTCAGACAGTACTTTGAAACCCACAGATAAAAGATTTGATACACAAAAGGCTGCCACTGCCTATTTATCATTTAGTGTGGGGTTCCTCCCTGGCATCCCACATGCAGAAAACAATTTTCAGCAGATTGCCCTGCCCAAAGCATCCCTGCCACTGACCCCAGAGTACAGGTACCTTGGTGTAAAACCCCCAGCATGTTGACAGTGACTTGTCCTGCTGCTTCAAATAGCACAAGGAGCAAATCTGCACTCCCACATCAGGTGGCCTCCAGTTTCCTCCTGCTTTATAGCCATCCCCTCTTTTTCCTTTTCTCTCCTAATGCAATCCAAGAGCCTCCGTGGTGCCTGCAGGCTCCAAGCCCTCTCAGACACCCATCTTCAAGTCCAGCTGGGCTCTCAGGGGCTCACATAGGTTACAAAGTCAGTTTTGCGCTGAGAGCGAGGGGCACATCATCAGGCCTCCCAGACAAGTGTGTGTCTGCAGCAGAGCAACTGGGGGGGGAAGCTCTGCATGTGGTGGGCAATAGCCAGGGTCTCAAAACATTAGTGAGGACGGCGACAGCAGCGTGAAAGGAAGTGAGGAAGGTGATAGTAGCACACAAAGAAGCAGCAGCGGGAGGCAGCCGGCATCCCACCCCCCTGTCTGTGCCTGCCACAGCTCAACACACCGCATGCCCAGGGTACGGCTCACTTGCCGCATTTCAAATTTGCCGGACGATAACCTCAGTGTGCGGCTTCACAGCTCTGATCCCACCCATTTGTGGTCTGACTCATGTTGCAGTCACGGCGCTGCCTGGATATCGGTATGATAGCTGGGAAGGAGGAGGAGAGGAGCGGAGCAGCCGCTGCGCGCAGTTCACGCTTCTGCCTTCGCAAACCGAGCTGTGTGCGGGAGAAAGTTGGAGACGAGGGACACCCGGAGGGCTCCCCCCTGCCCAGGGGCTGGGACAAAGCAGCATCTTTCCAGGTAACGCTTTTGCCTTACTTTTCACTTGGCTGTTCGTCTGGTAAATAACTCTCTAGGTGGGCTCTCGGAGCAGTTAGTGGGTCCCCAGTGAGGCTGGAGTGTGCTGAGCGCCCTGCGATGGGACACCAGGGTCCGCGCAAGAGGACATCACTCATCACCCCGCTGTGCCTGGAGCCGGCGCCAGTTTGGGAACTTTCGATAGCTGTGGCTGGTGGAGACTCCCAGAGCCAAGAACATCAGTGTCAGAGGGAGGATGTAGGTGGAGTGTGCCCAGAACAGAGAGGGAGCCCTCCCCTGACTAAGAACCTGCAGTTGTGAAGCCACTCTGCCCGAGCAGCCCTGTTCCAAAGTTTGCTGCTAAGTCAACTTCTTTCACGTAGTGCCTAATCCCTTTCTCTAAGCACCCCTGCCTGTCCACCCAGCCCTCCTCTCCCTACCCTGGCAGTCAGTGGGCATCTGCTGGAGCTGGAGTTGGGCTGTATGGGGCAGAGTATCCTCCCTAGGACTGAGTACCCCCAAAATGGGCACAGGAGGGGTGGGCAGTCCCTAGGGGTATGCAGTGCCTGCTGTCCCCTGACAAGAACAGGCTTCAGCAGGAGGCTGAACCATGGAACTTACTCTGGGAGCTTGCAGCATCAAACACGCCCCTGAGTCCAGCACCTCCGGTTTGTTTTCAGTTTCACCTTTTCTGGACACTCTGCAGAGCAAACTTTTAAAATGCTGACTGCTCTGTCGGTTTCCAAATACCTCTGACACTTTCAGGCTTCCCAGGCTCAGGTACCCAGAGCCCTTCTCCTTCTAGGGCTAGTGGAGGCATGATGGAGGGCTAGCAGCTTTGGTGGTAACTGTGTCCCACTTCCCCTAGCCCCTATGCTCATGGCAGAGGCAGTAATTGCTGCTGGCAGTCAGGGTTCAGGCTGGGATGGGGTACAGAGAGCGCCAGGCTCTGGAGGACACCAAGGAGCAGCAACAACAGAAGTGTCTGGGGGTGTAGCTGGACAGGATCCCATTGTCCCCCACAGCACCAGCAAGGTTGGAGAAGGGCTCTCAAAGACTGCAACTATCTGTGAACAGCTGTAAGATTATAGGGTGAGCTCTGTCTGCCCACCCAAATGAGTACATGGGGCACCCTGGGTGACTGAGCACCCACCAGACAGCTCAGCCCCAGCAAGTGGAGTGGAGGCAGCAATTGCAAGGAAAAGGTGGGAACAAGAGAGCAAGAGCTCCAGCACTGGGACTCACCAGGGCTGTGCTGGGGGATGCTGTGGGGCGCAGCAACACAGCCCTTCCAGAAAGGGTGCTTGTAAAATAGAAATTAACCTTATGAGCTCATCAAAGCCCTCCACAAACAACAGGGCAGGCTAGTTTCTGCTCTGTTCTCACATTTGTCCCAACTCTAGCAAATTTGGTCTTGTCCTCTTGTGAGACAAAGTCATGGCTGTGGCAGAGGATCAAGACAATCCTTTGTCAGGGTCCTGGCAGCTCCCAGCCCTTGCCCACTTCCCACTACCAGACTTCTTTTCAGACCCTTCCACCCACCTCACAGGCTGAAGTACCTCTCAGTGTACCCAGATGTGTAATCTCTGGAAGCACTTGAACATAATTGTAGAAAACACCATGATGCTGTGCTGCAGCTCTGCAGGAACAGGAAATGTTCTTTGCTCCTAAATTACTTCTGCTGGCCCTTTGCTCAGGAACACAGGAGGTAGAGTAACATTTCAGGTCTGCCCAAGAACAGAGATGACCTATCATAGAATCATCAAGGTTGGAAAAGCCCTTCAAGATCATCAAGTTCACCTGTCCACCCTAAAACCACTAAACACTAAACCATCTCCTGTCCCATCCCTGGATCAGAGCTAAAATACTCCACAACATCTCCTGAGCCCTTTTTGGTAACAGAAAATGCTTCTGAAAGATGGGCTGCCATGTACAGATATTAAACAAGCCTGCCATGGAAGAAGCAGAAGCACGTAAGTGGAAGAGCAGCAAACGTAAAACCTACTCATCGGAGCAGGCACTGCACCCCATTAGTCCTGTTGCAAAAGCACACAAAGTGCTGGACTAAGCAATGCCAAAGGGAAGGATGCTGAAAGATGGGAAGGAGGAATAAAAGGGTAAAATGCAACAGAAATTTCCCATGGGTAAACCACATCTCCTCTGGGGAGAGGGCTAAGTGCCATTTTAAGTGGGAACATGGTGGATCACAGGTAGCATGGGCTACCATATAGCAGGAAATATTTATTCAGACAGGAGAAAGCAGGAATTACTATAAGAATTGTAAGGAGGCTAATGGGGAGATGATAGAACATTACAACTGAAAGATCATCAGTGCTTTGGAGAAGGCTATTAATAGACTCCTTAAAGATCCGCTGAGAGATAAATTTTAGTTAATGGTTTTCATTAGAGAACTTGGTTCAGAAAAACAAAGATTTTCACTAAGGAAATATACTGGTGAGAAACTTGCGAGAAGTTTGGAACCAGCTGAGGGGCCAAGTACCACAGGAGAAGAATCAGAGGATCTGAAGATGGACAGAAGCAATGGGCTGGCACAACTTCAGACACTTAGGGACTAACAGCAAAAACTGCTACTTGAAGCAGCCAAAAGCACCATAGCACAAATATTTGGCTTTTAGGGAACACTAGGATGATTGCAACAAAACAAATGCAACCTGACAAGTCATCACACCATACACAGTGTCCATCAGAGCCCCAGCACTGCTGAAAAAGGCTCTGGAAGGATGACCCAGAAGCGATGCCCCGCTCTTGTTCCTCACTGTCAGAAGGGTGATTTGGAACCACGAACAGGTCCAGGCTGTGATAATGAGGATAATCAGGTAAACGTAAAAGCTGCCTGGTGAGAAGGGCTGGAAGGGTATCATTTATTCAGGCTGTTGCTAGAAAGGCTGCCATGGGAAACAGCTGCTCTGCTTGTACATCAAGAAGGAAATTAACTCACTCTGCCAAAACACAACAGGAGCAGAGGACACGGGACCTGGCGTTTAAAGGGGCTGCAAGCAACCTGGGCAGAAAACCTGGGGCGGATGTGGGGTCCCAGAGGGTCAGTTCTCCAGGAGAGGGCCCCAAGCTGTGTGTGCACTGCCCTAGGGACTGATGACAGCAGGCTGACCACACTGCCCCACATCCACACCAGGCTTCCAGCCTGCTTTCCCTGCAAAGCCATATCCAGAGGCTGCAATCACTGTGGGGAATGTTCCAGGAGACAATTTGGCCAAGGCACATGGGAAAGTCTGTCACACCCCCATTTACAGTTCGGGTTGCAACATCCTGTGTCCAAGTTGGCAGACAGCAGGTCCTGCCCAATTCTACAAGGGAACAAGGCCCCCATGGTATGCAGACAGCTGAGCCCTGAAGTCCACACATGAAGGGAGGGTACCCATGCCCGTGGTATACCTAGGGTCCTCCACAAGGGTGGGGACATCTGTCCCCTTTGTTTGGGGACCCCAGCTCCTTTCTTCTACAGCTCAGCCCAGTGGCTCCATGTCTCACTTGAAAATACTTCCCACTCCCTGCTCAAGAAAAAGTGCCCGTTTCTTGCCCTGAGCTAATTAGTAAAAGCAGAAAGAAACAAAACTACTTCTGGCCACATCTGAGGTGTGGAAGCTGCCTTTGTAGCACTGCCTGCACTGCAGCAGGTGCTGATGTGTCCAGAGCTGGGACCCACCAGCAGCACCCATGTGAGCTGCAAGAGCTTGTGGCAGGAGCAGGTTGTTGTGTGGCAAAGCAGCTACGTAGGAAGCTGCAATCCACCCACAGCATTTTCTACGTGTGCTACTCCCCCTATAATTTATCCTGCCATTTCCACATGTCGGGAGCAATGAAAACACATCCCTTTCACTTGGAAATACCCTTCTCTGAGAACAACCTGTTCTTGTCATTGCCGTCAGTGGGCACGCAGCGCTCAGCTTGTTCCACACTCCTTTTGTGCGCGAACAAAGAGCCTTCCATGGCAAGAGCCTGTGCTGCAGCAGGAGATGAGGAACCGCTCTGCACGCTGCTGCCGCTGAATGCACAGTATCCCTCTTCCAACAGCCTTCATCCCAGCACCCAAATGCAGAGGATGCCCTGACTGGCAGGGAGTTTGCTCTGCTCTGCTGAAGGCTTCCCATGAGCCCACTCATCACTTAGTCACTTTCAATTCCTTTAGAAGCAGCAAAGCTGCAGGTATTGTCTCTAATCTCTCCAGTCCAGTCCCTATTGTTCCACCAAACACCTCCTGGCAATCAGTTATTTACTCATGTGGTCTCCCCCACATACTCTCTCCCTTGGCCCCCAAGCCTTTAACCTTGAATCAAAGACACAAATTAACTGGGGAGTATTTCAGCCTACTCCACATCCTTATCTTGTTCCTGCAGGGTGAGTTTAACATTAAAATCTCACCTCTGTCCTCTGCCACAGCTGGACCTTTCGTTTTCCTGGACTTTCTTCTGTTTGCTTTGTCCCTGCAGCCTTTTTTACCCTGTGGAGGATCAGCTCTACCTTCCTGCACAAGCCTGTGCACCACCAGAAAGGGCTTCACAGCCACTCCATGGGCTGCAGAGAACCTGGAGAGACCCACCATCTCACCTGGGTAACACCTAGTAGAAGACCACAGCTGTGGCACAGGCAGTACCATGGGGTTTCAGAACAGGTAGCTGGTGCTCCTCAGCCTATTCCCAGCCCCTCCCATCCCTGCAGTATTCTCAGTTCCCTTTAGGCACCTTCCCAACATGGATGTTGCTTGCAATCACACAGTAACTGTGAATCTGACAGTGGTGTAGTCCTGGAGATCACGATAACCAGCAGCTAACAGGTCTTTCGGAGGTTGGAGGAGTTTGCTGTGCTTCTGCCCTCGCAAAATATGGCTTTTTGTTATTTACTCCTAGACAGAAAATAGACATAAAAAGACTGTCTACAGGTGATGTTCTCCACTCTGTGTCCCTGTCACACTGCAGGAGCAAACTCCAGACTCTGAGAAAACAAACTGCCCTTCAGCCACTGTGAACAGGAAAGACGAAGCTGTCAGAGACCCTTCCAGCCACATCCTCCCCATGATGTTATATCACTGACAAACAGATTCCTCTTTCTTGCCAGGACCCTGAACAGAGCAAGGTATTTCCTCGCTGGACTTCAGGAGCCACCATGGTGTCCGAGGACAAACCCAAGGCAGGGACTGCTGCAAACTGCTGATACAACAGCAGTTTCACAAGAATTACTGACACAGCTGAGACTTCAGAAATTCCATAGTAGTAACTAATTCTGCTTGATTGTGTAAGAGCTGCATGCCGCTTTCCTCTGGAAAACTCTTCTCTCTTATCATCCCAGTCATTTTTATTGTAAGCCTGAAGGAACCCTTTGCCTCTAACCTCCCTGGCCTTCTCTCAACATCCCTAAGTGTTGTGGGCACCTCCACAGCTGGGAGAGATAAACCAGCAGGCAAAAGATTTTCCAGTTTGGGTTAACTGGGCTGGAGCATCCAGGGAGGTACAGATGTCCCATTTCTAGAGGGGCTTGAGGTAGCACAGAGGACCTCTGCACACTGCATCTCTTGAGTTGGTGTTTTCTTTGCAGATTGCCCTTAGGAAGTGGCAAAGCTCCGTCTCCTGCTGAACCGCTGCCGACTGTTGTCACCAACTAAACATGCAGAGCACGTGAGACCCCACAGAACTTGACCCCATGGGTGCTTAGAGGAAAGGAGACTGCAAAAAAGGGAGCAGCTGAGACCCACCAGCACCTGTTGTTGCACGTGGCTCCAGTTCTGAAGTCCCAGATTGGGCCAACAGGTACAACTGAATCTCAGGGATGCATCTTTCCCTGAACCATGTCATTCCTAGCACACACAGCGGAACACGTGAAGTGAATCTGCAATGTTCTCCAAGGTCACTGTAGGCCCAAGATCACTTTGGAAAGGGCTCTGGGGCTGCCTAATAAGGGTTCACTCTAAGTAGATCTGAAGCCAGTAAGAACAGGACTGGTCCACCCATGTGACTGCACTATGGATCTGTGTTACAACCATACAAGCTCTCAAGAAATTAACTTCCCCATACAGTTGCTGGTTGGGTCCTGCCTCACCATCCTCATTGTAATCACTCTCTGTGGTAACATCATCGTCTGCCTGGCAGTCACCTTTGACCGTCGGCTCCGCAGCTTGACAAACTGCATCATCGTTTCCTTGGCCATTACTGACCTGCTCCTGGGCCTCCTAGTGCTGCCATTCTCTGCCTTCTATGAACTCACCAAAGAATGGCCCTTTGGCAGCACTCTATGCAACATCTACACGAGTCTGGATGTCATGCTGTGCACGGCTTCCATCCTCAACCTTCTGATGATCAGCCTGGACCGCTACTTTGCTGTCACTACCCCACTGCGCTACAGCCAGCTGGTCACTCCCTCACGGGTAACAGTGGGTTTGGTTGTTATTTGGGCTGTTTCACTGATGGTGTCCTTCCTGCCCATCCACCTGGGCTGGAACACCAACGGGACAACAGTCCAAAACACAGTCCCCAACTGCAACAAGGAGTGCAAGCTGGAGGTGAACCCTGTGTATGGGCTAGTGGATGCCTTGCTCACCTTCTACCTCCCGTTGGTCATCATGTGCATCACCTACTACCGGATACTGAAGATAGCAAGGGAACAAGCCAAGAGGATAAACCACACGTGGTGCTGCAGCAGCAACACCCCCATGCCACCCATGGTGAAAGAGCACAAAGCCACTGTGACGCTGGCAGTGGTGCTAGGAGCTTTCATCGTGTGCTGGTTCCCCTATTTCACAGTGTTCACATACCGGGGAATGTGGGGGGACAGCAAGGTGAAAGGCACACCTATGTCCATTGTCCTCTGGCTGGGCTACACCAACTCAGCCCTGAACCCCATCCTCTATGGGACACTCAACCGGGATTTCCGTGTGGCATACCAGCACTTGCTGCACTGCTGGAGGACTGGGGGACCCAGGAGCTCCCACCTGCCTCCCCTCCAGAAAGCCCAGTCCAGGGGCAGGACCTGCAAGCAAGGTCAGGGCAGGCAGGAGGGTAAACCTCTGAAACTGGAGATGAGAAATGGGCAGGGGATATTGATGACTGATGGAGCCTTCAAGAGGTAGGAGCCTTCAAGAGGTAAGAGCCTTCTTACATGCAGGGCTTTAATGGTAGGTCCACCCCAGAAAAGAAGGCAGAGATAGGGACCCCACATTGCCTATGTACTTTTACGCTAGGACCTGATGACCCAGCAGCAGATCCTTGCCCAGGAAACTCCTGCTCTTCGCAGGCACCCAAACTCATCACCACCAGCTCACGTCCCTCCATCTGGCAACACAGCTACTGAAGCTTGTCATGGAGCTGGCCACCCCACAAATGCCACCTATTCACAGGGAGCACAAAATGTCCCATCAGGATTTGCTGAGCGTAACAGGGTGCAGCCATGAGTTGCTCATGAAGCCAGCCATGACCCACTTACCAGTAGTAGGCAGCCAACTGTGCCTGGGCACATAGAGCTGTGGGGGCTCAGGATGCCCATCACAGAGGGCTGATGGGGTGTTAGTCCTGGGTCACAATGTCAGAGCACCCATGGTCACACTGCAAATCTTCTCAGAAGCCAAGATCTGGGTCCCCAACTCCCCACACAGCAACTCAGCAGTTTCCCTTCCTGCTGCACCACACAACCGCAGCACTCGGGTCAGCCTGCATCCGTAGAGAACAAGCCAACAGCAAGTCCCATGCCCATTCTGGAAAGGGACAAAAATAGCCAAAAATGCCACTGGCAAATGTTTTTAGACACGTAAAGTTAGAGCCAAACATTTGCTCAGCATCACCTCAAGCATGTCACAGGCATCAGACCCCTTGAATGAGATGAGGGAGCAGTGTGGGCAGCAGGCAGGCAATCTCTGTGCCAGGCTGCAGCATCAGTCCCCTCCCCAGGCACGCACATTCCTGTAGGGCTGGGCCACCCAAATGCCATTTAGCTCTGACTTGTTCACCCACCAGTACGTGAGGAGAAAAGAGCACGCTGCCTGCTGCAGGGCACGCTGCTGCTCCCAAGGCTTTGATCTGACTTCTCAGCAGTATTTGATAAGCAGCCCAGCAAGTTTCCATCCATAGATAAGAAGTCCTTTGAGAGTGCCCACGCTCTCCTGTGGCACGTGCCCTTGAGCCTGTCCCAGAAACACAGTTTCAAGCCACCAAAAGCAGAACACAGGGAGGTGAACCAAAGGGCAGAGCCATCCCAAAGGCTCAGCTGTGACTCTATCCAAGGCTGGGGGGCAACTGCGGGCATGGGATTCTGCCCTGGGAAACAGATGAGTGAACAAATACAAGAACACTGCTCTTGGGGCTGCCTTTTCAGCTTCCAAGGAAAAACAGTGCAAAGGTACAGCACTTGGTAAGCGTAGTTGCAGGTTACATATAAAAAACACAGGGAGAGCATGCACCTGGTGTGGTAGAGAAGCTTCTGCAAACACAGAGACAAAGAATGTGCAGCTCCTTGGACTTGCAGCTGGTGATGGGGAATGGGCTAGTGGCACTTCCCTCTGCAGCCAAGAGTGAAAAGAAAAACATCTGCGAGTTCTCTATGTGCTGCCTCACCACAAAGTGAGAATAATGAGACTGAAGGAAAGCAAAGGGGAAGAAAAATGGGTTTCTGTTCCCCAGCACAGATCAGGATTACTAACCTCCTGGCTTTCCCTCTCCCAACTTTCCCAGGTAGACAAGGCCCCTCCCCTGGTTCCCTACAAAGTATGATCCTGCTACAGGAGTTGCATCCAGAGCTCACGCTGGGATCAGTGGTAGCCACGGAACCTTCATCCCCAAACTCTCAGCACACAGGTACCTGCTGCAAGCAGGGCTTGGTGAAATCCCCAATAGAACTCTCAACTCTTCTCATCCCTGTGGGTTGAAGCTCCCCCACTGCTAAAATCAACCCCAGTGAGTCTCCCAGCTGGATTTGCTCCCAAGGGAGCAAGAAGCTTGAGGAAGAGGGCAAGCAGCAGCTAGTGCCACAGCAATGCAGATAGACACAGCACAGGAACCACAGAGAGGTGAGAGAGGAAGATTCAAGCACAGGGATGTTTCTGGATCTTTCTAAATCCAGACATCTCCATCCCTTCCTGGCTGTGAGTTCTATGAGTTCTAGCTCACAATACATAAGAGTTGCTTGAGCACCAAATTACCAGGTTTTGATTTTACTTTCTCTATTTCTGCTCACTTACACAGAAGAGATGCTCCAAGGATTGTGAAGGGTCCCTTCCAGCCCTTTTTTATCTAGTTAGATGTAGAAACATCTGCTGTTAGCAGGTGACCTGGACCAGCTAACACCACATAAGACAGGTAGGCACAAGATTTACTTGTACACGAAAAGCCTGGCAGCTAATTTCACCCCAAGCACAAACCCAGCTTGTTCCTCTCCCTACATCCTGGTTGTCTGTGACTGCCACGCTAACAGAAAAAGACCAACACTAATCATTTCACAAACCAATAACCCCCCCAAATACAGAGGGCCAGAGCTCAGAAGAGCTCTGCCCAAAGCAGCTTCAAGGAGTCATTCAGGGCAAACGTCAGTATTTTGAACCCACTACCCTCAACAACAATGTTCTTTCATGTTGTAGGTTGTCCAGAGAGGTTAAAAGCCTGACAGAGAGAACACTCAGCACTAACAGGGATGTAGAGGCAGAAAATGCTGGAGCGGAATGAGTCTGGATCACACTCTTGCACACATCATCTGTGCTCAAAGCAGCTGGGGGCAGAATTCTAGCCACTATATATAAGCAAAGAGAAGCCAGTTCCCATAGGAAAGACTCACTGCCCAAGCCAGGATGTACCTGCCCCAGCTGCAGACAACAGGCAGGCTCCAACAGACTGGTACTGACCAAATGTTCTCTTCTTTTTCTCCCTTTTCTTTCCATCTTCATGTGGAATTTAACCCTTCCCAGTGCTGGAGCCTTCCTGTGACTGTCAGCCAGCTCACTGCCCTATGACCCACATCTCCCAGCCATCAGCTCGTAGCTGCCCTACTCCAACATCCTGGGGTAGAAAGGACAACAATTTTCCCCAGGGAGAAACTCAACGGCAGAGGTAAGGGCTGCAGGGTGAGTACAGGGCTGAGGTCACTGACTGCGAATGAGGTGATGGGACAGCTCTTCCTGCTGTGGCATCCACTGGTTTTTCCCTGGTCCAGCTATCCCACCCTGATGGTGCTTGATGCAGAGGACAATAGTATCAGAGATGTCCCATCGGCCTCATTCTCTGCACCAACTGATCTCCAAACTCAGGGAGGTGCACAAAGCTGTGCACTCCTGGATGCCCAGGACATACTGACTTACAGAAGCATCTTGTGATGCCTGGAAAGATACCTGCAGCCTGCCTGTTCCTCCACATGCTGCAGAGGCAGCTGCATTCAGATTTGCAGCACACTTCATTCTCATGCAAGCCTACATCAGCTCCACATAAATCAGCAGCAACTCTGAGTGATGCTGGCAGGGCTCCCGTGGTGAGGGGCTGATGCAGTACCAGGCATTGCCACCCCTCTAGAGGTGCTGGGTTGGAGGACACGGCTGCCGTGCACCAGGATGCCTCTCAGCTCCACAGACCAACTTTGTATAACCCTTCTCTGGGCAAGGTCACCCTGACCTCCATATGCTCTCCTCCAGTACTGCAGGCTGATAACCTTGACTCTCCTGTATTAACTGTGCCCTGGGGTGGGGGGTGGAAATACAGTCACTCACATGCTGGAGGCTCAGTACTCTGGTTCCTGCTGCACATTGAGCACTGCTAACCTTAGCCAAGGTCATGCAGAGTGCAAGAGCTAGTGCTGCCTGTCCACTCTTGCAGCTGAGGAGGATGAGAAGGAGCTGTGGCTACTACAGGAGAGCACTGCCCACCCCCACCCCCCATTGCCTGTCAGCAGGAGAACCAAGGACTTGGGAAGCAAGGTGGTAGGAGCAGGACAGCAAGGCCCCCATGACCCTGCTGGGCCACAAGTCTCTTGATGCAACAACATACCAAGGCAAATGCATCACTCATGCAGCAGGGAGGCCATGATGCAGAAACACCTTCGTGGGGCTGCACCACCACAGCCCCCAGCACCGTCCCACGAGAAGGAGCATCATGAAGTCCCAAGGCTGGAAGGCACAACAGCTCACAGCAAACTTCCCCTGGGTAGTGACAGTGCAGACACCAGGCAGAGTCATCTCTGCTGCTGTCATTGCCCAGCATCACGTTCTGGGGGGCACCATTTCCAGCTCTTCTGCTTCACACTTCCTCTCTCTACACTGCATATACATTCCGAAAAACATTTTGTTTCCATGAGGTAAAGACAAAATACCAGAGTTCCCCTGAGAGATTGCTAATCTAATCGGCAGAAAGAAACAGTTGATCTGGATGGGCAGGAAGGATTTACAGGAAATCTGAGGTCCTGGTGTGGCCACACATTTCCTCTCTGTGCTATTGGGTGGGGACAGGAAATGTCACCTCATGCAAAGCACCTACCTCAAAAACTCACAAACCTACATACAACAGCAGGGAGAGGGGCTGACAGAGAAGGAGCACAGCACTGCCAATCCCCAAGATGCCTACTTTTATCAAGCAATTTGCAGGGAACACAAACCTGTCACTGCTGGCTGGGCCAAGCAAGTGGGAGCCACATGCAGAGAGAGCCACAAAACGAAGTGATGTGAGGGATGTTGGATGATGGGTCCTGGGGTGATGCGAGCCTGCTTGGCTCTGCCTAAATGTCAGCACTCAGCATACAGTCAAGCTCGGCAGAGCATCCTCATCACATTACACCATGGACCCTCCCAAGCACAGCGGGTGCATACTGCAGCATCCCTTGTGCTGGGGATCAGGGTTGCCAGGGAAAGAGATTCACCTGCATGCTGCAAAGCCATTGAACCCCCTCTTCATTCCCCTGCAGGATCCCTGTTCTGGCATATGGCATTTGCTCAATCCCCAGACACTGCTGGAGAGGCTTTTGCCTGCGCGAGTTTCTTCCCAAGAGGATGGCATGTTTGAAGAGCCCTTGGAGGAGCTGCAGAAGAGCCTCTGCCCTTCCCCATCTAGGCTGGACACCCCCAGTGCTGAGTCATGCACCAGCAGGCAGCAATACCCAAGGAGCTGGGTCAGCTGCCACCACGTGCCCTAGCAGGGCTGGAATCAGGATGTGTTCTGATCAGGCTGTGAAGGCACAGGGTCAGGGAGAAAAAAGGGGCTACAGGCAAAGACAGACCACCTAAGAGTGGAACATGGGTGAAAAGACACTACTCTCCCTGATACTCTGTTCAAGTGAGTTATCTACACCTCAGAGTGGGCAGGGATGCTTGCAGAGCTGGGGTGATGTGGCAGGACTGCTACACATGGCAGATGTTGGCATCCACAAGGGCCAGATGTACACATACAAGATGCCCAGTCCAGCAGCAGCCATGCTGGCGAAGACCACCTCCCACTGGAAGGGACATTTTGGCATCACTGAGGTTGTCTCTATCTGCTTCACATGCCTTGTCCCAGCCCCCTGCAAGAAGCCTCTGGGCCTTGAGGATGCACTAAGCAGTCAGAGTTTGTCCCTTGGCTCTGCCTTCCCCAGCAGCTCAACCCTAGCTGCCAAAACAAGATGTTTCTGCACTGTGCAGACGTTACTGGTGGTATAAAAGTCTATTTAATGCAGGGGGGAAACAAAATTCTGGATTTATTTAGGCATGCTGTGGCCTGGGAAGAGCCTCCCTGTCCGCCTGTACCTTGTAGTGCCATGCCCATCCTTCTGCTGAGACAGAGCACAAGACCCCAGGACACGGGTTGCAGCTACCCTGAGCAGGGTGATGCCCTTCCAGAGAGCCCAAGTCCCACCTCGCCCCTGGGGACTAGCAAGACATCTACCCACCTGAGCAGGTGTCCCTGAGCTGGTGGAATAAGCAGGAAGGAAGCAGGGAGGGCCAGGTAGGACAGCAATGAACAGGGGATTCTTCAATCTGCTGCGAAGCAAGAGCTTTCCCTCTGGAATAAGCCTGACCCACATCACATCTGGGCACAGTGTGCTCGTCCTGCTCACCACGGCTCCCCCAGGACACGGCTGGGCACAGACCGATCCCTTTCTGCACGGTCCGCCCGGGGCAGCTGATTTCTGCGGGGACCGGGCGGGGGCAGCGCCGGGTCCCAGCTGCTCCTGCCTCCGCCGCGGGGTCCCCCTGCGTGTGAGGGTGCCAGGAGGGGGCTCCGTGCCTGGGGCAGACTGGATGGTCTACTCGGGCCCTGGGGAGCAGGGGTACATCCGCACACTGCCGTTCCCCCTGTCGGCCCCCTTATGGAGCGCAGGATCGGAGCTCCCCCTGCTTGTTGCCAGACACGGACCCGGCCACGCACGGGGCTGCACCCCTGCACTCTGTGCCCCGAACCCCCCCGGCTCAGCACTCCGGGCGCTGCATCTCCCAGAACTAGCGCAGCGGTTCGATTCTGCTTGCACCTCTGCAGGTTCTGCAGGTTCTGCATCAGATACTGGTTCCCTGACTCCAGGGAACTCGGGGGAGTGAGTTGTAGTAGTGCCCAGTGCCCCACCAGCACCACCTGAGCACACACACCCCCCGACCCACTCCCCTCCCTCCCAGTGCCTTCCAGACCCCGCAAAGCATCAGCAGGCAGGAAGGAGAGATGTGCAGGAAAGCCATGCCCTGGCAGGTAACATCCCCTCCTTAGTCCTACCTCACATCATTTGGGGGTAAGGGGCCACATGACCCACCGGGGCCAGCACCTCACAGTAGACAAACTCAACTCGCCAGCAAAGGAGTCCCTGCAGTAGAGCACACAGGAAACTTGTCTTCAAACCAACCGGGCAGGAACAGGTCTCGAATAGCCTGTAGCATGCATGCTTCACTCCAGCTTGGGGAAGAAGAACTGGCAAATACACACCCAAACCCCTGCCACCTATGATAACAATTAGAGACCTATCTAATTGCAAAAATAATTGTAATTGAAGTGCTTAATTACCATACTAAGCAGGAAAAGCCACTTCCGACTGTTCCAGTAACACTCCTGATCCATCAAACAAGGTTTGGGGCTTGTTTGGGTGTTGGGGTTTGGTTTTTTTGATTATTAGATTGCAGCCCCAGGGGATGAAGAGATTTGCTAATTAGGGTCTTGGAGAACAGCTACCAATTCACAAACACTTGCTTTTAATTTCGATACTAACGAGGCTGGAAGGGGGAGAAATCCAAAATTCGGAACATCTGTGGCAGTTGCTGTCTGCAGTGCTGAGGCCCCCAAGCCCGCCACTAGGCTGATGGAGACCTGACACCACTCAGTACATGGGCATCACTGGAGACCGAGGTGATGGGTTGGCTCTGTGCAAACACAGACAGAATGCAGCTGCTGCTGCAGGTCACTGCTGTCACTGCAGCTGCCATACAAGCTAATCCCAGCATCCACCATCCCTCTGATCCCCTCAGAGAGCAGAGACCACAGTGGCCTTCTCAGTGATAGGCTGATCCCAATCCTGGAGCAGCAGTTTGACCCTCTGGGGGTACAACAGCAGAAACTTCTCCAGGTGACATTTGGTTCTGCTTTCCTCTAAACCGACAACAAATGATAATTTAATTCTCTCTCTAAGCAGCAAATTCTGAGAGGGAAGAGAAACTGCTTAGGAAGCTCCTAACCAACATCTGTTTTCTCAGATAGAAAATATCCCCCTGCTAGCAGTGAAAGCAAAGACAGGGACAGCTGCTAAGTGTGTGGGGCCACCCCCATGTCCCTGTTCTTGCAGCTTCTTGTGGAAGCTCACACCATGCTGATAGTATGGGACCCCATCCTCACTCTGCTCCACCAGTGACCCACAGTGACTGGCTGGGATTCTCACACCAAACCACCTATTCCATTCTTGCTGCAGCTGGACCATCTGAGTAGGATCCAAAAGTACACAGAGAAGGGGTACAGGGAAGGAGAGAAGCACACAGGAGGTAAGAGCAGCCATGGGGCATCCGGGCGTCCCCTCCCCAAGGAGCTTTGCCAAGAAGCAGTAGCTGCTGGGCTGGAGGCAAAGGAGCATTTTATTTCTTTTAGATAAAAGGGAAACATCAGTAGAATGAGAAAAAAGTGGTGTATTGGGGTTTTTTTCAAGCTGTCATGTGATTAAACACAGAGGAGACAGAAAGGTAGCAAACAGCCTCAAGCAGTCAAAAAATGAGAAACTTTGTGTTAGAAATCTCAAGATTTGATTTTCTGGAATTAAATGCATTTGGGGTTACTAAACCCAACAGTTTCGCCTAGGGATTCCAGTGACTGGAAAGGTTTTGGGATCCATTGCATCCCCCTAAATCCTTAAATTACATTTCTGTGCCAAAATGTCTTGAAATCAAGATGGGTTTGGAATCATCTTTCCCTTTTATGAAGATGATCGTGAGGATCGGGAAGATGATCACATAGTGCTGAGGTGCCCTCCTGACCTGACCCAAGCCCCTTTTGCCTGGCATTTCCCCACCACCCATGAGAGCCAAGGCTGGCAGTGCCAGAGATGAAGGGCCAGGCTGACCTCAGCCACCACAGCATGGTGGCCATGGGGCCATGAGCAGTGCCATGACACTCCAGATGGGACAAAGCCACTAGAGGGCACAAGTATGACGAAGACAGGTCTCCAGATCAGTAGACCTCCATCTCCATCCTAAGGACAGCAGTCCTAGAAGTCCTCAAAATGAACCATCACCCCCCATCTCCTAGCTGAGATAGCTGAGATCCTGCTATCTCCAGAGCTTTGGTGTCCCCAAGGTATTTGAGTATGGCACTGCTGCACCTGCTGTGTGACAGAGGTGTGTCTGTCTGTCTCCTGTGTCCTGGACATGCTGGGAGAGCTTCACCCCAGACAGCCAAGTGCTGCAGCCTGATGGTGACAGCAGCACCCTCAGCTTGCTGCCCTCCAGCTGGAGGGCTGCACAACCCCACAACACCCATCCTGCACTAGCCTCCCCCCACGCACACCAGCAAGCACCTCCTCCCACACAGAAAATAAGCTGAAGGTGACCCCCAAACCCTTTCCTCCACTAGCCATGCACCTTCTCCTAATGACTCAATACCCCGTCATGCAGAGCTGTCTGTGGAGAGTCAGGTGTTGTCAGCCAAGCTGTGTGACATAAGTCCTGCACAGGAGCTGTCTGGCCATTGCCATGAGCTGTGTCCAACATCTTTTTGTTCTTTTCTTCTCCTTTCTCCCCTAGAGAGTCCTTCAGGCAGGCTCTCCCTTCCCTGTGCCTGCAGCCGGCACCGCTTTCATTAAGGCTTTAGCACCAAACCAAACACCATTTGTCAGGGAGATGGATGCCAGAGGCAGTTCTGCTGGAACAGATGCCCCTGTGTTGTTCTCCAGCAAACAAACGTCGCAGTACACACCTTCCCAGTGTGCTGCCCACCCACACACCCACGTGTGTTGCTGTGTCCCCAGACAGGGTGGGGTACTGGGTCATGGTCACCATCTCCCAGGCTACATGAGCACCCTAGAACTCCTTTAGGAGAGTCTGAGCTGCTGTGAGCACTGGGGCTGCCCTTTCACAGCCCAGCATCCAGCTGGACAGTGTGGGGAGGATGCTGCTGCCCCAATGGTGTTTGCACAGCTGTCAGGGCTGCACACTTCTGGGCTGATTTGCTCTCCCTGCATCCAGCAACAGCGGCAGATCTCCAACGCCCTCCGACCCCAGGCACACGGAGACTGATGCTGATTAAACACAGCGCCGGAGCTGATAATTAATTTCTTAGAGGATGAATTACTTGGAAAAGCTCCGGAGCAAATGTTCTTCCTGCCACACACTCATCGTATCTGCTTGGGCTTTGAAAAAAACTAACAGCAAAGGAGGAGGAAAGAGAATACCCTGATGACGCCCCCCCCTGCCCAGAGTCCATATCCCCGTGAGGTCGATATGTTGTGGTGAATCTGCTGGGGGCTGTTCCCTGGGGCCATGCAGATGCAGGCAGGGTGAGAGCATGTTGTGGCACTACCTGTGTCCCAGCAGTCCAAAGACCCTCAGTACCAGCTCTGGGCTTTGACTGAACCCCCTCCAGCACCTCAATATGTCTTCACTCAGCTCACACAATGGGGATTCCAGTTTCTCCATGGGACCTGCCCAGGGGATCACAGGGATCTGCCTGGAGAACGTGTGCCTGCCCTTTTCCCTCTACATCGGGAGGGTGATGGATGTAGCTGACAGACCCCAGAGCTGTGGGGCTGGGAGCTCACACCTCTGGTCCTGTCTGCTGCTGCAGCAGTGCACACTGTCTCGCTGTAGCACAGCTTCCTTCTGGTACTGGCACGGGGCTGCACTGGATGCAAAATCAGAGTGCGAAGCCCCTGCAGACAACATGATTACGCAGATTTCTCCATCCCTTTTGCTTAATAGGAGGCTTTTTTCTGTTTCATTTCCCTTACCCTTGGAGCTGAAACCGCCTTTCTGCAGCAAAACACACCAAGCCAAAGAAATCCTTCTCACTTTCCAGCTCATAAACTCCCCTGATTAGAAACACCCACCCCACAGGCCACCACTTCCCCGGGGTTCTGTCATATGGCTAGAGGGACAAACATTCCCCACCCCGCATCCCTCCTGCTGGTGCCTCATCCCTGGACTGCATCAATTCCAGGCTGTGTTTGGGTCATTCATCCTGATTCCACAGGCTGAAATGTGCAGCCCTCCTATTCTTCTGGAACAGGCACCCCACAACTCACCAAGTAACACAGTGAGGTCACAGTCCTTGTCCCCAGGCAGGAAACAGGCACCAGCACCTACAAGCAGGATGATGGGACTGGCCAAGGGACTGGTACAGGAGACAGCAGCAACGGCACAGGGGGCACCGTGGGGACAACAGTGATAGAAGGACCAGGGGGACTGTGGGGTTTTGCTCTGTCCATGAACAGATCTTGCAGGTAATTGCAGACACCACAGAAGGTAACACCAGCCCTCAGCTCACCTCTTGTGTCCCTCCCCAAGGGCACTTCAGTTGCTCTGTCTGCTTCAAGGATGAGCTAAGTCCACCGTTCATTATTGGGTAATTAAGCTCTTAATTAATGGGCTGGTTTCCCCTCAGAGCCCTGCCAGCATCTCTTGGTCCCTCCGGCAACAGCTCCCTGGCAGAGAGGATACTTCAGGGCCAGGGAAGTGCTGCCCTCCCTGGGGTGGATCTGAGGTGTTTTTCCCATCTCCACTACACTCTGTCCCTGCCAGCCTGGCTCCAGGCCACTATGACCCAGCCTGGAGGCAGCAGCCAACTCCAAAAAGGTGCCTGGGGGACAAGGAAGACTGACACATGTCTGGGCTCAGTGTAATACTCAGGCAGTCAGGGGCAAACAGGGGTGAGATATTCCCATCATAGTGATGCTTAAGCCTCCAAACTCCAAAAGTAGAAAGCACCCGCACCTCATAAGCCTTAAAAGAAAATTAATATTCAGGATTAAAAAAAATAATCTTGCTGCCAGCGGGTCCTCTCTATCCCCTTCTCCCCACACTGGGTCTAAGAGGAGAAAGGAGACAGCAGTGCCCTGACCCTGAGCTGGGTGGGCTGTAAGAGCTAACACGAGGACTCTGCCCCAGGCTCCCCACCAGCCTCTGTAGCACAGAGAACTGCATCAAACCAACCGTGATGAGCCACTGTCCTCTGTGAGATGGCAGGGGCTGCCCTGCAGCTCTCCAGCTTTCTTGTATTCATTACACGTCGGTTTCCCTTAACCGTGATGAGAGGGTTATCCTCCTCCCGGGGCACAACCTGGTCCTGCTCTTGCAGGGTTGGGGACACAGGCAGAAATGGCTTTGAGTAGTCCCATTCTGCTGCTGGGCCAGGGTGGCTGGGTGAGAGGAAAGAGGTGAGTTTGGCTAATCCAAGTGGGAGCTTATTGTATTTCATTGAGGTTTTATCTCTGTAACTGGCAACATGGTCTTCCAGGAGATTTAGTGGGAAGTACTCTGGTCCCTGCCAAGAAGGCTGGTTTTTTTTATAAAGAAAGCACATTATGCATCAAAGTTGAAATTCAAATCCCTTTTCCTCCATTCCCATGGTATATTTATGAGGCTCCAGATACTCATTGGTGTGTCATGGTTTGCAGGAAGCCCCCATCCTGCCCTCCAACACCGCGGCAGGGTCGACTCAAAAAGGCTGATGAACTTTTTCTGATTTTTATTTTCCCCTTTGGTTAAACTGTTGCTGGCTGAGTGAGGGGTCCAGGTCAGGCAGATCAGATGTAGGCAGGGAAGGAGCTGCCCAGGGCTGTCCCCAGGACTGGCAAACACCCCACCCCCCCAAGCACTCACAGCTTTCCCACCCAGGGCTGCTCCTCTTCATCACGCTCTGCTGAGGTTTGTGCACTCCCTGATCCCCCCCATCCCCTAAACCAACTGCAGTCTGGTGTCTGCAGGCACATCTCACTTGGGGCTGGCAGAAAACTGAGCAGTTTTTTCCCAAAAGGTGCTCTGATACTTCTCCCTTCAGGGGGGGTTAGCAGGGTGCAAGCACAGCCATGCTAGGAGGTGACTCTGCCCAGCCTGGAGCCTGAGACCCTGGGCAGTGCTGGGCAAATGGGGGTCAGAAAAGGAGGCCAGTGCAGGACTGCAGCCTTTTCTCAGTAAAACCTACACAGTTTGCTGAGGGCAAGCTGGGAAGGGGTGCAGGGTAGGGGGCTCCTTCTCCTCCCTGCAAAAGCCCGTTTCAATGCATCAGGACAGGTCCAGCATCTGCAGTCACTGGAAAATCCCATTCCATTTCCAAAAGGGAAAGCAAAGTGTAAATCTCTCTCTCAGATACACATTTTTACCTCTGCAGCAAGAAAAGTGGCGAAAGCTTTAATTTCCGAGCTGGGAGGGAGAGACAATGATACATCAGCAGCACCCCAGGCGTCAAGGAAGAAAACATCCATAGTGGGATTGCACCAGCAGCCACCGAGTTTTCTCCCTCCCTGCCTATGACCCAGAATTACTGCAGCTGGCCCTGCAGCTCTTACCTCTCCTCTGCGCTTGGGGGAAAATCGGACACCTTCACAGCGATGAGGATGGTTATTGCATGAGTGTTTGCCCAGAAGTGCTTGGATGGGGGTGGAGGCAGTGATACCCCCCCCCCGCCCCCCAGCTGCATTTCACATTCTGAGCTGGCCGGTTGTGGAGCTCGGTTCTCCCCAGAGATTCCCTTCATAAAAGGGAGCAAATTCCACTTATGTATTGAGGGGAGATTTGCATTTTAAATATCCCAACTCCAAATATCACCCAGTTTGATCCCCTAAGCTGAACAAATGTGATGGAGGGGAGGAGGCCAGCGGTGGCTCACAGGGGTGAACCCCCGGGAAGAAAGGAAAAAGCCAAGGCTGAAAGCTTGCATGGATGCTTAATCCGGGCTGGGGTTGAGGATGGGAGCAAACAGCAGTGACCTTTCCCCTCTCCCAGCCTCTGCCAAGCAAGACACGGGGGAACAGGTATTGGAGGCTTCAACCATTAAGGATTAAGGATTTCGTGTTTGAGATTTTGTTTACACAATAAGACTTAAGTGATTGCTGCATGGAGTGTAGGTGGATTCTCCCTGGTGCCTGCAGAGGGATTAGTGCCTATAAGGCAGCCAAAATGAGCTAAAAATTGGAGAGATCAAAGTGTAGAAAGAGGAATCCCACATTTTCAGGGATGGGAGGGGAGGAAGAGGCCAGTGGCCGAGCCTGAGACAGTTGCAGCTGCTGGTCACAGAAAGCCTAGGAGACAGCATGGAGTGTTCCTCAGCCTGCAGCTGCAGGGATGCCAGGAGGGGTCTTGGACGCCAGTTGGTCACTGGCTGCTTTCCATCCTCTCTTGGAGTTGCAAAACCTCCCTGGCCAGTTCTAGCCTCTCAGAGAGGGATGACCCCAGGCTTTCCCAAGATCCCAGTTGCCACAGGGCCACTTCTAGGGAGCCCATCAAAAGAAGAGTGTCCAGCCCAGACCTCCCACTGCAGTCAGTGCTTGGGCACACAGGGCGATTCAGCGTCATGACCTGTGGTGAGGGGGACCCTGCTACTGCTGCATCTACCAGGTCCCCCATGACCAAGGCCACACTGGCCAATGTCAGTCCATGCTGCATGAAGAGGAGGCACATTTGCTGGTCTGGGGGGCTCTGCCAAAGCTCCAGTCTTGTAGTGCCATTCCTGCTCTCCCCATCTGCCTCTGAGAGCTAGCCAAGCAAATGAGCTTTCTCATCCCCCCATTAAAGCCATGAGCTGATTTGATTAAACCACAGCACCAACACTCACCCCCAGAAAGCCAATGGTATGGATGTTTAAGGCATCCATTTTTCTCATTCCCAGCACTTACTGAATACTCAGAGCCCACAGGGTGCTGCCTGCTGCCAGCCCCCTCCCTGCCATTCACAGCAGCTGCCTGTACCCAGGGGCAACTAAATGTACCCAGGGTGGGAGCATAATGCATCTGCCATCCATGCTACTACCCCAGGGACCAGAGCCTAGTTGTGCTCTGCCTGTGGAAAACCGGCCCAAGCAGGGAAGGCTCAAAGCTGCATCTAGTGCAGGCAGCTTCGGGGGATCTCTTTCATAGAATCATAGAATCATTAGGGATTGGAAGGGACCTCGAAAGATCATCTAGTTCAATCCCCCTGCCACAGCTTGCCCACAGCATCCCACAGCAGCAGGGCTCACGGATCTACAGGCAGCCCCATTTCCTCCTTGGCATCTGGAGCAACTGAGTTTTCCCCATCACTCTGTTCTTTGGGGGGGGGGGGGGGCCCCCCTGCACAGCCACCCTGTATCCCTGAACTTTGTCCACATCGGAACAAAGTTTTATCCTCACCCCTATCTTGAAACCCGCAGGTAGGCAGGTGCTCCTCTGCTACAAATTAGTCTGAAACAGTTCAGAGAAGGACTAATTCCCTCCCTCCTTAATGCATGGAAGCTTCTTACACTAAATCTATACAGACACAATTAGCATTATTCATATTCCATATGCTCCGCTCCCTTGTGATGAATATTAATCTGTTCCCCACTCCCTGTCTCCAGAGATAACATCGATGCACTCTGCTGCGCTGCAGTGGCAGAGGCAGTCTGGAGAAGAGATGCTGCAGGTGGAAACAGTTTTATTCCCATGTTGGAAAGGAGGGAATTTGTGTCCTTTTTAGCAGGGAGGCTGTTTTTATGGCTGCAGAGCTGGGCTGAATCCTTGCTGTCCCCATTCCTCACTGAACAGGTCCCCTCAGGTTTGCTCTGATTCCCCAAGGTCACACAGTGGGATCAAACAGCATAAAGTCCCAATGCTCCCTACAGGACTGTGAGGTGAGGTAGGACTCAGGCAGACTATCCTGCCCCTGCCATCTCATGTTTTATAAGGTGAAAAAGTGGTCATGGGTGTTGCAGGAGCTAAATGGTTGCCCCTTTGTGTTCCCCAGAGCATGAATGGCTCTGCGACATCCTTTCTGCAGCATTCAGCCATGCCCCCAAGACAAGCACAGCCAGGTAAATGTGGTACCTGGCACCCCATCCCAGTCCCGCTCCTCCCTCTCTGCAGAGCATCTCCCTCCAGAACAGTGCTGCAGCTACCACTGATGCTGCAAAAGGAGCACAGAAGGAAGTGGAGTGAATGCAGCCCATCCATGGAACTGCCACTGGCTTGAAGTGACACAGGATTCATGAACAGAGGAGCTTCCGCAAACCAAGGGCTATCCCACACGTAGGCAGGACTGTGCAGACCATCCCTCTTCATCCATCCTTGTCCTCCATGTGTGGCTCAAGGCCAGGCCGGGGGTGCTGTGAGTGGGGGCCTGGGGGCTGCGAATTGAAGTGCCATACGGGTGGTGGGGGTGGGCAGGATCCAGGCCAAGAGGCACCATGCCGCTGTACATCCATTTGCATGCTGAATCCGCTGCTGGGGAGTGGAGCGTCAGGGCCCCCATCTGCTCTGCATCTCGCATCATTAACTGGCTGGTTTCCGAGGCAGCTTGGAGCAGAGGTGGGAGTTGAGTAGGGAGAGGAGAAGAGAGGCTGGTCCTAGCTCCATGGAGGGGATTCTGGCCCTTGCAGCATGTGGGGAGCCAGGACAGGGTATGGGTAGAGAGGGTCAGTCTTTGTGGCTCCCTGGGGTGATGCAGCTCCAAGATTCGTGTGAGTTGGGGGTCCCACATCAGCAGGTCCCCTTAGGACAGTGCAAGGGGGACAGGGCATCCTCTCCACTGCTGCAGGTGCTGTCCTCACTCCAGCTTTGCCCAGGCCAGTGCCTGGGGCAGTGACAATCCCTGCAGCTCATCCGTCTCCACTGGCAAGCCGGAAAACCCCAGAACTACCAGCCCACGCACAAACGAGAGCTCAACTCCACCATATGGATCCAGCATCTTCAACCATCCTCACTGCCACTAACCCAGGGTGATAGCACCTGGGCACAGGCCCTTTAAATCCCTGCACTCATAGATCGGTCTGGGACACCATAAAGGGAAAAATAAGGCAAAGAAATTATTTTCTTCTTGCCGGAAAGCCTGGAGAGCTGCCCGTTCCTCAGCAGCACTGCCAGGGCTCCCACGCACCGCATGGCAGAGGACTGCAGAGGCCAACGTGGGATAGGGGATGCCAGGGGGCCAGGGCATAGCAGGGTCCCACCAAACCGGACACCCCTGCAATGTAGTGCCATGCAGTGCGAGACCCAGGTAGCCCCTCTCACCCAAGGATGCAAATTTCATTCCATTACCTGCCCCATCTGCCCTGTTCTCCAGAGATACTCCCCACCTCCAAGCTCTAAAAGAGCTCAAACTCATTTAAAATCCCTGATGAACTCTGCAGGCTGGACTGGGCTCCCAAGCTGTGCTAAGCAAATTGCATTCACTCAGCAAGTGACAATGAAGAAGGATCAGAGGGGTGGAGGGACTGGGGGACAACAGGGCTGGGGATGGGAAGCCCCACAACCCTTCAGGGTCACTCTACCCCTCTGCTCGCACGCCTGGCTGGGTTCCTTCATTACTCACCCAAACTGTAAATTGTCTATTTGGAGCACAGCTTTTAGCCCTGATGTGCACTTGAGCAGCCAGATTTTGTTTTTAGGTGTGTAATTAATTTTTTTAATGTGATTTCTCTTCTAGGAAACTGCAAACAAACAGTTCTGGTTTTCAGGATAGGATGGCTCGGGTCAGTATCAGGGCAAGAAACCTATGGAAAAAGAGCCAGGTCTGTATCCTGGAGGATGTAAGGAACTAGGTCTTTGCTGTAGCTCCCTGTACTCCTGCTTTCCAGACCAAGATGCATCCTGCATTGGATCCCTCTGCCTCCTCCAACAACCCCAGATCGCTTCCCGCGGGCACTGGCAAGGGGAAGCAACAACCGCTCTCTGTTCAAACTGCTGGGAATTACCATTTTTATTAAGACCTAACATGTCCTTGGCTGCTGGGAATGTGATTTGCTCCTGGAATAAGATTACAGTGGCTCCTGAGGAGCCCATATCAGCCTCTGCCTTGCCGTGATGCTGCTGTACCCCATCAGAGGAGCTTTCACTGTCAGATGCTCCTGGGCATCTTCACCGCAGGGAGAGGCTGCGCGGGGACATGGCACAGAGGGGACCCATGTGAGGCACCACCCTGACCTCTTTCTTCTCAGCTCGGGTGTTTGCTGCTCAAAGACAATGTTGCAGACTCTTTGCACTGCCTGCCCCCTCTTGCAGGACAGGCACACAAGGGGGATGAAGGATAAGCAGAGACCAAGGGTGGGTAACCTCTTGCCTCACCGCACATCCCAGTGCACAGCTCAGGGGTACAGGGGTGCCCAAGTGCTGGTCCACATCCTGAGCTAGAGCAATACTCCTCCAATGAGCAGCACAGAGAATCACCTGCTGTAAACGTGCAAGCTCATCTCTTCACCTCTCCTGCTGCCAGGGAAGTTGTTATACGATTTTTGCTAGTGGTTTTCCAGATGAAAGGAGGTGAAAATCACCTCCATCAACTGGGCAGAGGTGGATGGGAGTGTCTGTGGAGAAAGTGCTTTGGTGTTGGCTCTGTGCACATTCTGACACACACACACACACACACCCCACTTTGCAAGACATGAGGCGGCAGTTTGGGGGACATGCAAGATGTTTCTGTGCCACCCCCATACATGGGCTCATGATGGGGATAAAGATGGGGGAGTTTGGGGGTGGCTGGTGCAGACCTTAAGGCTGCTCTGTGCTAACTGTCCCCAGCCTCCCACAGTACCAGTTCTAAGGATGATCTGCTCTGTGCGGGTTCAGCAAGGTTATTGTAACTACAGCTGCTGACACCCCTGGGATAGGTCCCATGTGCTTTCTGTCCCACCAGGGCAGGGGTTCCCAGCAGTGCCAACTGTTTACAAAATAAAGCCACTTCTGCAGCTCCCCTCTCCTTCTCCCCCACAAGTCATCCTCCATAAGTGGGTCTGACAGCAATTGCCACCATGAAACAGACAATGACTTCCTGAATGACTAATTGGACCCCAGGAGCACAGCCCAGACTCTTTGCAGATTCTTTTCATATAGATTTAATTCTCTGTTGCAACTGTTGAGAAGGGACAGTTCATTCACTGGGGCCACTGGAGGGGTCTGAGCACTCTGCTCCCACATCCCACTGCTTTATGTACTCTCAAACTGCCGTCTAAGGAGCTGCTTAGCATTCAAAGCAGGTGCCTGCACCATTTCAGGCAAAAACTCTCGTTTACCTTCCAAAACCTAGTGGTCTTCTGCGGTCTGCCATGAAGGACCATGCCTGCCCTCCAGACCAGGGCAGCAGGCACGAAGGCCTGCTGTGACTTTTCTAAATGCACACAGGATGAAGGGACTCCAGGCTACACCTGATTCCATTGTTGCACTGCAGCCTCTCACCTATTATCATCCAGCTCTACAAGCCCCTGGGTTCAAAGACAAAGGTATCAAAGCCCTTATTTCTTTGATTTCCCTTCACTCTTTCCTAACCCCCCCCCCCCCCCACCCCTCGCTCCCTCCCTGGAGGAGTTCAGCTTCCAGGTACTGCCTGCACAGGAGTAGACATCAAAATCCCCAGGAACTGCTGTTGCTCCTGGGCAATTTATGTTAGGGATCCCCGGTAGCTGAGGCAGTTCTGGTCATTCGCTGCCTTATGTTTGGCCACTGGCAGGAGTATGGGCAAGTTCCATCCTGGCTGCCCCCAGCACTTTCTCTATCACCTCACCACAACCAGCACCTTTTCCCACCAGGTTTGCTGCTACATGAATGTGACAAGCTCATCAGCTTAATGGGAACAGCTGATTTATCTGCCTTCCCTCTTCTGATAAGGGCCTGGCTGCGGGCTTACCAGGTGGGGGAGGTAATACTTAAATAGCTTCTTTTCTTACACTTCATGTGGGGATTATTACACTTGTCTTGAGTACCCCCCTCTGCTGCCAGCACAGAAACAATCCGTGCAGTGGCAGCAGCACTGTCACAAGGCAGGGTGTGACCATGTCCCCTGGCACAGCAGCCCAGGTTCTGGCACCATGGGCTTACCTCTCCCATCCATGCACAGTGGGTATATCCTCACAGTGGGTGAATTCTCACTGTGGATACATCCTGCTGGGCACCTGCGGTGGCACGGGCAGAGCTATGGAACTATCTCCTCCTGCATTGCCTGCACCAACACAGCTACTGCCAGCTGCCATGAAGGGTGAAGCCTGTCACCACAGGGAAGAAATTCCCTGCACACCACAAGCCTGGGGACCTTTGCTCTGAAGTGTTTGCTTATGACTAATTGCAGCTACCTCGGCGCTGACTGGTGTCGGCCATCCTAGCAGCCTCTGCAGAGCCGCCAGCTCCCCAGTACCCAGCTGGAAAACTCCATTCTGTAGCATGCAGCGTGGCTCCTGGAGATTATAATCCTGCAAATGTCAAGGAGAAGCAGGTCTTGCTCCAGCCTGTTGGTGGCCAGCGCCTGCTGGCTATTCTGAGGAAATAACAGGGCCAGTTGCTCCCATTAGCACGTTGAAGGCTGGGGGAAAAAAACAACTATTGATCATCCCTTTGAGTTCAGCAGTGAGGCATGCATAGCCCACAGCTTCGATCGATAATGCTGGGGAGGTATTTGCTCTCGTCCTTGCTGTAGTTTGTGTCCATCCAGGGCTCCAGGAGAAAGTCTTTGTCACACCACAATCCAGCATAGCTCACGCACAGGCACATCCTCTGCCTGGCTCTCTGAGATAGTATTTCCATCCATAGGAGGCAGTGGAGCAAGGATGCTCACCATTGCATGGCAGGGGCAAGCAGGCAAAGCAGCTGTCTCATAGCCAAAGCCTCTCTACCCCCTCAGCTCCCACGCTGGCAGCATGGAGGGCACCCTTTGCCAAAAGATCAAGTGGCAGACAGGGATTCCTCAGCACGGGCTCCCTTCTCAGCTAAGGATGCCCCATGAACGCATGACTATCAGAGACAGTCTCCTCACTGACTCCCCATCCCCAGGGCTGACTGCCCTGGTGCTCCTAGCCATGGACCAGCTGGAGGAATGGGGTGCATATCAGAGATTTCCATCCCAGAGCAGAGGATAGAGGCAGGGAAGGCAGAACTACACTTCCCAGAGTGCTCCTGGTCCTGACTGCGCCAGGGAAAAGGCTGAGGTACCCAGGCACTGGCTCCTCCCTGCTCCTAAATTATTCTCGTCGTTATTTATTTGTGGTTTTTCCTGCACTTAACCGTCTGCCTTGTCCACTTAATTGGGGGATTATTGCTGCTACCTGCTCATCCACCAGAGCTCAACTCGTTACTGGGGTTAATTTATTAGCATCGAGGCAGCAGAGATGCACCGTGCAGCTCCTCAGCTTGGGCAGGCAGCTGGAGGTGATGGAGAAGGCAAGTGGGAGCTAGGATATAGGCAATGACAGCAGGCACTGCCTCACTTCAGTCAGGACCAAGTCAGAAACAGCCTCTGACAGGCATGGAGCCATCCCAGCAGCCTCCTCCAGCACCTGGCACAACTCAGAACACTGCTGCTTTCAGCAAAGCAGGGCAGGAGCAGTGAGTGCCTGGCTGCTCCTTAAAAGCTCCCCCTAAGCTGGGGAAAGGTCAGTCACACATCTGCCCTTCCATACACAGCAAGGGATCCTGGCTCCTCAGGAACAGCCACATGGCAGGGCCATGCCAATGGCTTATGGGACCCCACTATGGGAGGAGACAGTGCCCCTCAAGCCCAGGAGGGGCTGGCAGCACTCCACAGGCACTCTCCAAACTGCTGCTCCCATTTTCAGGTGAGAGAGCCCAGGAAAAATGTGGGCCAGCAGAAGCAACCCTGCATATTGAGCACCTTGATAAATAACACATGGTGAGAAGGCAATTGGAGCTGCTCGACTGGCTGCAGGCAGCTCTGCCTGTGGTGGCTGCATGGGGGGAATTCACAAGCATGGCCACCCCAGCTGTCAGGTCGTCAGCCCTGGCACTGCTCTTCTACTTACATCTGAGTTTTGCTGCCTCAGCACCAAGGGGGATTGATTTATTCATCAGCCTCTCCATCCCGCAGCAGCCCTGCAAGAAGGAGTGGTGCAGTGTGAGCTGCTGTGTGATGTGCTGAGCATCACGGCAGGGAGAGAGGGGGATCACCCTAGAGGGGCCTCCTGCCTCACCCTCATTCCACCTGCTGTGATACCTGGTGGAGGAGGGACTCCCCGGGGTGGGAATTACAAGCAGCAAACTCACACTGCTGAGCTCTCTTCAGGCACTAAGGCACAGCCAGCCCACCCAGAGAGGCAGCACCCCGATTTTCAAGTGGTGACCAGAGATCCCCATGGCTGAACCAACTGCAAAGCATGAAGCCAAACCCAGAAAGTTCTGACACTAGAGCAACCCCAGGGCTCGGTGGAGCTGCTCTGTGCACTCAGAAACCTGAAGCAACACTCAGGGAAAGGGGTGCTCTGCTTACCTGCCAGGGAAGCAAGGACAACAGCCTATGGAGAGGAGCTGTGCAGGGGCAGGATGAGTCCCAGCTCCTCTCAGGAGTTTTCTTAGCCACTCTTTGCAGCAGTGACCAGGCCCTGAACTGGAGTTTTGGCTTCTTGAAGGCATTCCTATCCATGCCCACATGCCCATCCAGAAACTGCACCTCCTAGCACAGCCCCTGTCCCTGCCCTTTACCCACTCTGCTGCCTTTAGCTTGCCCATGAGCCCTGTGGGCGACAGCGAGTTCCCAGTTCATCACTCCCCAGTACTCTGGACACCCAACAAAAGGGTCTGGGCTAAAGGCTTTGTCAGTTGCAGTGGGGGTCTCTGATTTGAGGAGTATCACTAGTGCCCTGAGAAACCCAGGGATGCTCCTCTGGGGGCCCTGACAGTGCCATGGGAGAAGAATCCCTTACTTTATGGGAAAGAACTACTGGGCCCTGGGGGGGTTAATATTGGGGAATTACTGGATGGGGAGGACTGGCAGATGGGGTCTCAGGTGGGATGGCCGGGTAGTGGGGCTAATCGCTGGGTAATGAAGAAACTGGTCAAGAAGTGGAGGTTACTAGGAAGCACATCGCGCTACAGGGGAGTGACCGTTATGGGCGCTGGGGCATAACTAGACACTGGAAGGGATGTCAGCGTACTGGGGAGCAAGAGTGGGTGCTGGGAACCGGATAGCGGGATAGGGGTGCTACATAGCATGGTGGCAACTGCGGGATA